>CM032636.1:12653199-13142880 GCA_019097785.1 Fraxinus excelsior | reverse complement strand
TTAAATAAAATGGGAACATTGATTCGTCAAATTCAATCGTGTTGTCAACGTGTAAAAATGATTATTGCATGAGAATTCGGGATTCTAGTATGTTTGTCATTCATTAAAACACATTGAATTGCTTTCAACATAATTTGCATTTAATTTAGTTAATTCATTCATAATTGCATAAGTAGGTTAAGTTAGATACAATTCAGTTATAAACGCATCTTATTATCCTTGTTTCGATCAAGGTTGTGAATATTTAAAATTCAACTAATCAATTTCTTTGGGAAGATACTTGGACTCAAAATCCACTTTGTTACTGGTTAACGAACCGTACACTTGTAATGATTTTAATTCGAAATATATTTCGTGAACAATGATATGACAATATATATGTACAGTTTAAGAGAATAATACTGCAGGCTTTTTGAATGAGTTCTAAATTAGGTTTGTTTAGTTTATTCTTTTCCTGGAAGATGTAGGTGTTTACAGAAGTATGAGAACCAACTGTAAACAATTTGTCTTGAAGTGAAACATCTATGTAAATACAGAGGCCTTTCTTGACTGAATCGGACCAATGTTTTTCATATCTGTTGTGAAGCTTCTGCTCTGTTCTTTTTTCATTTTGATATCCTAGGTGTATTCATTTTGAAATTGTGACATGTAGTTCTTACATATTTTTCAATGATAGCTTGTCAACTAATTATGACCTGTAAAATAGTTTTGGGAGATCACTTGTACAATTGTGACATGCAGTGCCCTATGACTGGTCCTATCACGCAACAGATCATTGTACATTGTACGCAATCTGCACCTATAATGCAGCCGGAAACAACCACCCAGCCTACACCAACCAACGTGCCCACGGAGAAAAGTAATTATATTTATTCGGTTCTTAATACTGTTTTCTTGTTTATTAGAACATGTTTGGTAGAGATTAAAATTGAAAAATTAGTCGTTACTGTTGACTTTTATTAGACGAGTAAGATCCAATAACGACTGTATTTTCAATTTTAATTGAATTTTAATCGGTACCAAACGGAGTCTTAATATCATATTATTTTAAGAGTAGTAATGCCACCACTCGAGCGTATGCATCACAGTCGTGGCTTAGGCACACCGCAGATACTCAAGGCCACTCATAAGAAGTCGAGAATCATTTATGAAGACACTCCCCTAATTGGTGCACATTTTTTTCCCAAAGAATGCATTTTTTTTATATAATGGAGAATATATGGTTGAAAAAGAAGGAAAAGTTATTGATGTGATGGAAAATATTATTTTAATGAATAATGTGGTTAAAAAATAGTAGAAGAATAAGAATGAAAAAATAATGTGGCTTAAACTGGCTTATGGGCAATCGACTGGTCCTAATGCTAGTCGGTTTAAATCTGAAATAGGACCCGGTGTTCAAATATTTGCGCCCCTCGAAAAGATCATTTGGAACGATATGACCACTGGCGGACCCGAGAGGTCCGGCGGGGCACGTGCCCCCAACTTTTGAGAATTAATTATTATTTTTTTTTTTATAAAGTCATGTTTGGTATCGATTGAAATCTAAATTTTAATCTTAATCAAACTTAACAATTAATTTTAATAATATATTTCATGAATCCATAACTATTTAACTTTTATCAAAATTTACTAAAAATTTAATTTTAATCTCCACCAAATAAGGGCAAAATCATAATAAATTTGAATTTCGATAACATGCTAATTTTAAAAATTCTCCGACGATCATACGCTAATCGAATCTACAAATTGCTTATGACATCTCAAAGTTTATTTCGAGAACTACATTATTAGCATATCGAATAGTCCAAATAGATATCGAAAATAGTTAAAAATATGTTAAACGTGAGTCTTAAAGAAAGTCGTCTAATTCGTATTTTTTTTTTAAAAAATCAAGTCTTTCATTAACATTTATTATTTTTTGCAATACAAATTTCTCAATGTAATTTTCATCATTTTATAGAATATGGCATCAAAAACTTTCGAAATTTTACATTTGAAAAAGCCATATCCCGTGTAAATTTTCGGATGCAAAATTTCATGGAGTATGATTTTTTTGGAAGTAAATTTTCGATTGTAAAATCTCTCCCAACTTTGCAATTTTGATTGTGCCCTCTAACTTTAAATGTCTGCGTCCACCCTGTTTATGACAAACTGGAAGCAACATTAAAACAAAACTTCTTAAAGTATATTCATTTGTTTACGTTGCTTGTAAACAGAACTTCTTAAATTATATGAAAACAAACTAATTTACATTCATTTTATTGAATTTATAAGTTGCTTAGATAGCATACTAAATATGATAAAATGAACTAAAATAGAATTTGGTAGAATACTGAACATGATAGCATACATAATTTGATAGGATACAGAATTTGGTACACATTAAATTTTCATTCTCATTCTTATACTCATTTTCAATCATATATTTTTCAATAAAATAATATTTTTCATCACATCAATAACTTTTCCTTCTTTTTCAACCATACATTCTCCATCCATTTACTATTTCAGAATACATTATTTCAAAATTATGTGGTTCAAACACACGAATATGATAGCATAAGGTTGCTGTTTTTAAGTTACCCTTTTTAGCTTTTTAGAATTTTGTTCAACTGAACAGAATATGATAACTAGCCTTTTTAATGTGTAACTACTGAGAAATGATGGGTTGCCCTACGTAATCATGTTGTTTTAGACGTACTCCCTTTTATGTTTGCTTCTCGTTAACTTCTTCGCCCCATCGAGAAAAGGAGGCCAATGAGGTAATATAGGTGTTTGAACCCTATATTACCCAAATATTGACTGCCCCTTTTGAACCCTATTTTCTTTCTTTCATCAAATTACACCTTTCTCCCATCGATCAATTCCGTCTCTTCCCTATCAATTCATTTCAGCAGAAGGATTTGAGAAGAAATTCCAAAAGTAATCTTTTAATTGAAATACATAAAAAAGAAGATTCAAGAATCGCATCTGCTTGTAAAATCTCGTTCCCAGTTTAATTCTGCAATTTTCTCTATCTAGGTACATGTGTTGTAGTCAATTTAGAGTTAAGGATTTTAAATTTTATTGCTAAAGTAGAAATCCCAGTTCTTGAATCTTGAGTAATTCATATTCTTCGTTAAGCTCAAAATCTTGCTAGGGTTTTGAGCAACTGTTTCTGTATGTATATTTACACACACATAAGCATTCGATCATGGCACTGTCTACAACGATGCAATCGCTTAGGTTTATTCCTCTGGCGGCTACCACCGGCGCCGGAAACCTCGATGCGTTAAATCACATTCTCGCCGACATCTGCACCGGCAAAAGGTTTGTTCATTTTTAAATCACATTCATTTTTAATTTTAATGACTGCTGATGAAGGTGAATGCCTGCTATGTTGAAATTTTCTATGTTTTTTAGCATGATAGTCTTGTGAAGGCCTTCTTCTTATATGACTTGTATAGAAGAATGTGTTAGCATCACAATTTCATGGACGTTTGACAAAGTTGTAATGGAGTAAATATCATAATGTCAAATTTTGTATTCTAATATCTTAGTCACTAATTAGATACATTATTTTTACATCTCATAACTCGTATTACTTTCTTAATTTTCAGCTTTAAAGGCATCATTGATTTGACGAATGTGTTTTGCAAACAAGTTGTAAGAGTTCAACAAATTTTCTTTTGAAAAACTAGAATGAGATGATTCTAATTTATTTTTGTTTATTTCATTTTTGAGATGGAATATAATTAGATTTCTCTATTAAACAGCTGCACTTTTAAATTTGTATAAGACAATATTGACACATATTTTGAAATTTAATATTGGCGTAGTTATTATTGTTCATATTCTTAGTCAAAAAAATAATTCTATTTGACAATTATAGAATTAGGAATGCTATTTAATATGTATACATTACAATGAAAAAATGCTATTGAAAATGATACATTATATATTCAATAAATTCTATAAATAATTAAAAATGATGATGGGAAAAAGAATGCTATTGGAGATGAAATCATGATGACTGAAGAATGTTATTAAAGTTAAAATTATAACGTAAAAAATTGCTATCAAGTTAAAAAAGATTACACGAAAAGAATATTATAAATATTAAACCATAACAATAAGAAGTTTTTTTTATAGTACTTTCTAATAGCATTCAAAAAATATTATAATAGAAGTACGACTTTCAATAAAACTACTTAAAAATAACATTTCGAAAAATGCTATTGAACATGACAGATTACATTCTATGCAAACTGTAGTTGAGTTGATCCTAAAGAGTTGAAGGAGAAATCGAGTCCACTTCCTTTAAGGAGTTTCGATATGAGTTACTCAAACACTACAAGAAGTATCTTTACCAATCACTGGATCATAGGAAAGCAAATAAGCTAAAGAAATTGGGATTATTTACGTGACAATTGGGAAAGTGAGCAGTTGAAAATATCATAGAAAAGATCCAAGGTAGCAGTTGAAAATAGATGTAACAAAAGTTTGCCCATTTTTCTTGTTCTAGATCCTTATAGAAATGTCAGGTTGTACGGGAAAGTAAGAAGGAAATAGATTCATTTCTATTCCGAAATAGATTCAACTTAAATATTGAATCTTATTCTTACTCTTCTAATAGAATAATGGAATCAGGCGATCAAACAGAGCTTAACTATGGAAGAACACGGAGTGGAAATTACAATAAATGTCCACTTTCACGTGGTGATTTGTATATGTGTCCAAAATTTATTCAATGTCCATTTGAAAAGTGGAATCTTTCAAGAATAGACGTAAGGGTGGACAAAATGTCCAAACCAAACCAAACCAAGTGGTTCGATTCGGTTCTACAAAAAAATTCAATAGATTTGATTTTTCGAATAAAAAACCATTTGGTTATAATTTTGGCTCGGTTCTAATTCTATTCTAGAACCAAGAACCAAACAGAGAACCAAATTTAATTTATAATTTTATTTTTTGTATAAACTTGTTTTTATGTTAAATGAAGCGAGCCCAATAGCCTTTTTTTTTTTACATCCCATAAAACGTGTGTAGTCCATTAATTTTAATTATATTCAATCACTTCAATGCATTGTTTCAAATTCAAACCGTCAAAGTCCCTAAACGCCTTCCTAAATTCCTAATCTTTGAAACTTCAACAACGCAGCTTTTTAGTGTAGAAACTCCAACTTTGTCGCCACCAATTTACCGTTCCTCCCACGTCCAAGCCATCGAGATTCAAGGGTAATGTATAATAAAAAAAATATCATAATTTACGGGATATCCTTCTTTTCTTTCATAGTTTTTTGTACAACTTTATACATATTAGTCAAAGATTCTAGTCAGACAATATTTTTATTGAATCGTAAATGATTTTAATTTATTTTTGTTTATTTTAATTGTGTATTTTAAATTATATTTGTAGAGTTTCTCAAAGTTACAACATAAGTAATGGAGTATTAAACGGTTAATGGTTATCTGATGGTAAGGGCTAAGTTGCTTGACTTGGTCATTTTGTCTCCACCTCTGCCTATTAGTTTCAAATTTTAACTTTATATTTCAGTTTCATATTTCATTTTTCTTATGTAGGTCTAACGGCTTCATGTAAATGAATTGATTGGACGAAGGATGAAAATAGAACTCGATATTATTAAATTCTCGCAATGACTTATTCGTTTATATTTTGTTTGTTAGTTTGGACTTTTATGATCTTGATTATTGATAATTTGAACTTGCTAAATGTTCAATGCTTATATTTTTTATTCAAGTATAAATTAGTAACTTATTGATATGATGCAAGCCTAAAAATTTAAGTAATAGTACTAGAATCAGACCAAATCAAACCAGAATCGAATAGTTTGGTTCGATTCGGTTCGATTCCGTATCCTAAAAAAAACTATTTGGTTCCATTATAAAAAAAATCATTAGTTCATGGTTCGGTTCGGTTCTCTTGGAACCAGAACCAAATGGAACCACGTCCACCCCTAGATAGAGGAACGGTTGAAAGATTCCTCTTTTCAAAAGCAAATCTCTCCTTTTCAAAAGCGTATCGAAGAAGAAATATGCTTCACTATTCCTAATGCTTTTTGGAATAGAAAAAAACATATAGTGTCCCTACCATATAATCAAGATTTTTATGAATCAAATATCCGAACAAAATCCCCTCCTAAATAAATACTGAATTACCTGATCACTGTATCGAAGAAATCAATGATTTACTAGATAAAAAAACTTATCCGTTCTAATAAATCACCATAGAGTTGTTTGGCATTTTATGTCAACAATTCTACTGAAATTGAGCGAGGAGTCCCTCGTTTAGTTATTAATTATAAAACTCTCAACAAAGCTATTCAATAGATTAGATATTCATTACCGCAAAAGAAAAACCTATTAAATTGATTATACAAAGCGACCGTTTTTTCTAAATTTGATATGAAGTCAAACTTCTAGCATATTCAAATTAAAGAAGATTATTATAAAACTGCATTCAATGTTCCTTTTGGACAGTATGAATGGAACGTTATGTTATTCGATCTCAAAAATGCTTAAAAATTATTATTGATATTTTCAATCATTATTCAAACTTTATTATTATTTATATTGATGATGTTCTAATATTTTTTGAAAGTTTAAAAAAAAATTTAAATATTTAAATACATTCATTTATGTAGTCAAAAAT
Organism: Fraxinus excelsior; assembly: GCA_019097785.1. Lineage (NCBI taxonomy): Eukaryota > Viridiplantae > Streptophyta > Magnoliopsida > Lamiales > Oleaceae > Fraxinus > Fraxinus excelsior. Next base: position 13,136,228 of record CM032636.1, on the reverse strand, counting down.
AATAGTTTAGCAGTTTCTGCTAAAAAAGGATTTTTATGTCAAACAAGTATTAGGTTCTTATGACATAACATTCATCTTGGAACCATTAAACCAATTCAAAGAAATCTAGATTTCGCAGACAAATTTCCTGATGAAATACTAGATGAAAATGGTTTTCAAAGATTTCAGGGTGTGTCAATTATGTAGGAAATTTTATCAAAGAGATAAGAATCCTATGTACACATTATTTTCAAAAGATTACAAAAGGATTCGGTCACATGGACTCACGAACATACGGTAGCTGTTCAAAATCTCAAAAAGGCTATAAAAAGCATTCATTGTTTGTCAATCTTAGATCCCACTACATCAATTATAGTTGAGACTCATGCATTTGACATTGGTTTTGGTGGTGTCCTCAAACAAATTCCAAAAGAGTCAAGGTAAGAACAATTATATATATATAAACCATATAGGTATGATTTGTATTCTAGGTTTTCCTTTTAATAAGCTCGAGGTAATAAGGCTCAAGAATAAATTCAAAATAGAATGAGGAAATCGTGACCCGTTTAAATGGTGAGATTTATTCTTGATCGTTAGTGTCTCGTTTAATTTGCCTATGCCTATTAATTAGCACGTGCAATGTTGGTGCATTCACCTTTAAATTTTGTGAAATGAATAATAAATGTGTCTATTTGATATATATATATATGTGTGTGTGTGTGTGTGTGTGTGTGTGTGTGTGTGTGTGTGTGTGTGTGTGTGTTAAAAAAGGAACCATTGATAGGTAATATTTAAGAGTATTATCCATATCTAGAGTAACTTCCATTCGACAAATGAAACAAGTACTCAATTACTATTGCAGTTAAGGGCGTACCTAACACCTGGCCAACCCCATGGCCGCTCGTGCTAGGTCCACCGGAAGCTTCGGGTCTCGCCGTTCGTCGGGAAGGAAGATCAAGAAGAAGACACGCTGTAAGCCAGTAAATTTTTTTTTCTCCTTTCTTATTGTTTCATTTGCTTGGGCCTTATTTTTTAAAATAAAGCCCAATTAATGAGCCCAATCCATGGCCATGTCCTGTTGGCTAACTGGTGCATAGCAAAGTTTGATTTTCACTGTTTTGTAGGCTGAGTCTGTGCCTGCTGGAAAGGAATTGTTGTATGACCATGTTACTGTGATTTCGTCTTTCCCTGCTTTCAGGACTGCAATTTTTAAATCTAGTGAGTTAACAAGAAATCTGGTATTTTATGTATGCGGAAGATGAAATCCCGCGTTATGAATTATGAACTGAACATAACCAAATTTGTATAGGAAAACCTTATTTATATGAGTACTAACTTCCATAAATTTAAATGCTCTAACAGACTGATAATTATCTCTACCATTTCCTTGTGAAATTGAAGCAAAAACTATGAGAGTTTTCTAAAGAGAAGAAAAGGTCACTCCATAGGAAGTCGATGCCAAACAGGAAAGAAGAAGTGAAGCCACGAGAAAACTTTGAAGTGCTGCCATTGATGACTTGTTGTATTTCTTCGAGAGAAGTCGGTCAACGGTCACCAGTCAACGATCTTCGCCCTGGCTGAACCAAGATGCTAGATTCACCCATGCTTGCAGTGCAGACTCGTTCAGTGTTAGAGCAAGAAAGATTCCTCAACAAAATGCAAGTTGTAATCGTACTTCAACAATATTACGTATCACCTCGATCAGATATCGAAAAAAAAAAGATATTAGAAAAATATGAACGGTTGCTCGGAGGTATAGACTGCGTGCGAGACATCATTTTGGAAATCTTGAGGGTAAATTATTTTTGCCATGCGAAGGAAATGCATTGTACCATGTGCACGCATGATACAAATTCAAACCAGATGGGCATTTTCCTTCTACGATCAAAACTTTGTTTGAAAATCAATTTAGACGCTATCTTGACTTAATTCTCAATGGCTTTTAGTATAGAATGTGTGTTACACATTAGTGAATTTCTCTCTCTCCTCTCAAATCACATCATATCAAAAAGTCTTTCAAGAAACGAGGGTCTAATTCAATAAATGTTGAAGAAAAGAACAAATGTAGCACGTGGATTGTATGAAGAAACAACAAGAACTTTAAGAATCAAGTCTTGGGATTGAAGATCAAGAACAAAATTTATATTTCACATCTATTTCTTGGATTTATACATTTTAGGCGACGTTTTTCCTTCTTCTTGTTATTATTTTATCATAGAATCATGTTGGATTATATTTTCTTCGTGTTGGATGAAGATGTATCCTTTATTTATTTATTTTTAATTCAAAGACAAGTAGTTTAGTAATTGTTGTGTTTTTTTATTACTTATGCATGCTCGTTGAATTATTTAATTAATTGATCACCAATTAGATAATTAGTTTCTTATTATAGTGTTGGGAGGTTCACAATAAATAGACACTGCATGATTAATATACGAACAATTGATGTTATGAATAACTTACATGCAATCATCTAGATAATCATGTAATTGAATGCGTTCTATTCATATCAATTCAGACTAAAAATGTGATCGGTTCGTATCTAGAATAGAATTATCTTATCTTGGGAAAGAAAATTGAATACAATATGATTATCGATTGTAAAAAAAGCATATATAATTAAATAGTTGAGAATTGAAAATAAAAGAATAATAAGTGGATTCAAAATTTTCAACACACATGTTTAACAGTTTGTTTAAAATCATATTAGTTAATAAGTAAATAATTTAAATACATAAATATTGAAAGTACATAGTTCACTAACAAAGTTTGACCTTACGTGCGGAATAATACAATTAACAGCAACAAGTTACTTTTAATTATTTTTAGATGGTTAAACAAACAATACAATTATCCTAAGTTTGAATATCACAGTTTGTACTATGGAAAGCAATAAATAATGAACGTTGATATGATGACGGAAAAATCCAACTAGGTAAAAACTCCGGGACCAACCAGTTACTTTCACCATAGACAATATAGATTACAATCCGTCTTCAGTCTAACAAATTCCACTAGTTCCCACGGTTGTAATTCCTGTAATTTCCAATATCTATTGTTCCTCTAAACTCACGATCTACTACTATAGATACAATCTATCCAACCTGCTAGATTTCTCAGTATACTTCATGTAGCTTCCAGATCTGATATAAATTTCAAACTCACAATCTTCTATAATTGTTTCTTCCAAGTAGATACCCAGGAATCACCTATTCATATTCTTCTTTCTGCGCTTGTAGTCCAACCTCTCTCAACCTCCATAAACTTTTGAAATCCAACTGAGAAAGTACCTTCTTCAAAGTATAAAGGAAGTCATGTGTTTTGGATTCACGAATCTTAATGTTTTCCCAAAACTTGGTTGTCGGATCTCAATAATAATATAAATGAATCACCAAATAATTATGCTCTTGGATCAATCAAATGATGTGAATGTGTTATGCAATGAAAGCACAATAAGGCAACCACCGATTTGCAAACAAGACCCTCTGTATTTATAGTTGCAGGTGTATGAGTAGTATGGGCCGTGTAAAACTTTCCAAAATCGCGAACTAGGTTTAGCCGCACAAATATGTCGCTGGAGTGATAGGGTCTTTCGCTCGAGCGAGGGAGCTGTCGCTTGAGCGACAACGAGACGAAAGGGAGGCGACAATGTTTCTATTTTTGCCGCTCAAGCCAAGTCATATCGACAGTCTGGCGAAATTTCGGCGCCGTGTTTTCCTTGTTTCAACCTCTAACCTTAACCTAATTCATGTATACAAAATTACATCCAAGTTCTTGACTTTTTACAAATGTTCAATTAAGACCATTTTGTTTACAAATATGTCAATTACAAGATTGGACCTAACAATCTTCCCTTTTGACATTTTGTGACAAAACCATATAAATAAAGTCAAGGAAATAAAATAAATCAAACTACACAATCTATACTATCCAGGTTACTTAAGTTCTTCAACTTCTTGCATTCCTTGATATATCTGTTTCCTGAAATCAAAAACTCAATACCCAGTGTAAAAGTACGTGATACAGGAAATCAAAAACTCATAAACACAAATAAGCATGCTAGTTTGAGATGTGGCATTAATATCAATCAAAATACCAACCAAAACATTAACATCACAAAATATCAAAACTCAAACAGATATGAGTCTAATATGCAATGCACACACTCCCCATTCCTACAAACTTTCAATATTTTTTATACAGTATGCAAATGTATCTATGTCTCTCCCCTAACAACACATCAGACATAAAATGCAAACTCCTCCTAAGTATATTCTCCCTCTCCCTTTTTGTCATAAATGACTAAGGGTGCAATTTCAAATTCAATTTTAACCATGAATATACAATAGTCCAAACAAGCAATTGATAGCATACACAAGCTTAATTAATAAGCAGTAAGCCTCCCTACATACTCAGTTAGGTCAGAATGGAGTAAATTGTATAAGTGACTCATGTGTGTAAAGTGTCACTAATCCACGATAAACAAGACTCCAAATCTTAATTTTGTGAGAATTTACATACTAAACATCACTGCCAATAAGTGTATTCTCCTAATGATGAAAGTCAAACCATAAAGCACAATATGATCTATAATTTAATTTTTTTTCTTTAAATTTGAGCATAAATAATTTTTCACATATTTTAGGCTCGTCATATTTTTCACATTTTCTATATTTTCCAAACTCATCAAGTTTTTCATCTGAAGTGCAGGTCATTCTCCATTGAGCAACTAAGATGACCTATGTAGCAATCTTTATATCGGTTAACCCAAGTCAGTTGACCATAGGCACCTGATTTTTAGACACCTCGCATGCTTAATTGCTCCACTCAAATAGCCTCGAAGATGAACATTAAGATATTGAGCTTATTAGGATATATACTTAGGCTTAGGTATGCTAAAAGTGGTCAATTCATGTTCAAAGTCAACTTACCAACAAGTGACTGACATCTCAAATCCCACATATGCGGTTTAAGTCACATTTACAATATCATAGTGTGTGCAGTGCAGATGGTACATGAAGACACCTATACTAATTTTTCCATATCAACCCAAGCAAGTAATGGAAACTATGATACAACTTATCAATTATGTTCATACATGATCACAACATGCAAGATTAAGAATGTCATATATTTTACTGTAAAAACAAATTACATCGCTTTTTTAATTTTTTAATTTTCAATTTTTTTATTTTAAAACATGAATGCACCATGCATAAAAAATGTCACATACATAAATAAATTTAAAATAAATAAAAAAAAAAGTATGCATGAATTCTCTACCTAGAAAACTAATAAACACATATGATGCATGCATAAATCAATGTCACACAATGATAAATCACGAGCATGCACCAGAAAATACCTAATCAATTAGGTACACAAATGTTCTTACCTTTAAGAGCACCGTAATTTATTTCACAATTTTTCAGATCACTTTTCTTCACCTAAACTTGCTTAGTGACACAAATATTTTCGGCTATCTGTGTCATTAACTTGGTCAATTTACTTACCTGATTAGTAAGAAAGTCAGTCTGACCAACACAATCATGATTCTTGTTTCTATTTAAGTTTCAGTTTCTATTCTTGTTCAGAAAATGACGACACCTAGGCCTTATGTATCCTAACTCACCACAGTGAAAACATGTAGGGATAAACTTAGGACCAAAATTATGTGATCGTTGATATCTATTCCTAGGTTGGCATGTCCTACGTGTACGCTGTCTAGTAGGCCTCTATCATATGTATCCCTTATTCTTAAGATCGGGATTAAGCACATGTTTGGGCTAGTAAGTGGCAAAGACAAATGTGGTCTTAGAAGTAGTAACAATGTTTTTCTTAAAACTTAGACCTCCCTTATTTTCAGTCGGCTTGCTCATTCCTAAAATGTTGTCTAACTTTTCAAAACCACTAGAGCAAGCGAGCAGTTGAGACTTAGAATATTCTAGATCGCTCAGAAGGTTCTTAACATGGATTTCCAAGATATCTTTCTCAGTGGTCTATTCATTGACTCTTCTATAGGACTTCTCAAGCTTACTGGCGATGTTTTTAACCTAAGTCTCTAAAGTTTTATTCATGGATTTCACTTCATTCGGGATCGAGGTAGGTTCCTTAATGTGCGCTACTAACTTCTCATCTTCCAATTCAAGTTATTTATTCTTCACACTCACGGCTTTGTTTTTAGTAAGAATGTTAAAACTCTCTTCATATATCTTATTATAAGTCTCTTGGATATCTTCCTCACTCATAGAATTTTTCAGAATCCTCATCTCTATCTAAGTCCTCTTCTCTTTCACTCATCTGGTCAGATCCATTCTTAATTCTCGTAGTAGAGGCAATGTATTTTCCACTTTCCTCACGAGTGGAATTCTCCTTTGATTGTTCGAGTTCGACTCGTCATCAGTGATAGTATCATTCATAGCCTTATTTGAATTTCTCCTACTGCTAGGACATTCACTCCTAATGTTGCCAAAACCTCGACAATTATGGCACCTCACAGATTTAGATTTTCTCTTAGATTCATTCGAGTCACCTTTATGTCTCTCTTGAGAGTTATTTTTCTTCCTAATTATTTCTCAGAGTTTTGTAGCCAGGTAAACTAACTCCTCATCATCCGGTGAATCAGGATCAGAAGATTTGGTCCGGGTGTTTCTCACGGATTTCAAGACCAAAGATTTATCTTTAACAGGTTTATCTAAGGTCAGCTTATATGTTTGGAGGGATCCAACTAGCTCATCTACCTTAATGGAATCTATGTCCTTGCTTTCTTCAATGACAGTAATTTTAGCCCTAAATCGCTCAAGTAAGGATCTATCGATTTTTCTTACAATTTTAGGCTCCGATAATCTCTCGCCTAGGTTGAAAGTAGAATTCACTATGTCGTTTAGGCTCGATAAAACTCATCAAACATTTCATTCTATTTCATACTAATCTCTTCAAACCTAGTTGTTAACATCTGCAACCTAGAATTTTTTACAGCCAACGTTTCCTTATGTGTGGTTTGTAGGATATCCCAAACTTCTTTGGCTACCTCACACATGGAGACTCGCCTAAATTCCTATGGGGATACTATCATAAATAGAGCATGTAATGCTTTACTATTCCAGTTACATTCATCCAAATTAGTTTTAGACCAATTAGCAATAGGAATGGAGGTTACTACATTATCTAGAGTTGTACTAGTGGCGCTCCAATCATTCATCACACTCAACCAAATCCGCTCATCCATAAAAAAATTTTCATATGAGACCCTCTGTATTTATAGTTGGAGGTGTATGAGCAGTATGGGTTGTGTAAAACTTTCTAAAAGCGTAAATTAGGTTTAGCCGCATAAATATGTCACTCGAGCGAGGGAGTCTTTTGCTTGAGCGAGGGAACTGTCGCTCGAGTGGCAACGAGGCGAAAGGCGGACGACAATATTTCTATTTCTGTCGCTTGACCCAATTCATGGCGATAGTCTAGCGAAATTTCAGCGTTGCGTTTTCCTTGTTTTCAACCTCTAACCCTAACCTAACTCATCTATACAAAATTACATCCAAATTCTTGACTTTTTACTAGTATTCAATTAAGACCCTTTTGTTCACAAATATGCCAATTACAACATTGAACCTAACAAATATCAATCTCTTTTGTTATTTTAGAAAGAATGATTTTTGACAACGGATGCTCATGACAAGAATTGTTGTAGAAGAATGGAAAGAAGGGAGAGAAGACAGAGTGGGAGATACACATGACAAAGAATTGTAGAGAGAATTTGAAAGAGAGGAAATCTTTTTCATCCAATAATAAAGTATAAGTAATAAAATGGATAGATTTTCTCTAGTCCAATATATTGGGTGTCCTCAACTAATATTTTGATGAATTTTAAGAGATTATAAATCCTAATGAATTTCGTGAATTTGAATAGATTTCTACAAATTCCATAAAAATCTCATCAAATATGGTGAAATTTCAAAATACTTGGTTATATGTATCTTTAAATTTGAAATTTATCCAAATCATTTAAAATCCTTCTACTAATAAAATCTTTGTATATTCATTAGTTATTAAGGATACCTAAATTTCATTAAAATCTCGATTGGGAATATTTAAATTTTAATGGATTTCATTAAAATCTCAATTGAAGACACCTAAATTTAGAAGGATTTTTAAAATCCGTAGGGAAATAAATTCTAATAATTGAAAACTAAGTCCCTAGCTTCTTTTATAATATTATCAATAGCCGAAGTACTTTTAAATATAAAACCGGCACCATGAAAATCATTTTTTCAACTTAAATCCTTGTTTGACTTACAATATGACCAATTGAATTTTTTACTTAGATTAAATAATTTTGACTTTGACTGAATTAATATGTTGATCAGGATATTACAATTTTTGTGTGATAACCATATAGAGGATTTCTTTGTGAAATCTATAGCGTGATGCAACTTTATCTCCATCGAGGTGTTGATTGTACTTTGAAGGTCTGATGCCAAGCAAAGGATGATAGTTGCAGATCCTTTGTGACACGACCCCGTCTTGAGTCACCCTGGTGGACACTGACGCCACGCTACCAATGATGAATTCTAGCTAGATGTTGGACCCACCACATGGCCACATAGACTGTTCTATGTCTGATTCACTATAAAATGACTACAATATTTTTACAGAAATTTTGGCATAGTTTCCCCTATAATTTTGACAAAATCAACTTGAAAATCAACAAAACCTCATAGAAACATCCACACCAAATATTTTAGAAACCACCAATTCCACCACAACTAAAACAAAATGAAACTAGACTAGACTGAGTACTTCTACTACCAAACATCATGTCCACAAGCATGCATTCCATCAATTTTATAGCCCTTTGACTAAGTGCACGTCAACAAAATATAAGACCAAGTGTTTAATAACATGAGTCCTCAAAATACATTAATACAATGATATGATTAAGATCGTGCAACTACATAGTGGTTAATTAGGCTCTGACTGCAGCAGGTTTTCCAAGTATCTCAAATTCATCGGTCTCCTGATAGGAAAAACATGACAAAAGATATGAGCTTGAAACTCAGTGAGTGGATAGATTGCAATTACATGCACTTTTCCATTTATACATATTTATTGAAAAATCTAATTTAATTTCTTACCGCTTTAAAAGTGCTAAATTTTGATCATCTATTTAGAACTGAAATATGCTTAAATCATAAAATTTTTACTCTTTATTCAGAATAACCAATCGTAAAATATGTCGAGCATAGCTAATATGGTGTCAACAAAAATCTGTATAAAGTTATCGTTTCTGTAAGTTAAAATCGTATTTCTGTATCTGAATAAGCTGGCATCTATAATCTGAAAGGAACTATCATCTGATATTCAAAAATTTGTGAATCTACAACTGAATAAACATAATATAATATACTAAATAGTTACACCAATAAGTACCCAAGAATAGGCTTACTCATGTACAGAGTAATCTCGATGTACAATGCAACGCCATCCAAGTCAGATAATCTGGTCATACGTACGCAGAGCTGCCCCAAAGGCTAATCACCCTAGTACACGGTCCAAAGCCTATGTGTGTACGAGAGTGGGTCCCAAAAACTTCTGATAATCTGGTCATACACTGTGGAAACACATTCACATTAGTGCAAAGCGGGTAACATAACCATAATTGAACATACACTATGGAAATACATTCACACCAGTACATATTAGGTAAAATAACCTTATGAAGTCATACACGGTGGAAACACATTCACATCAGTGCAGATGTGTAAAATCACCTAAGTACTTTCTGGTGGTTTTAAAATAACTTTAAATACGCTGAAACACGTAATATAAATATAAAATCCTAGATGAATGATTTAAATGAACTGGATTTAACTTTAAAAGAAGTGACTAACAAAATCCGTTTAATTTTCAAAATCATGCTGTCAAATCGAATATATAAAATAATTAACTTTTTGATAGGATATAAATTTAATAATTATTCATTTCTAAAAAATAAGATTTTCCACTTAGCGAGTATGAGCTACAGGTTATACTGGCTAATAAACGTTTCTAATCTGTTCGTCACCACCTTAAATATGATATTAATAACCAATTTAACCACTATCGAACCAAGAAACCTTTAATATCTAATGCAATAATAATTAAACTATATTTTTCGATACTTAACTAAATCTCCAAAACTATTCGTTTAATCAAATGGAACTAATTACACTTTCTAGTTCCTTCACTAGCATGTAATTATCAAAATTACTTTCATCCCAACCATAAGAATAAATATCCGTCTTCCATCTAATGGAAAACTTGAAATCATACTCCCATCATAAAATTCACATCTCATTCCATCCATATATTCTTTCAAGTGAGTATTTTACCAACACCAGCATTTCCACAAGTTATCTTCATTCAAGAACCCAATTTAAAATTCCAAGGTTTGCCAAAATGGTATCAGTACCTTGAATCAAAAGGAAGCTAACCAATCAACAAGCTTGAACTAGAACTCATAATCCTTTCCCTACATTAAAATTTTCGAACCAAGTTAAAACCCTAGAAATCAACATAAATAATTTCGGTCTCTTGAAATTTTTTTTGGATAAATCGAACCCAAGATTAAGGACATCAACATTTACCCATTTTCCTTCTCTTTCACTTCTTCTTCCATTTTCTTTTCTCCTTTTTCCTTCCCTTTTTCTTCATATCTTCCTCCTGCCCAATTTCTGTCCAGCTCTCTGCATGTATGTGTAAGGAATGAGAGAAATGTGTTTAAAAAATGCCAAGTAGTGGAGATTTTGCACCATAAGTTCCTCCAATGCTATATAAGTAAGTCCTCCACTTCAAATATAATGCATTTAAAACCCTCATATACTTCCAATTATAAAATAAATCCCAAGAAAGTAATTTAGTCCAATTAAGTCCATATTGACCTTGACTTTGACGATTCCACCTTTGACTTTGACTAAATAAAATTGGATTGTAACAATCTTACCTCCTTAAAAGAATTTTGTCCTCGAAATTCGATGAGCATCTGGCTAAACAGTGAATATATGAGGATATTGTGCATGCATTTGGTCCTCATTTTCACATGTAGCTTCTTCTACCGTCTGATTCTTCCAAAGTACCTTGACAAGTGAAATTGTCTGATTTCGCTGGATTTGCACCTTTCTGTCAAGAATTCTCACCAGCTCTTCTATATAGGTCAAATTCTCTTTCCACTGAATTGGCTGAGACTCTAGCATATGAGAAGTATCTGCGATGTACTTGTGAAGCATAGAGAACATGAAAAAAATACTGGATAATTCATCTGGCAAATCTAATCGATATGCAACCGGGCCAATCCGCTCGATAATCTGATAAGGTCCAATAAATCGTGGACTCAACTTTCTCGTTTGCCAAATCTGAACAACCTTTTCCAAGGTGACAATTTCAAAAACACCTTATCTCCATTTGCAAATTCAAGATCTTTCCTGCGCCTATCTGCATAACTTTTCTGTCTGTCTTCAGCTATTTTCAAATTTTCTGCAACCAATTTCACATTTTCTGAAGCCATTTGAACCAATTCAGGGCCTGCTAACTTTCTTTTACCAACTTCATCCCAACATACTGGTGTTCTGCTCTTCTACCGTATAAAGCTTCAAAATGAGTCATTTCTATACTAGAGTAGTAACTGTTATTGTAAGAAAACTCCATTAAAGACAGATGAGTATCACAGCTACCTTTGAACTCTAAAACACAAGCCCTCAATATATCCTCAAAAGTCTGAATTGTCTTCTTCGACTGGCCATTTGTCTGAGGATGAAAAGCTGTACTGAAATGTAACTTAGTACCCATGACTTCCTACAAACTAGGCTAAAATTTAGATGTAAAAATGAGGATCTCTATCAGATATAATAGATACTGGAACACCATATAAGCTAACTTTCTCATCCACATAGAACTTTGCTAACTTATTTAAAGAATAAGTAGCTTTGATCGACAGAAACCTAGCAGTCTTAGTCAAACGATCGACGATAACCCAAACACCATCATGACCATTTTGAGTATGAGGAAGACCAAATAAGAAGTCCATAGTAATGTGCTCCCACTTCCATTCTAGAATAGACAATGGCTGTAAAAGTCTTGTTATTTTCTGACGATCTGGTGTCACCTGCTGACAGACCAGACACTTGGATACAAAATTGGCTATCTCTCTTTCCATACCTAGCGAGCAGTAATGATCTCTCAAAGTTTGATACATTTTAATACTGCCTGGGTGCATAGCATAAGTAGAACTATGTGCCTTTTCTAAAATCTCCTTCTTCAATTCTAGAATATCTAGAACGCATAATCTATTACCCATAGCCAATGCACCATCATCCCCTATCACATAATCTATTCTTAACCTAGCACTAACTTATGCTTTCAATATTCTTAATGTCAAGTTTTGAGATTGAGCTTCTATAACCTTATCAATCAAAGTAAGCCTTACTTGAAAATGAGCTAATACCATCCCTGAAGTAGTAGTTGACAAATGATCATGCAACTTCCTGAATTCTCACAACAAAGTAGCATATACTGCATTGGATTGAGAAGAAGTAGTCTTTCTTCTAAGAGCATCTGCAACCATATTGGCTTTCCCCGGATGGTAGTCAATCTTACAATCATAATCCTTTATCAACTATAACCATCTTCTTTATCTTAAGTTCAATTCCTTCTGATCAAAGGTATGCTTCAAACTCTTATGATCTGTAAATATTTGACATTTCTCACTATAAAGATAATGTCTCCAAATCTTCAATGCCAACACCACTGCAGCTAACTCCAAATCATGTGTTGGGTAGTTTAACTCATGCTTCTTCAATTGTATAGAAGCATAAACTATAACATTTCCATGTTGCATCAACACACAACCCAATCCTTGGTGTGAAGCATCACTGTACACGATAAACTCTTCACCTGGTGAAGGAAGAGCAAGTACCGGAGCAGAAGCTAATCAATTTTTCAATTCTTGAAAACTCTTCTCGCATTGCTCATTCTACACGAATCTAGAGTCCTTTTAAGTCAAGCTAGTCAAGGGAAGGTCGATTTTGGAGAATCCCTCTATAAATCGACGATAATAACCTGCTAGTCCAAGGAAACTTCGTACTTTGTCACTTTAGTAGGGCGTTCCCATCTCATCACCGCCTCTATTTTTATCGGATCTACATATATACCTTTTGCATAGATAACATTGCCCAGAAATACAACTTTATCCAGCCAAGATTTGCATTTGCTGAACTTAGCATACAGTTGCTTATCTCGCAAAGTCTGCAAAATAACTCTCAAGTGCTCGGCATGCTCATCACAACTGTAAAAACATACTAATATATCATCAATAAAAACAATCACAAATTTGTGTAGATATGGGTGAAGCACCCTATTCATCAAGTCCATAAATGCAACCGGGACATTAGTTAAACTAAACGGCATCACCAAAAATTCATAATGGTCATATCGAGACCTGAAAGTAGTCTTTGGTACATCAATGTCTCTAATTCTAAGCTGATGATACCCCGAACGCAAATCAATCTTTGAAAATACTGAGGTACCTCGAAGTTTTTGAAACAAATCGTCAATGCAGGATAGAGGATACTTATTGCGAATAGTCACCTTATTCAACTATCGTTAGTCAATACATAATCTCATTGTGTCGTCTTTCTTCTTCACAAATAAAAACGACGCTCCCCATGGGGATACACTAGGTTTAATGAAACCCTTAAGCAAATCTTGTAATTGCACGTTTAATTCCTTCAACTCTTTCGGAGCCATCCGATAAGGTGATTGTGAAATAGGTGATGTCCCAAGGATCAAATCAATAGAAAACTCGATCTCACTGTCTAGGGATAATCCCGAAAGGTCTTCTAGAAAGACATCAAGAAAATCTCGCACAGCTGGTATATCGCCCATTTCCAGTTTAGTGATCTGAGTATCAATCACATGAGCTAAATATACATGACAACCCTTTTTTAGCATTCTCCTAGCATCTAGGGCAGATATCACACAAGATGACAAAATTCTGCACTCTCTATGAGTACAATTTCAAGTTATCTTGGACTTCTAAATATCACTTCTTTGAGAAAACAATCAACTGTAACACGATGATTAGATAGAAAGTCCATCCCCAAAATAACATCAAAATCGTGAATTTGTGGAATTAGATATGCTTTCAACTCATGATCGTTCACTTTAATCTCACAGTCTCTGTATACCTAATTAACTAAAAGTGAATCTCCAACAGGAGTCGCTACGACCAATTCACTGTCTAAAAGCTTTGGTATCTTATCTCGCTACCACCAATTCACTATCTAAAAGCTCTGGTATCTTATCTGCATAGTTAGCAAGTGCATGAGAAATAAAGAAATGTGTAGCACCCGAATCAATTAAACAACGAGCATTTATACCAAAAATAGATAACATACCCACTACCACATATGGTGACTCATTTGCCTCATGCTGGGTCATTGCAAACACTTTACCTTGAGTTCTGGATCAATGTGCCTGGGCTCCTTATCTAGAAACACTACTCCCAGCAACATTAGGTTGTGCGCCCCTCGTCGATCCTGCTATGTAGCTATCTAATCCTGGTTCTGTCTGGCCGTACTGATCTCTAGCTGAGACAATACTACCTGAGATGCTCCAATCGACTGAGATCGAGCTGGACAATCTTTCCTCATGTGTCCCATCTGACCACACTGGTAACAAACTCCAGCTCCTCTAAGGTACTCGCCTGGATGAAACCTCTCGTAAGACTGGCACTGTGGAAAGCTACGGTGATCAGAACCCCCATTCTGCCTCGCTCTCTGAAGTCTCCGTGTAGAACCCTGAACATGAGAATGACCACCCACTGACTACCTTACAGAACTCTGACTATGGCCTGATCCCTAACTAGATCGAGAACTCCGAGACTTAGATTTAAAACCACCAGAGTTAGTGCCACCTGGCCAAAATCCTTTTCTGTTCTTCTTAAACCTTTCTCTTAAAGTTCATGTCTGATTGCTACCATCTCAAAAGGTCATCTGTGCTCCCTGATTACCTCATTCTCGAATAGTTGTCTCAACCTTCAATGCTGCCTCCACCATTATATTGAAATTATGATGCCCATGAGTAGTAACTGTAACGCCCCGAGTTCTGTGAACCCAGATTGCCATGTGATCCTCATTTGTCTAGAATTTAATAAAAAGATTTGCGAAAATAACTAAATTTTAAACATCACGTTTATAATTATAAACCTTATCGACATAAAATTCCTTTGATTAGCTTAGGATAATTGTTTAAACTTTAAAACTCAAGTTCAAAATGACTGAAACAACAAAATATGTTAATAATATTCAAAATGCATAAATTTCAAAATTTAAATAACTTCATCGTGCCACCACTGCCCATCAAATTCGACAGTCTCCGAAATCTGCAAATGTTGTTAAAATAACGGAATCAGTATTTTGATGAAATACTCAGTAGACTCATAATCGATAATTAATTTACAGAATAATTGAACACATAATTATGCAATATATACAGTGACAACATCATCATCATAGGCTCATTTTCTTAAAATAAATCTTAGGCTCTTTAAAATTATAGGGTGTTGGTAGTCTCGTCTCATGCATTTAAGCACATAAGTTATGCATAACATCATCTTATCTCATAAGAGATATTCTCATCTCTTCTCATGCATTGAAGCATATAAGTTATGACAAACATAACAACATCATTTATCTCATAAAAGATATTCTCATTTTATACATTAAAGTATATAAACCACGTAAAGTCACATAATACATGCAATTATAATTTAAACTAATTAATGGGGGCGAGTCTACCTATATCTATCTCGAGTCACGTAAAAAGTGGAGCGAAAAATAACCCCAAGCTCTTAATCGTCCGTACGTTTCGTCTAGCCAAAATAGGAAATAAGTATTGAATTAATACTTTGAAATTTTAAAGTTTTAAAATGATAAAATAAAATTTAGAGACTTAATTGGAAATTTATTAAAACTGGAATTTGAAAAGTTTAAGGACTGAAATATAAACTTTTCAAAATTAGGGACTGATTGTGGGAGAACAGGGACTCCAGGGGCTATTTCATTAACAATTGAAACTTTGGGACATAAATAAAACACTTTTAAAACTTGGGGGCTAAAGGGGTAATTTTCCAAAATCAAAATAAATAAAAAATATCTCACCCTCTCTCTCTTATATTTTCAAAGTAGAGAGAGAGGGGAAAGCTCTTGACGTTGTCAGCGCCACCATCGCGTGGTGGCGCCGGTACGTACGTGGATGGCTGGGAAGGGTTTTGATGTGTGTTCGAAATTAATCGAGGCTTGGAGGTTCATTTTTCGGTGGTAATCCGACCGGGAAAAGGGTCGGGGTGAGGTAAGTTTACGGGTTTTTGGCTTTTCTTGGTTTTTCTGGTTGTTTGATGCGAATTTTTGGTAAAAGTATAGTGGTTGTGGATTGGGTGGTAGGTGGTGGCTGGTGGTGCCTTTGGCGTGAAGGAGTTAGTGTTGGAAGCTCGAATTGGTGACTGGAATGTGGATTGGATGGCTGTTTGGTGTTGATGACTCGAATGGATGGCTGGAAAGTGGACTTCCAGTTAGTGTGTGTGCAGTCGGTGACGGGGAAACCCAATTGCAGCTTGTTTGCAATCGGCGTTGGTGGTTTTGAATGGTTGCGGATGGGAGTTGTAGTTTGTGGATTTGCTGATGGTTTGCAGCTTGAGGTGTGATTCGGAATTGGGTGGCTGGAGCTTGGTGTTTGGCTGCAGGTTAGGTGTAATTGCCACGGATGATGGTGGTTCGTTTCGGCTGGGCTGATGTTTAGGTTTGTGTGAAATCATCATGATGTTGGTGCTAGAAATGGAGATTCTAGCATCAACGTGATTTCCCAATCGTAACACTAAATTGAGGGAATTTGATGGAGATGAAATTTTCTTACCTAAAATAGCTGCTGGGAGGTGTGAAATGTGAGGAGGGAAGAATGAGAGTTACAGCAATAGTCAATTTTTAGGGCACAAAATTCTAAGAACTCGGGCTACTAGTATTTTCTTAATTGAGTTTAAGTAGATTGGACTAAAAATAATCAAGATTTTGGACTTAACATAATTGGACTCTAAATAATAAGATATAGTACTTCAAATTATTAAAATTTGGATTTGAAATGATAAGGAATTTTGATACTTTAAAATATTCGGAATTTGACTCAAATTGAAAGACTTAAATTTGCTTAACAATGGCTAGACGAACACACTTTCAGTTTTAACATTTGGGGTTAAAACTTAGCGACACATTTTTCAAGAAAAATAATTATATATTATTTAAAATTTTCGATCGCTACAATCTTACCCCCTTAAAATAATTTCGTCCTCAAAATTTAAACTTACTTGATCTAAAATATCTGGATACTTAGCCAGAATCTCATCCTCCTTTTCTCAGGTAGTTTCATCATTATCCTATCTATCCCACTGTACTTTGACTAAAGGGATCTCTTTATTTCTTAAGACATGGACTTTTCTATCAACAACACACATAGGTGTCTCCTCATAAGACGGATTCCTCTGAATCGAAATAGTCTGAAAATTTACCACGTGACTCGGGTCGTGGATATATTTTCTCAATAAAGAAACGTGAAAAACATAGTGTACGGCCAAGAGCTCGAGTGGCAACACCAAACGATAAGCCACGTTACCCACTTTCTCTAATATCTCAAATGGTCCGATAAAACGAGGCCTTAACTTCCCTCTCTTACTGAAATAGATAGTACCCTTCATAGGTGCTACTTTCAAGAACACTTTCTCTCCAATCTCAAACTCCAAGTCTTTTCTCCTTTGATCGGCATAGCTTTTCTGTCTGTCTTGGGCGGCTTTGATCCGTAGTCTGATCTTCTTAATAGCCTCCACGTCATCTCAATCAATTTTGGACCCAAAATTTTTCTCTCGCCTACCTCATCCCAATAGATTGGTGATCAACAACGTCGTCTATAAAATGCCTCATATGGTGCCATACCAATAGTAGCCTGAAAACTGTTATTGTAGGCAAACTCCACTAATGGAAGATGAGTCTCCCAATTACCACTCAAGTCTAGTACACAAGCTCTAAGCATATCTTCCAGTGTCTTAATAGTGCGTTCAAACTGGCCATCTGTCTGGGGATGGTATGTAGTACTAAAATTTAATTTAGTACCCATTGCAACGTGTAAACTCTTCCAAAATCTCGAAGTAAATCTCGGATCTCTATCTGAGACAATGGAAGCTGGTACTCCATGAAGTCGAACAATCTCTCTAACATAGAACTGGGCTAACTGATGCACATTAAGAGTCATTCTGATTGGTAGGAAATGAGCTGACTTTGTAAGTCGGTCTACAATAACCCAAATAGCTTCATGCCCTCTTAGTGATTTTGGTAACCCTGTAACAAAATCCATGGAAATTTTCTCTCATTTCCATTCTGGTATATCTAAGGGATTTAACAATCCTGATGGTCTCTAATGTTCAGCCTTGACCTGCTGACACGTCATGTATCGAGAGACAAACCTTGCAATGCAACCCTTCATGTTTCTCCACCAAAAAGTATTGCGCAAATCACGATACATCTTTGTTCCTCTTGGGTGGCATGCATATGGTGCTGAGTGCGCTTCTGTCAAAATCTCATTGTTGATATGTTCATCCTTCAGCACACAGAGATGCCCTCTGAACATAAGTGCTTTATTAGAGAAAATCTCGAAACCTATTCTCTTACCAGTCCCAACTTCGAATCTGATCTTTTCTAAGTATTTATCTCCGACTTTGGTTGTCACAATTCGGCCTCTCAAATCTGGCTTAACGATCAGATTTACCAATCTAATATATCCTTGGACCTATGAAGCTCGCACTTTAATTCTTAAATTCTGAAAATCTCGAATCAATTGATCTTGCGTTGTTCCCAAAGCTGATAACTGTCCAGCAGTCTTTCTGCTCAAAGCATCTGTAACCTTATTTGCTTTACCCGGGTGGTAATGGTGTAGTCATAATCTTTTACTAGCTCTAGCCATCGACGTTGTCTCATATTCAGTTCCTTCTGAGTGAAGAAATACTTGAGACTCTTGCGATCAGTGTAAATCTAACATTTACTCCCATACAAATAGTGTCGCCAAATCTTAAGAGCGTGCACAACAGCTGTGAGCTCTAAATCATGTGTTGGGTAATTCTTTTCATGTGGCTTTGACTGTCTTGAAGCGTATGCTATCACTTTGCTATTATGCATCAATACTCAACCTAAACCATGTTTGGATGCATCGCTGTAAATAACAAAACCATCAGGCCCATCCGATATAGTCAGCACTGGTGCTGAGACAAGTATGTTCTTAAGTTCCTGAAAGCTTTGTTCACGCTGTTATATCCACTAAAACTTAACTTCCATCTTGGTCAACTGAGTCATAGGACCTACTATTTTAGAGAAACCCTCTATGAATCATCGATAATATACAGCTAATCCAAGAAAACTTCTCACATCTCCAACATTTGCAGGTGTTCGCCAATTCGTTACAGTTTCAACTTTAGAAAGATCAACCTCGATGCCTTTAGATGTAACAATGTGACCCAAGAAACCTACTCTCTCAAGCTAAAATTCACATTTCTTGAATTTGGCGTACAACTTTTCTACTCTTAGCGTTTCCAACACAATCCTCAAATATTCTTCATGATGTATAGAATCTCTGGAGTAGATCAGTATGTCATCGATAAAAAACAATAACGAATTTATCAAGATACTGATGGAAGACTCTGTTAATCAAGCCCATAAATATTACAGGTGCGTTCGTGAGACCAAAAGGCATCACTATGAACTCATAGTGCCTATATCGCGTCCTGAACGCTATCTTTGGTACGTCAGCTGGTGTAACCTTTAGCTGATGGTAACCAGATCTCAAGTTAATCTTGGAGAAGATAGCTGTACCTTTCAATTGATCGAATAAGTCCTCGATCTTGGAAGGGGATACTTATTCTTTATCGTCAACTTGTTAAGTTCTCGATAGTCGATGCACATCCTCATGCTTTTATCCTTCTTCTTTACAAACAGAACAAGTGCTCCCCATGGAGATACACTTTACCTGATGAAACCCTTCTCTAGCAATTCCTCTAACTGCACCTTCAATTCTTGCAATTCTTTCGGCCACATATGGTACGGAGCTCTAGAAACAAGGGCAGCTCCTGGTACCAAGTCAATGGAAAATTCCACTTTTCTATTCGGCGGAGTACCGAGTAGATCATTTGGAAAGATATCACCGTACTCACATACTACTAGCACTGAATCCAGAGTAATCTCCTCTGCGAGTTTGTCTTGAAAACTAACCAAATAGCCCTAACACTTGTCTTTGGCTAAAAATTTCTCTGCTTGTAAAGCGGAGATAAGGCGAGGAAGTGTCTTTATCTTCGTCCCACAAAACCTGAATACTATTAAAACCTTGAACACCATTGTCCTATATATAGGCCAAGTCAAGATGCACGGAATAGTGCCAAAAATAGAGTAAAAATGTATCAAGTTCAAAAATCAAACGATAAAAAAGGGCTACGAAACGGTCAGAAAATTGTACCTTGCGGCAGCATGGGCTTTCCACACAACTCCAAGAGAATCAATTTCGATTACTGTTATTTTGAAGCCAAGATCCACAAGTGTAAGCCAATCACATAATGATATTGCCTCTGCATCCTCTACCTCATAGAATCCCATTGTGTTTCTTTGATTGAGCCACACATACCACTCTCCATTCACTGCGGACGACTGCTTCCAAATTGATGAAGTCATAATCTCCCCTAATGGCAATTTCATCATATCTCTCTTCTCAATCAGTTGAATAATAGTTGTCTTATGTCCCCATTCCATCAGACAACTAACTGCATTTTCAATATTATGTCGATCTTGTGGCTTCTCCATATATTATCTAGTTTTGTTCACCACAAATACACCATAACATTTACTCAATTTCAACCAATTTTGACACCTAGCATTCTTTGTAGACACCAAGTAAGACATCCGCATGTCATCAATGTCGAAAAATGGCTTCATGCGTTTCCACCAACCTATCACCTTTTCAAATAGACTCGCTTAAGCCACATCGATCAAGTGCCTCACGAATTGGTATGCCCTGTTTTTTTAGGTTTTCTGTTGTTGGTAATGCTCAATGAAAAGTTCTCCAAAAGAAGATTTGAATTTTTGGAGGCCCTGGTAATTTCCGAGTATGATTCCACCATGTCGTTGTTGTAACATTACAAGAACCTTCTACAAGATACTTTCTTGCTACCAATACCCGATAACCACTTCTCACCAAATATTTCCCATTAGCTTCATAATGCTAAATCATCTTATTTGGTTGTAGACTTCTTCACAAAGTAATAGATAATATCTTAATGTTGTCTATCCGAGTTAATATGGTTTCTATTTTATTAACATTCAAAGCACCTGTGACAATCACTAACCATGTCCCACCTCTGCATTAAGGTTCAAGTATGGTATGTGTTATGTTTATGACTCAAGTTCCATGTGATTTGAAAGTTTGATTCATAAAGGAAGCCTTGATAATTTTGGTTTAAAAGTCCGTTTGACAAGGAATCAGATTTTATCATGGATTTGGAGTTTGATTGGGATAAAGACTTTAGGATGTTTGAAAAACTGTTTTAACAGCACTAGGACGGAGCAAGGAGTCGAGACTAAAAAGAGAAACAGAACTGATGGCATTGTAGTGCCGCGGGAAGAAGTTTACTCTGTTTTGGTTTTTAACGTGGTTTTGTACTATATTTTATCCATAACTCCAAGATTTATCTCATTTAAATACTCTACAAAGTGTAAACTCTTCAGAGACTCAAGATAACAATTAGATCATTATTGTATACATTAGAAACTTGAGATAATTGTTTAGATTTAAATTGAAATAATCAAATCTTGTAAAGATAATTTTAGTTTCTTGATATAATAAATTACCCTCTTCTTCCACAAAAATCTTGATGGTTGTGTGATTGCCCATATTTTTTGTCTTTAATTATTTGGCCCGATTCTCAACAAGTGATGTGAGAGCGATTCTATTATCTTGTTTGTTTGTAACATGTGGTATCAGAGTTGAAGGTTTTTTTTTTTTTTTTTTTGCGATTTCTTTGTAGATCCAAATTGATTATTAAAGCGAGGTTTAAACAAGGTCGATTTTTTAGGGATGACAACTATGAAATTTGAGATTCCATTTTTGGTTCCCAATAGTAGATTTTCTTTGTGGCATATCAAGATACAAGTGGTTCTTGCTCAATTGGATCTTGATGATGCTTTGTTCAAGATAGATAGAATGCCTGCAACAATGACTGCAGAGGAGAAGCAATGCAAGGATCGAAAAGTCCTATCACAAATACATCTTCATCTTTAAAATCAAATTCTTCAGGACGTGATAAATGAAAAAGTGTCGCTGGGTTGTGGTTAAAATTGGAGCAGTTTTGTATGACAAAGAGTTTGATAAGTAAGTTACACTTGAAGCAACACATTCTCATCGCTTGATAGAATGTGGATTTTGGAAGATCATCTATCAGTATTCAAGTATGAACATCTATCACTGATTTGGAGACCATGGAGGTCAAATATGATAAAGAGGTTTTAGGACTAATATTGTTATGTTCGTTACCGCTTTCATATTTGACTTATAGAGATATCATTCTCTATAGTCAGGATACTCTAACTATTGATGATATATACGATGCATTTTATTCTAAAGAGAAGATAAAGCATTTAGTCATCAGTTTTGAGGCCCGGACACACAGTTATGTTGTTCGTGAGAGGAAAAAATGTGGTCATAGAAAGAGCAAAGTCAAGGATAGCAACAGTGATAAAGTCTATTGGTATTGCAACAATAAAGGGCACATAAAGAAGGATTGTTATGAGTGATGAAACATGTTTGTTACTACAGATCAAAAGGAGCAACCAGAAAATTTCGATAATGTCAATCTTACGGAAGAGACAATGATGGAGATCTTTTGGTGATTACTAAAGGTGACTCCAAACCTAACGAGGATCGGATTCTTGATTCGGTTTGTACTTTTCATATGTGTTCAAACTGGGATTGATTTTCTTCATATGAAACAGTTACGGGGATTCCTTGATGATGAAAAATAACGAGTCTTGTAAAATAGTTGGGATTGGTAATGTCAAAATTAAGATATTTGATGGGACAGTTAGAACACTTGGTCAAGTTTGACATGTTCTAGGTATAAACAGTAATGTAGTCTCTTTGAGTAATGTTGATTTAAAAGGGTACATTAAATATAGGTGGAGGTGGAGTTCTGAAAGTTAGAAAAGGTGCCCTGGTTGCGTTAAGGCTGTGAAAAAAGTTCGGATTATATGTGTTAGAAAGTTCCAAGGTCACTATGAATGCAGCAATAGCTTATGGTTTAATAAGCAATAACTTTGGTAGGATTGATTGTGATCGGGTTGTTCGTGATGATTCGAAAAATAATATTAGGAGGTTGTCTGGGAACCATTAAAAGCAGAATTTGTGCCGTTGGAAGCTCTGTCAGCCGAAATGTTTGACTGCTTTGTGAGAGGGTGGACCCCACGATTTGAAAGGAAACGGTCACAAAAAGCCAGTTTTGGAAAATTAAAATTGCTCCCAGACAGGGGCTAGATAATCTTCCTATAGCTTAGGTGGAGTTGGAAGTGCTCGTAGTGATTTGAGCTTCACCGAGCAGGTTTGGCCACTCGGGTAGGGTTATGTTGCTTGTGTGATTCGAATAGGTTTGGTGACTCAGCTAGAACGATAATGAACGGGATGATTCAAGCAGGTTTGGCACGAAAAGTAGTTATACTAGCAAGCAAAGCTTGAGTTTAATTCAAAGTTGCTGAGTATTCCCGACAAGGGCAAGGGGCACCCGGAAGGGACATAATGGAAGAGTTGGAGAATGATTTGAAGAATGAAAACTTAATTTCTTGCTATGGAATTTGTGTCAACGTGAAGTTTGTTATGTTTGTGACTCAAACTTCATGTGATTTAGAAGTTTGATTCATGGAGGAAGCCTAGATAATTTTAGTTTAGAAGTCCAGTTCGTAAGAGATGAAATTTTATCATGGATTGGGAGTTTAATTGAGATAAGGACTTTGGGATGGTTGAAAAAGTGTTTTGGGAGCACTAAAATGGAGCCTGGGCGCCAGGAGCGAAATGGAGAAGCAGTACTGCTGGGGGCAACACTATCGGTCTGGAAGAATTCTACTATGTTTAGGTTTTTTATGTAGTTTCGTGTTCTACTTCATCCATAACTCTGAGATTTGGCTCCTATAAATACTCTACAAAGTATAGGATCTTCAGAAACTCAAGATAACAATTTGATCATTGTTATATATATTAGGAACTTGAGAACTATATAAATTTAGATTGAAAGAATCAAATTTTGTAAAAAAAAAATTTAATTTCTAGGTATTATAAATTATCCTCTTCTTTCACAAAAATCTTGATGATTGTGTGATACATTATTTTTCATATTGTCCATATTTTCTAGTCTTTAATTATTTAACCCGATTCTCAACAAATAATATAAGAGCGATTCTATTATCTTGTTTGTTTACAACAATCTGAATGATTGTTGCCTTCGTACCTAGCAATTGTTCCATAGGATATAAAAACTTTATATCTTATGTAAGTAGCACAAACTCAATGTCGTGTTTCATACTCGAAAAAGTATCACAATTTATAGAGAGACAAATGAGATTCAAATTAGGAACGTTTATGTTTGTAGGGTAATTTTTT
Source organism: Fraxinus excelsior (assembly GCA_019097785.1). Lineage (NCBI taxonomy): Eukaryota > Viridiplantae > Streptophyta > Magnoliopsida > Lamiales > Oleaceae > Fraxinus > Fraxinus excelsior. Next base: position 13,111,499 of record CM032636.1, on the reverse strand, counting down.
TGATAGAAAGGCATGTTATTTATATCTTTATTCGTGGTCATTCGAACAATCTACATGACTCTTTAGAATTGTAGTCACTATTCAAATAGTCTTTCAAATGAATAGAGGTGTATGTCCATAATGAAAATAGGCACCTTTTACAATTGATTACAGACATTGGTTACAATTGGTCACAAAAACAGGTGTTGCTCACAAATGTTGTAACAAACGACGTGGATTAATCCAAAAAAAAAAAAAAAAAAAATCGTGGAAACAACCAATGGTTTAAAAATAAAAATAAAAAAATAAAATAAAAAGCCTTTAGAAATACTTTTATTCAATACCCAAGAATTTGATGGAGCCGGTCCATGCCTAGCCCAGCAACCTGATTGCAACGCGCACACGGGGCTTATGATTGAATCTAGTAGGATCTAAGTCTATTCCCTTCTAAAGAATAGTGGTACCACTTGGAGGCAAATCCAAAGGCACAACTCCCACTATATAAACCAAACAATTATTCTCAAGGTTTTCTATGTGGGACAAAAGTTTGCAATACGATCTAATTCTCTTATTTATTTAAATTTCCAAGTGGGTGATTTTGAATCAAAATATTTCAGTCAAAATCAAATGATTTTGAAAAAATAAATATATCATGTTAATCATTTCTCATAATAGAACATAAATATGTTTGGTCCTTCAAGTGAGCTCAAAGTTGCTCACATAAATTATTTTTCCAACTTAAACCACCCCTGATCTGCACCCAAAAACACGGTGGGGTAACAAAGAGAGCACAAAAAGAAGACATTTTCCTTCTTCCTTTTTTGTAATATTCTACGCGCTGCCTTTTGTATGATTCTCTTGATCATGAGCATGAAGTTTCTCGTAGTCCAGAAGCAATTCCTTGTTTCTTTCATTGGGTTGGTTTATAGTGGAATATGGCAGCAACCCCTTCTCTCTGCATGTTTCAATGGCTCCTGTGAACATGTCTTCCCAGGTGTACTTGAAAGTAAAACCCATTCCTATCAGCTTCTTGGACGAGAAACTCACAACTTCTATGTCCTTATCAATTCCTTCAAACCTGTTTACTCATGCATTGGCAACTTCAGAATTATATTATAATGGGTTACTCAAACCTGTTTAAATGAACTTGTCCAGTATTCAGACATCCATAGAAAGGGAAATACACGATAGAGACTTACATGGTAGAGATGTCATATTGGGGCCATTTGTCTCGAATCATTTTTGCCAAATCATAAATGGTTGCATCATGAGACGAGCAAATGTATCTTCCCTCAGCATTAGGGTGTTCATACAAGAATATATGAGCCTCACATAGATCATCCAAATGCACATATTGACCTTGCGCGATGATCGAGTAGTGTGCTTCATTCCCTAAGGAAAAAGATTAACAGATATCACGATTGCGAAAACTTTCTATATATTCTGGAAAAAAATATGTGAATTAATGTACCAGTGATTGGCGAAAGTGCAGTCATTAGGCTCGGTGGGAAGGTTGGCGTGATGAATGGACCAACTACTAATGTTGGTATAATGCTAATGAAACCAATATTGTTCTCTTTAGCAGCTTCCCACGCAGCTTTCTCAGCCAAAATTTTGGAAACAAAATACATCTGCGGAAAAATGTCCAAGAAAATATGAGAAAATTTTGATTCTTTTACGTTAAATATTTGCAAAAAAAAAAATTAAAAAAATCAAGTGACCAACCCATCCTGTCATTTTCTTGGAATATATGAAATCCATGTCACTGTAGTCAGTTTCATCATAGACTGGTTTGTGGTGTTCTTCAACGTTTACAGTTCCAGCAGAGGAAGTGAACACTATTCTCTTAACAGATTTTGCTTTAGCGCATGATCTTATTAGGCTCAAAAATCCCTCAATTGTAGGCTTGATCACTTCATTCTGGAATATAAAATCAATTATTAGCAAAATTGAAGTCATTTTGAAAATAAATTTTCTACTTCAATATTATTAATGATTGAATTAAAAATCAAATTTATGTGTTTCTTAGAAGAACAACTCTACACACACACACACAAAACTTACAGAATACGCACATGGTGGTGATCCCCTTTTTTTGACAATATTTAATTCACATGAGGCCCACCCCCACGTGCGCATCTGTATAATTTTTGACAAAAAATTTCTTCTTAGAAAGTTGATCTTTCATGTCCGTCCTAGGACAAGAGTAAAAGTAACTAATGAACAACTTATACCAGATATATGTATGACCAATATATTAGGTCCTTGTTTGGTTCAGATAAAAATAAACAATTTAATAGATTTTGATTAAAAAAAAAAAATTATGGTCATTAAAATTAATTATTGACTTTTGCTTAAATTTTAATTAATTTTTTTAACTGAACCAAACAGATGCCAGAATTATTAGATGTATAAATTAGAATTTTATTCTAGTACAAAAAAAAAAAAATATATATATATATATATATATATATATATATATATATATATATATATACACACTTTGCCCCAAGCCCTAAAATCTAAATTGTTATTTTAGTGAAAATTAATAATTCATTTTAACCACATATTTATAAGACACACAACTTTTCAATCGCGCATTTCAATAACTTTTATCTAAATTTGCTAAAAAATTAATTTTAATATTCTCAAAACAAGAATTTATTTTGAAGTCTCCCAACGAACATTTTAAAAAGATATTACTAAAACATATTTTTTATGATTAAAATATTAGTTGTTAAAAGTAAAAAATTTATAGTGTGTGTTCATAATCGTGCTGTAAATTGATTCAAATACCTCAGGGTCCTTGGATTCAAAATCCATAGGAGTGGCAACATGAAATACTCCTTCACAGCCGTGGATTGCTTCCTTAAAACTTCCTTCTAATGTCATGTCCGCTTTCCACAGTGTCAGGTTCGTGTCCGCTTTTGGCAATTCCAATAGATGTTTTACTTTTTGCTTGTTCTCTATGTCATTCACAATCATAGTATCCATTCAATTTCGAAATAATGATATATATCATTGATAGTGCTAAAGCCAATTTCAATGACATTAGGGCAAAGCCCCTTTGCCTGGAAAAATAGTACGGTTCATGACATTATGTGATCAATTGCACTACATATACAAAAAATGCAGTCATGGAAATGCACTAGAATAGACACAGTAGGGAGTGGATTGTTTTTTTTTTTTTTACCAATATTTTACTCACATGGGGTGAGAGAATAGACACAATAGGGAGGTGGGTGGTTTTTTTTTTTTTTTTCCAATATTTTACTTACATGTAAGAATTTTTTTTGTACATGAGGAAAAATTCTTATGTGATTGATTCGATTAAAGATAAAATTATATAATTCATTTAATTGTTTCTCATTTAATATCATTTAGTGTCAGCTACACTAATATTATAACATCAATTAAAAATGACATTACTCTTCAAACTCGTGCAAGATAAAGATCAGGTAGCATGAAATTACAAATTTTGCATATGCATATTTTACGCTAATGTATGCAATATGCAGTAGCAGAAAACCTTCAAAGTTAAGATTTTATTTTTGCAGGAATACAAACATAATTTCTTTCAAGTAATTATGATAATGATAGAGAAAGGATCAAAATTATACCAGGATCACGAACGGTTGCACGAACAATATAACCACGTTCTAGAAGTCTCATGACTAGCCATGAGCCGATGAAGCCAGAAGCTCCGGTGACGCATACCGTGGCCGCAGCATCAGTTTTCATAATCAGAAATTTGTGAAAAACTGGAGTTGCAAAAGAGATAATAATGAAGCTTTAAATTGACTTTAGTAATCAAGAATAGTGAAAATGGCCTTGTCTTTATAGATAAAATCATTTATTGAATAAGCACGTGCCTTACGTACCACTACCATTCAGTCAACCGTCGAATGGTAGAATGCATTGTTTTCTTTTTGGCTAACTTTGCCGGCAGATAATCGCATTACTTTACTTTGAATATACCTGTTTCAGTTTGATCCACATTTTTTAAAAAAATACATTCTTTCGGTACTCATTTTCAATCACACAATCTTCAATAAAATAATATTACACGCAAATCTAAAAAAATTTCCTTCTTTTTTAACCACATATTTTCCATCACATCACTATTTAAAATGCATTATTTCGTTAAGAATGTGGATCAAATAGGATAGTAATTTTCAATTGTCAGTTTTTTAAAAGAATATTTGAAGTGTTTGCTACGAAATACAAACTGTAAGTGCACGGATCATGTTCAAATAATAAAATGGACTTTTTGAATTCGGATTGTCGATACCTCAAGAATGTTTACTTTTAATTACACAATTTTAATCAATTTAATTTTAACAACAAAAATAAGCACCACAATTAAAATTATGATTTGAGAATAAGAAAAAAAAATAAACTAAGATTCTACAAAATAAGAAATTGTTAATTTCACAAACAGTCACTGAATTTACTTCAAAATTACAAAATGGTCACCAAATTTTAAAACTTGTACAAATGGTCACTCAATTTACATGCGCTTTCACAAACGATCACTGAAAGACCGTCATAATTTTAATTCAAACTTAAATGATTAAAACACGTGAACATGTAACCTTGAGTACCTCAAATGCAAACACCATCAAAAATCATTCCCCAAAACCATTTTCAACCACTACTTTGGGATTAAATTCCACTACTTTTCGGCCACCAAAACCATCGGACCAACACACCACCTTGAAGCACTTGTTGCCCTCTACGCAACCCACCCAAGAATCACCCCTAACGCTAGCGGATTTTGTTGGAATTTCGTCCCAAAATGGCCTCCAGTTAGTAAGCGGGAACAAAATTTAGCATTGCGCTTTGCTCTCGGGTTAGTTTTTAACCTCCCCGTGAGCTCATGTTTTTTTTTCCTTTCATTTCATGCAACTTAGTTCTCCATTATTTGCATGCTTTGTCCCTCAACTTTGATCTTGTACAATTTGATCCTCAGATTTTGACTTTTACTTCAATCATGTCCTTAATAATTCATATTCAAAGTCCTCCAACTTTCTAACTTGTGCAATTTGGTCCCCAACTCCATGTTTTTGTACTCTTTTAGTTCATTTTCTCCTCTCTTTTTTTTAACCTTGTTTTCTGTCCATTTAGAGTTTATGACCTACAAAAGCCAAAATCACCCAATTGTGAATTGATATCCGCTCTTTTTATCAATAATAAGCATATTTATGTATTAAATAAGTATGAAAAACACACTTATTAGTAAGTGAGACTTTCAATCTAGATTATTCATTAGGGAAACTTAGGGAATGCTTGGGAGTTTCAGGATACTTGTTATGGGAATTTTTTAAAATTCGTATACGCTCCTTAGTAATAATTTTCAATTTATAATGTCATGTATGAAATTTTTTACTCGTAAAAGTGATATTTTATTTGTAAGTATTGTTTTACATATAAGGTAATTTTAACTTGAAAAGTAAAATATTTCAGTCAAAATTAGTTATAACTATTTTTTTAATTATAAGTAAATTTTATAGTCATAGGTTATTTTTGTACTTTTACATATTTTTTCACATGAAAGTGAATTTTATACAGAGTATCCATAGGAATGAGGTGATCTTTAACATTTTATACATAATTTCATAGTTATAAGTGAATTTCATAGAGAGTATCCATAGAAATTTCACACATAATTTTATGCATGCAAACGGAGTATCCAGGAAGATATGCAATACTTTATCATTCGTAGTTGGTCCACAAATATCAAAGTAAACACGTGATTTACGTCCCATCCCAATAGTTTGCAACTCAAAACAAAATATTTTGCCAATATACAAATAAACAAAGAATTTTTCTATTTGTACACTAGAAATAAAAAATTTGGAAAAATTTTTATATACATAATTTTTTACCTAAAGTTTTACCTAATCGTCAAGTGACGACCCCCTATTGGGGGGTGCCTGAGTCCACAGGCGCCCCCAATAAGGGATCGCCATTTGACGATTAGGTAAAACTTTTGATAGATAATTTGGTACATGTAGCATTACCCAAAAATTTTTACTATTTGTACACTAGACTGGTGTGCACCCCCTCACAGCAGAGGGTCCATTACCGAATAAAAAAATCAATGACCCTCCCTTGTCTGAGAGTTGGTGTACACGTATTAAGCCCATGTTTGAAATCCATTTTGAGGAAAAAAAAAATTGGAATAGTGATTGATGTGAAAATGTGTGGTGAAAAAGTGATGAAAATTTTTTAATTTATGTGTAATATTATTTTATTTGAAAAATGTATTATTGAAATGAAAAATGAGAATGAAAAATTAATGAGCGTGAAACATGGGCTAAAACTCATAAACAAAAGCAATGACTTTAGAGACTGTCCTCTCTGGAGCCCACCAAACAAAGTACGTCTGTCTCTCAGTCATTGGTAAGCAATCAAATTTCTTCCTCAATCCTCATACTCAGTCGATGTTTGGTAAGTTGTCAATTGCCACCCCCACCTGCCAGTCAGATTTTGAGAGCAAGTAATATGAGTTATTGTTTGGTAGACATTATTTTAAAATACATTATTTCAAAATTCATTTTCAATCCCAAATTTTTCAATAAAATAATATTTTTCATCACATCAATAACTTTTTTTTAAAATTCTTAACCACATATTTTTCATCATAAAATTATTTAAAATACATTTTTTTTCCTCAATAATATCCATCAAACACACCATCAATTAAACAATTATTTTGCAATGATCAATACATAAATAATTATTTCAAGGAGAATTTACAAAAATAGCCAATTTCATGCTTATCAATTGAAAATTGTCTAATTTTGATAACTCTTACAAAAAAATGTCAAATTTGGTATCAAATTGTCTATTAGACCTTTAATGAAAAATGAAACAATTTATTTTTCAATTTGTCACGAATTTAGAGGTGAACGAGTAGCTTCCATGAGAAGTTACATTAATGCTATCTAATACCTAATGGATTCATTTGCTTTTATTATCTATAAGGTATTGATCAATGATTTTGGACAAAAATGAAGAAAAAGATGAAATAGAAAAGTCACTAACACTAAAAATAATTATATGCTTTCAATTTATAAGAAAATCATATGATTTCATTTCGATAAATTTAATCTCATTCAAATTTGCAGTTGATTAGGCTTTCTATGATTCTCGATAGAAGGTAATTTTTCTTTCAAATCCTATTTTTGTTGATAAATTATATTTAATAATTGTTATTCTTGACATTTCATAACGTTCTCGACATTTTAAAATTTGTTATCAACATATGGACCATGTTTGTCTTGATACTTGACACTTCATTTGTTTAGAATGAGATTTCATTCTAAACATGAGTTCTCTAAATGTCGTAATGTTCTTGACATTTTAAGTGTACTTCTCGATATTTCATAAATATTTTTTTTACCCACTTATAGGGAGAAGTGGACATTTGATACATGATTGACATAATACTTTTTAAAATAAGTAGTATAGGTTATGGGTCAAGATATTGTTGATCAATACAATTTTTTAATTATATAAATAATTTTGTCTTCATTGTGGAATTTAAAATTGTTAATGAGAGCATTTTGATCTTTATTATAGTAAAATGGACATTGAAGAAATTTTGGATACTTTTACAAATTACTGTGTAAAAGCGGACATTTTTTGCAATTTTCTCTTATTTCAATATAGTCCAACTTGATCCAAGCACAGTTATAAGAACATAGTCCTGACCGCTATCAAATCTAAGGACCATATCGACTTGTGAACCGACCAACATTGTAGGTCGGATCGGCTCAATCCACTGTGCTTTATTGTTTTCATTTTCTCTAAAATTAATACAATTTTAATTGACCCACAAATTATTTCTTTGGATTATTCATAAAAATTAGGAAAAAAATTATAAAATGAATATAGTAGTAATAGTGTATGCATTCAAGGGCGGACCCCACACTAAATTTGAAATCCAAGATTTTGCAATAGATTTTTCAAGATTTTACAAAGGTTTTCAAAAAAAAAAAAATCCTTATAATTTTTAATTTTGTCCTCACAATTAAAATTTTGTGAAATTTGCCCCTAAAACTCTACTCTCTTGGCTCCGCCCATGTATGCATTATTATTTGTGTAAATTAAACTTCTAAAATTAATTTTAATTGGACGTAAAGACAATATAGAAGTAAAAAATTGGGAGTGTTTATAGACATAAAGCTGATATTTCTCAAAAACAAATCAGATTAGAACTTAGAGAGAAAAAAAAAACTTGATTAATAAACCTGGCCAATCGTCATTAGGTGATGAAGTCCATACGATCCGTTTATTAGAGTAATGTGATACATCCTCATTGGGATTATAACCACAGTCTAAGTGGCGTTAATATGTGATTAAATGATATGTGAAATTAAATAAGTCAATTAATTTAATCTTTCATTTAACCTATTATTTATAGTCATCTAAACTGGAGTTGTAAGATGAATAGTATTATTCATTAATTATGACGGATGGCTAATTGCATTAATTACTTATATTTACTTATTAAAACTTATTTTTTACTTCAATCTAAATTTAATGACTTTTACTTGAACCTGATTATACTTTCACTCACCAAAATCAAATTCCACTGTTGAAAAAATATTTTTACATACCTTATATATTGGTTTTCTTATAATATATTGCTATTTTTAATTTGTCAAACATTGAGAAAAGTGTACAAATTAGGTGGTTGTGATTGACTGCATGGTAAGCAGATTCGTCCACAATATTTGAGCTACGTATTTTATTGTGTTTCCTTACATAGAATGATCTGATTTTGTGTTACACAAATATATGTCGATTTTATATCATTCTAAATATTTACAGATTTGTTTAGAAGGAAAATATAATGATATGATAAATTAAATTCGTCTTTTCGTACCCTTCTTATTGCAGATTATTAGATAAGAATCAAATCCTTATTTTGATGTTTATTTTACATATAAGTAATGTATGAAATCAATAAAGGAATTAAGCAATGAAAAAAGTTATAATTCGTCTTTGTTCCTTAAGGCAGATCGAGGGCCCACTTCATGCAAAGGAGAGCAAGGCATAATGGTTCATTGATAATTTCAAAGCCAACTTTTTCTTCGAGCATTTGAAGAATTCAAAACAAATAGATGGTTAAAAGTATAATTTCATCTTATGATCGAGTTATTTGGCATGAAGTTAAGTATGATAGTTCTTAATCCAAATGATGGTTACAGCCAAGTACAATTGGAAAGTAGTGATAAAGTCAACACCGATTAATTTAATTTCACTTCATCAACAAGTCAAAAGAAAAAGAAACAAAAAGGGAATTGTTCTTAGGGTGCGTTTGATTGCAAGCAAGAAATTTACATGAAAAGAAAATAAATTCTTTGCATGGAAAATATCAATTACATGTGTTTGATTGACTTAGTTTTCATGTATTAGTCTTCTCTTTATGGGCTAAAGCTCATTCTCCATCAGTTTTAAGACAATATTTGATAAAATGACATTCTTTCACAGCAAAAGCACACTTCTTTCCTTTAGCTTTACCCTTCATTTTATCTTTAGATTTTCCCTTCTTTTTGTATCCATTTTTCTTATTAGAATTTCCATTCTTAAATTAAATTTGGATTTAACCATCGGATTTTCGCCACTAACAGACTCATTACCTCAAATTTTAACTGTTAACTCTTTTCTTAGAGTGCTGATAATAATATCAGTAGTTAAGGTTTTTCTACCATATTGAATTGCATTTTTAACATCCTTGTATTTATTACTAATTAAATTTATCGGAACCACGTCCAATTGATCTTTTGAGAGCTTATCATCACAATTGGCAAGGTTATAGGATAATATGTTAAATCTATCAAGATTGACTTCGAGATCGAGTTTGGGGCCCAATTTAAATCCAAAAAAATTGTTTAAAATTCACCACTAATAGACTCATTATCTCAGATTTTAGCTGCGACTCTTTATTTCTTAGAGCACTGACAATAATATCAGTAGTTAAGGTTTCCCTACCATATTGAATTGTATTTTTAACATCCTTATATTTATTACTAATTGAATTTATCGGAACCACATCCACTTAATCTTTTGAGAGCTTCTCATCACAACGTCCATATATGGGATAATCTGTAAAATCTATCAAGCTTGACTTCAAGATCAAGTGTCGGATCCAATTTAAATCCAAAAAATTGTTTAAAAAGTTATATCTTGTTTAGAATGGTTTTATTCAAATAGGTATCTTCAATTTTTTATTTGTTCACAATTCAACATCAGTCTTTTTTTCACCAATTTTCCCTCAATATATTATCAGACAACTGGTCATGTATATAAAAGTAACATATATCCAATATTCCATAGATGTTATATAATATATACTAATAGTATAACTAGAATCTTGACTTAAGTCTAGGGAACACTCAGATTCTAAACAACTCCAAAGATTTTCGTCCTAAAGCAGCTTGAAAATAAAAGGAACACTAGAACACTGGGATTTTTCTTCCTAAAGCAAGATGTTAGAGCAAACTCTTAATCCCCTTTTGAGCTTCCTCGTTGGCTGAAAATCATTGCATTAAAATGGAGCCAAATCGTCTAAGGTTCAACTTCAAGGAACCAACTATTGAAATTGCTCAAAATTTATAAAACATCTCTCATAAATCACTTATTGTCCACCCAAGAACAATGAAGTTGCACCCTTACTAGATTTACGATGATCACTCAAGAAGAAGTTTAGAAGATGAATATCTTCTAGAACTAAAAAAGAAGACAAACTTCAGGGAGAAGAGTTCACAGAACCCAAAAGCTAGAACCAGAGAGAATGAAGAGCCAAACCGCGTGATGAAATACATCACAAAATCCCAACAGACAGGAGTGCCGCCAATCCAACGCTGTGTGGGAGGTGACACTTGGCGACATCTCATGCACCCTTTCCACTAACAAAAGTGTGATTGTGAAACACAATTTTATTAGTCAATTTTGCACTTTAAAGCGTGGAACATGATTTCAGTTCAATTTACAAATCAGGATAATACTGCTTTGCCACCCTAGATGACCACTTCCTTGACATAATTTTGTCATTTTCTGTGCACATTGTCTATTTTACCTTTAGTCTTATATTTTAATTATTTTCCGCATTTTAATTAGTATCAGAGCCTAGTAACGAAATTGAAGACAATTTTTAGAACTTAAATAATATATTTTAAAATGAATAGAAAAGATAAAATGATTTTAGAAGAATTACTATATATTAATATTTTAACTAATACAAATCGAATTAAATTGCAAGAATTAGCGACAAATTTAAGTACTAAATATAAAACTCTAAGTGAAGAAATACAACAAATAAATAGTTCTCAACAATTAGTAGAAATAAAAAATAAAGGATTACAAATTTTAGTAGATGAATTTTTCGAACATGAAGAAGAAAATGTTATAATAAATCAAATTTTAGAACAATATGATAACTATGCTAAACTTTTAGAAAAAATGGATATTATAAATCAAGATGTATTAACTCATATAATAAATATCGAATCCAATTTAGAAATTGTTAATGACTATTAAAATAAGACCAAAAATCTTATATAAACAAATTGAATCAAAATTAAAAGAATCAAAACTAAAAAGAGATTCTTGTATATCAATTGAACCACATTTACCGGCATATGTTATAGAAGAATTATAAACAAAAATTTTTGAAGCCACTGCAGAAAAATTAGAAGTCTACAACTCAAGCTTATAACTTTTTAATCCACACCTTTAGAGGAATTACTTCAGATAACTGGAGGAGAACTTCTGAAGAAACTAAAAATAAAATTAAATATGAAGAAAAATATACGACTACTATTGATAGTAATGAAAGCTTAGATAATGAAAACTTTAAGGAAATTTTAAAATGAATGGAAAATTTTTTTAGACGTTTACTCTTAGGAGAAGTTATACCAAAAACTAAAACGGATATGATAACTCTAGAAGCCTTACAAGCAGAAAGAGAAATGGAACTATTAAAAATTTGTGATATGTGTGAATTAAACGAATATACTAAGAAATTCGAAAAGATATATATCAAAGTATCTAAATCCATAAAAGAATGAAATCTATCAGAAGAACATGTAAAATTATTAAATAGATATTTTCTTAAACTACATTGACCATGTGGTCAGAAATTATTTGAAGATTACCAAATTTATTGGAATAAAATAGAATGGGAAGATCCTAACCACAAAACTGATACTTTAGGAATGAGAACTTCATTCGCTAAAAGAAAAATATCTGAATGGTGTAAAAAATCTATGTACCAACACCTATTTAGAAAACATGGTAAGAAAGCAAGTTTATGCTGTTATGGAGAAATAGTAGCAGTACCACAATTTGGTTGTCACCAACCGCCTAGGAAACCATATTATGAGAAGAAATTTAAGAAGTATCTTAAATTTGGAAGAAAAATAAAGGATTTAAGAGCCACAAGAAATATTTTAAGAAGAAAAAATCTTGGAAAAAAAATACAACAAACATAAGAAACTTTAGAAAAAATCTAAAGAAAAATTCTATAAAAAATGTAAATATTTTACATGTAATGAAATAGGACATATATCTCATAAGTATCCTAATAAGAATAAAAGTGAAAATGTTAAAGCCATTAGGATAATGGAAGAAATAGAATCCGACTCAGACTATGAGATATCGAAAACTTAGACGAATTATCTGAAACAGACTCAATATATGAGCTAGATATTGAAGAAATTGAAGAACTAGAATTTGAACAGATTTATATGAATGAAGAGATTATAGATACTATTGAGACCAACTTAGATAACGAAGAAGAAACTTCACAAACAGTCGTTTTTTATGAAGAAAGATATGGAGTCATAAAAGAAAAATAAATATCTTTAAAAGATAAAGATGTTTTTGTAAAATCAATATTATCTTGGTTTAATAAAATAATATATATTGCTAAATATGATGAAGTGCCTATTAACATAAAAAATGTTAAAGGCAACACTACTATACTCCTAATAATTATAGAATGGGTTAATAGAGAATTAGCAAAAATAAATAGATCTACTAGGGAAAGATTAAAGAACATAGTGATTGGAGGAATCCAAATAATGATCAAATGATACTTTAGAGAAGGAATGAATATTCTTATACAAATGTACTTAATGGATAACAGAATACTTTATGATCCTATGGATGCCCTATTAGGAGTTGTCTATGAGAATCTAGTATATAAGAAAATTATGTTTACAATAAGACCTAGATTTGCCATGTCTCTATTAGATGAAAATTTAAGTATGAGATTAAATCTATATCATAGAATTGATAGATTAATTATGTCACCAAAAAGTAAAGCTGTAACTTTACATTGTAAAGCTATATATGTCTTTACTACTACACACCAAAAGGAAATCAATAAAATATCAGGAGATTTTATACAAATACATGAAGATTTTAGAGACCTAGCACAATTTACACCACCAAGAATGTTAAGTAATAATAACATTTCATTACCATAAGATATATTGCTTGATTTTCATCAACAATCTAGAAGAATAGATAATAATGTAGGAAATCAAGGATTAGTTACATTGAATACCTCTGGACAACTTATAGTCAGAATGCCTAGTAGAAGAATAGAAAGAAGTATTAATACTAGAGAACTCTCAAACTCTAATAGTACATCTACAAATAGAAACTACCCAATAATGCTTAGAAATAGCATTGATATTGACCTAAGAAAATATGAGGAAGATAATTTCGTTATTCTAACAGAATATATCAATAATCAGAATAACTACGAAGAAATCATAACCCTTATTAATACATGAGCTAGTACCAATCATATAAGAGCAGACATAGTTGATCATTTACTAGAAGAAAAATTACCGCAATGAATAACTCTTATAGATTATTATGGAATTAAATATGAAATTAAAAAATTTGTTAATCTAGAACTAGATTTCATAAATATAGAAAGAGAACAATTTAAACTAAATTTTAAAATTCATAAAGATTATAAAAAGGGAAAAGATACTAGTGCAATATTATTGGGAATGAACTTTCTTGAGAAAGTCTCACCATTCTATATACAAAAGAATACTTTACAAATAACTATAGAAGGAAAATAAAAAATGATTTCTAGAGTTAATAAAAACAAAGAACCACTCTATATGATACAAGGAATTAAATCAATCAAAACTAGCATACTTAGTCCATATATTGAGATAACTCTCAATTTACCATATTACTGTATGATAAAATTTCATGTTATACTTGATGCTGGATCAGGTATTTGTCTATGCAAAAGATATGTGTTCCCAGAACATTACTATAAAAGAGACTATAAGAAGACAACTTATGGACAAACAGCTAGTGATATTGTAAAAATCTATAAAGATTTTGTAGAAAATGTTCCTATAATCATAGGAAATAGAGAATGTTTTATACCTCAAATATATGCAACAGATAAAATAAGATGTGATGTCCTTCTAGGAGAAAATTTTATCTATATAGCCCTTTTACACAATATAAAAATAATTTTGAATTTACCATACCTTGTAATCACAAAATTAAAACACAAAAAATCTATAAAGTCATTGAAATTGTACATCAACCAATTCACCATAAACCCAGACATCAAAGTTCTGTAGATAATCGTAGTGGATGTTATACAGAAATTAATCAAAAACAAAAAATTTCAGTATTAGGAATTAGCAATTTAGAAGAAGAATTAGATAGTATTAAATTAAAACTAAAAAAATGTTATAATGAACACCCCTTAGCTAAATGGGATAAAGATAAACATATGGCAACCATTGAATTAAAAGACTCAAATGCTAAAATATCAAGAAAATAATTTCTTTATAGCGAAGAAGATAAAAAATAATTTGAAATACAAATTAAAGAACTCTTACAATTATGAGTTATAAAAGAATCAACCAATCCATATAATAGTCCATCATTTATGGTTAGAAACCATAGTGAAATTAAAAGAGGAAAATCTAGAATGTTAATTGATTATAAAGATTTAAACTCTAAAACTGTATCAAATAGCTATAAACTATCAATAAAAGAATTGTTAATAAAAACAAATACAATGAAGTAAAATATATTCTAAATTTGATTGTAAATCTGGATATTGGCAAATAAAACTAGATGAAACATCAAAACCTTTAACTAGTTTTACTACCCCTAATCTATTAGGACAATTTGAATGGAATGTTATGTCATTTGGATTGATGAATGCACCAGCAATATTTCAACAAAGAATGGATAAAATTAGTAGGCCAATAAAGAACTTCTGTGTTGTTTATGTAGATGATATTCTTATTCATAGTAAGAATCTAAAAGAACATATTGAACATTTTAAGAAGTTCAACTATGTTGCTAGAAAATATGGATTAACCTTATCAAAAAGAAAAACAGAAATAACTAAGACTAAAATTGAATTCTTATGATATATTTTTACTGAAAAAAAATACTTCAACAACCCCATATTGGGAAAAATATTATAGAATTTTCAGAAGAAATTAAAGATAAGAAAGTGTTACAAAACTTTATCGGATTATTAAATTATTCGAAAAAATTTATTAAAAATTGTGCAAAATACAAAATCCACTTTACCAAAAAAACTCAAAAAATGAGTTGAATGGGAATGGACACAAGAAGATATTAAAATGATAAATAAAATTAAGAGAATATGTGAAAATCTACCAGAACTAAATATTCCAAATGATGATGATTTCTTTATTTTAGAAACTGATGCATCTCTATTACACTGGGGAGCAATACTCAAAAGAAAAGAAAATCATAAAGAGCTTGTTGCTTATACTTCAGGTACATTCAAAGATGTCGAAACTAGGTATGATATCAATCGTAAAGAATGTTTAGCCGTTAAGAAAAGTGTAGCAAAATTTGAACCTTATTTGCTACCTAAGAAATTTCTTATTAGAACATATAATACTCAGGTAAAATCATTATTAATAAATAAATTTGGAACAAGTGCAGCTAAAAGACCACTTATTAGAATGCAAATGTGGTTTGCACCATTGAAATTCGATATTATCCATATTAAAGGAAAAACCAATTTTATTCCAGATTTTTTGACCATGAATGGAGCACATCAAAAAGGAGCTAGATGTATTGAAGTTCGAGATAAACATAAAGATTGCTGCTATAGAATCTAATATAACTTTGATGGAAATCGCTGTTGCCGAGCCAATATCTCGAAAAGCTAGTCAGGCTATATTATTTGAAGGTCCTAGTGCCCATAAATCTGAAGGCCATAGCGCCAGTATTGAACAAGAAGCATTGAAGCTTATAAATTATCAGTCAAAGAGAATACTACTTTGTCTCCCTCACAAGAGAGAAAAACTACAAAGGACAGTATCTCCATACAAGAGTTTGATTGCTCAAATATTATCAAGGCCTGTAACACCCTTGGTGTTATGGATATCAAAAATAAAAACGATTTTATTCTTGCATATGTATTGTTTAATCTAGCATGCTGCTGGTCACCAGTATAGGAGGATGGATGAAAACTCTAACATATGAAACATATAACAAAGTAAATCTTTATCTAGGAGCCCCATCCTATTGGGTTCGCGCTCTCTATGAAATGGGGAATATAATTTGTATTTACCCATCTGAATCTTTAAAACAAATTTCTATGTTACCAAAGGAAGTGGTCCAAGCTATTGAAAGATATTGTCAAATTCTTAAACATAAGAATATATACATCAGATTTTTCTCTGCTATTCTCGAATGGGATAATGAAGAAGATAAGCTGCTGCCAGTTAGCCATGTCATAAGGATTACCACTACTTCTAAGCATCTTCAACTTGAGAAGAGTAAAATCCATGAAACTACACCAGAAGATGTCATTAACATGACAGCCTTCCGTAGAGCCAAATGATACAAGGAGCAGTTTGAGCATATTTAGAAAATTATTGAAGAAAGACAGAAAATATGGGTGTATGAGTCACAATATCACCTGATTTACAGCAAAACTGTGACACCCACTAAGCAAGAAGATTAACACTATCTTGATATATGGTGTGATCATATTTTTGGAGCAAACACTAGTGGAACACAGAAGACAAAAAATGAGATGTGTAAACAATTTTGGCGTTATCCAAATCATAAGTGCGAGTGTTGTAGCAATGAAGAAGATGGCTCACCAATTTCACTAGATCCAGAGGAATTTTTGGATGAGTGGTTTGAGTCTCATATAGAAAAGTAGAGGACCCCCTTTATCACTACTTTATCAAAATCACTTTGATAATGAAAAACGGTAAGGTTTCACATCAATAATTTTCCATATTAAGACAAAAAACTTTAGGCCACAGTAAGATTCACATTATCTTACACATTAACACAACAATAATGAAGGACAGTTGGAGAACTTTTTGATTCTTTAAATGGAAGACTAATTCTCAAAAGAAAGCATCACATCCTTAAGCAAAAACTTATTTCTCTCTCTCTCTCTCTCTCGTTTTCAAATCTTGTGACAAATTAAGTTTCTCTCTTTCGTTTGAAGCTTATAATAAAATAATCTCTATGAAGTTCTAATCTATTTAGAGAAAGTACCAAAAGTGTAGCCAAAGTATGTATATATACTCTTATGTAAGAGATATTAGTGTAATGTGTTTATGAAATCAAAGTTGTTTGAAGACTGTCTTTTTATCTTTATTATATTCTCAAAAGATCTTATCTTACTTATACTCTAACGGTGAAAACCTTGAGGGTTAGTGCAAATATCTTGTTGTCGTGTGTAGGCGTTTTAGGCATTGTTAGAGAAAGTCATAAGAATCATGTTATCATTCAAGGTGATGTTTTAACTAGAAGTTGAAAGGAAAACTGTGATTCCGCGTGATCCATTGTGAAATATGCAAAAGAGTCGGAGAGAAAACAAATAAGAGTGCGGAAGTCGTGTTGGACCATAACCCACTTTCCTAAATTCAAACAACACTGATCACTTATATCTGAGTATACTAACATATGGGAGCAAGTTCGAGGGAAATCTCGTTGATATTATTCTGCAATTATCTTATGCTTCAATACTGTAAGATCTTTCTTATTTATGTTAGTTACTTGCATTAATATTTGCACTTCTACTATTTATTACTTTTTAGTTAATTGCATTAAAAAATTAGAAATTAACTGTGAAAGAAAAAGAGAAAAAATTATATCATTTTATGCTGTGTTTGATTATTTTCTGAAAAATCATAGAGATGTACTGTGCCTATAAAAGAAAATGTAGTCAGAATTAATAGAGAAATTAATAAATTAGAACATTAAACGACTGTTTTGATAAAAGATATATAGATAAATACGAGCATAATTTCATTTGTTTGGATAAATAAACTAAACTTATCCTATATTAGGAATAGAAAACCTTGATTTAACTAAAGAATAAAGGAATGATATTTATGTCTTTTTAAAGAGAGTGTCATCCAAGATGTCAATCAAAATAGTATTGTAGCATGATTGCACAAACCAACCGTTGGTAGTCAACACATCATCCTAGTCAACATTGTAACATTATCCAACAACTATGAAGACAAGACTCGAGCAAAATAGGAAAAACGATTAGCATAACATGCCTCGTACATACATTGTGTAACCCTCTTAAAGTTAAAATTTCCAAAAAACCTCCGAGTAGTCAAACATGGATGGAGCTTCATTCCGTCATTGATTACAAAAAATTAACGACCGAATAAAGAAAGAATGGGAACCAAAAATCTCCGATGAAAATTGGTGTTATGCCCCCAAGTTGACATTAGAAATGAGTCCGTATTTTTTTTAGTCAAATCGTTTGAAAGCAAACTTTTCAGTAGTCATTAGAATCAGTCCATCTTTGGTCAAGGACGAACAAGAGGCACTGTGGTGGCACCAGGTTGCCTAAAATTAATTGTTGATGCAGCTGCAAAAGTTGGCTAGGAATATTGTGGGTTGGGAAATAGTAATACAGTTGTGTTTAAAATTAATACCGAATTTTTGGCCACCTCTTCGTTGCTAAGCGCTATGTGATTTGGGAGGGATGGAAGAGTACTTTAGTGAAAAATATGTTTTATAATAATGACTTTTCAGAGAATGTATAGTTGAAAAGTAGGAAAAAGTTTTAGATTTATATCTAAAATTATTTTATTATGAGAATATGCAATTGAAAATGAATTTTAAAAAAATGAGTATTGATAGAATGGGCTCAAACATGGTTGAAACCCCCTGTTTGAGCCCAAATTTTTGAAAGAATAAATTTTGTAGTAGAGATTTTTTTAAAGAATGTATGGTTAAGGATCATGCTATACGTAACCGCCACTTGGCATTTAGGTAAATGATTAGGTAAAGCATTAGGTACATTTAGATTTATCCATTTTGCAGTGCTTTTAATTGATTTTCCACTTCTACACTTATTTTTTTGAGTTTATCTATTTGTACATAATTTTTTGTACATCAAGGTATCCACCCTCTCACATGAAGGTAGGACCCACTTGAATAAAAAATATTATCTCCAAGTGGGTCCCACCCCCATGTGAGGGGGTGGACACCTTGATGTACAAAAAATTATGTACAAGTAGCAAGACTCTATTTTTTTTTGTTGGGCAAGGGACAATTCTATAGCAAAAATCCTTGCATTTATCAAGATAGGACTTGGCAGGGGTAATACTTTACTTGGCCGAAAAATCCTATTGGTTTCAAAAATAAATAAATATAAGCTCCATCTTCAAACTTATATTTTTATTTATTTATTTTTTGTTTGGTTTAAGATATAATTTTTCTAAACATCACACGCCGAACGTACCTTTATTAAAAAGGGATTTCATTCTCCAATTTGAGCGTTTAGCTATCTGAGCACAGCATAAGAAAGTGCACCCAGTGACAGAAACCCAAGCACACAAATAAGATCCATAAGCCCATTAATGAATACTAAAGCCACTCCACCTTATTACAAACAAATGACATTTGATAATTGGACATTCCAATTCCATGTGCCATTGCAGCATCAGTAAACTTAAAAAAGAACAAAAAGCCTTCATTTAACCTAAAGAGGATGAGCTATGTCATGTGCACATCAGGATCTATCATCCGCACTCTAGCCAGCCCCAAGGATTATTAGACACAAAACTCAGGTGTTTGTCCATGAAACTGCTCAAGACAACAGAATGTCACTGAAAAATGAGAGCTACTCGACATGAAAATTATATTAAGCCGCCTTGGGAGCTTTAACATTATCAGGAACAGCAAGTTCGGGAGGTGTTTCACGAACAACGCCCAGTATTGAATCGTATTCTTCATCACGCTTAGCAAATTTCTTGCGTAGAACCTTTTCAAACTCAACAACATCCAAGCTCTTAGCATTTTCAGCAGCATGAGCCTGCGCTAAGTTGGAATAATTGATTGCTGACTGGGAAATGAAGGCAATTTCATCTTCTGTGAGCTTCCTAAGGAATTTTGCTGGATTTCCTCCCCACACCTGTATTCGAAAAATCAGGTTTAGCAATGTTCTCCATTTGTTATGGTCCTTCCATTGTGTTACAACAATACAGTAGTTCAATAAAATTTGCATTTTACCATTTATTAAATTATTTTCTCAACCCAGACTTATGCAGTCAGTCAAGACTCAATTTCCTCAATTGAAATTGATTGAAATGTTGCTAGTAGTTTCCCAACGAATAGGACAGATTTATATACTTTTTGGTAGAAATACGACACAGAAGTTCATGAAATTTAAAATGGGCAAACTTAAATATAGCTAAGTAAAGATTTTTGAAGATTCTATCCACAAAACTAAAAAAAAAACTAAAAAATACAATTTTCATATTACCATAACAAATATACAAGAAACAGAAATTGGCAATTAGTAATAATCAACAATAATTGATTAACTCAGAGTCAAACCTCTCCAGAAGGTATTCTTGTATTCTGCCTCACAAGAGCACCTGCTGCAACCATGGCTTGTTTCTCTAGTACCACCCCGTCAAGCAATATTGCACCCATCCCGACAAATGTCTCGTCCTCAACAGTGCATCCATGTAAGACAGCACTATGACCTGTCCAGGTCAATGTGGAAGTTATTCCTCGGGATTCAGAGCATCACAAGGGTCAGGTTTTCATACAAAAGTTGCTTTAACGTAACTAACCTACAGTGACATTGTTGCCAATAGTAGTTGGCAAGACCTTCCCACTAAGATTGGATTTAGCAACGTGCACAAGGGAATTATCTTGTATGTTCGTCCCAGTTCCAATACTGATACTGTTAGCATCACCTGCACAAATTCATTATATAACCACAAGCAGAAAGACGAGCAAATTCTATGCAACATGAATCACCACGTAGAGTTGTCAAAATGGGCAGGCCAGTTGAGCCAGTTCGAAGCGGCCCACTCACCTGCTGAACTGGCATAGGCAATGTCGGTCACTGTCCTGGCCTAGCCCAGCCTCCAAAAAATTACACAGACCAGACTGCCGGGTAGCCCATTTCTTTACCAGGCTGATTCACCAAAACAACTAAAAAGAAGAAAAGACGGGAGGTCAAAATGGCAAAAAGTGCAAAATGCCAAATTCTCAATTCCTGATGAACCAAAACAAACTATGAAGACTAGTTTCCGCCAAAAAAAAAAATATTTACCAAGACTTGCAAGGCAAGCTTTAGTTCAAATATCAAGGAACCCATCCTCTGTAATTGAATCAAGGGAAGCTAGAAGCCTTAGTTCAAATACCAATATTGAGGTGACTTGGTCTTATATAGTCTGACCCACAAGGAAATTGTGTAAAAATGATAAGTAATGTATTTATAAACATAAAATGAATGTTCACAAATGGGTATATATATATATATATATTAAATTTTCTGCAAATATGACATTTTCCCTTGTAAAATCTGCAGACGACAACTAACAGGGCTCTCGCTTCCTTTATTCATTTTGAAATTTGTTTTTTGTTTTTTCAAAATTTACATAATGGACCGACCGCCAGGCCCATGCATGTATGAAAAAATATGAAATTTTTTGAAAAAAAAAATACAAGGAGAGAATAAAGGCAACAACCATTATTCAAGGTTTTTGCCTGCAACAGCTTTCATTAAAACAATCAGCTAGTGCCTTTATTTTAAGTAACAGGGCTCTCTCTTCCTTTATTTATTTTTATACATATTTTATTTCCACAATGGACTGCCAGGCACATCATGCATGTATGAAAGAATATGAAATTTATTTGAAAAAATAATTAGAAGGAGAGAAAAAAAGCAACAATCTTTATTGAAGGCTTTCGCCTGCAACCATTTTATTAAAGGTTGTAGTCTCACTTGTCAAATCTGCAAAAAAGTTAAAACTTCTACCCTTTGTTAACGTTCATTTTTTGTTAATAGATACATTAAACAAACATTCCTAAATTTGCTTTCGCAGCACTTGGTATAAAACCAACTCACCTTGACCTTGGTATTTGAACCAAGGCTTCTGGCTGCCTAGATTACTAGTATGGGTTCCTTGATATTTGAATCAAGGCTTGCTAGGTAAGCCTTGGTAGTTGGTTCATCGTCAGAATTTTGCATTTTGCACTGTTTACCGTTGTCCCAAGTTTTTATGGTTTTGATGAACTGGCCCAGTACAGGGACAACGTACCAGGCTGTCTAGTCTGGTGTGATTTTTGCAGGACAGGCTGGGCCAAAAGGGAACTGACATCAATAAAAATTTTGGATTATCTATCAAAAAAAAAAAAAAAACAGGGAACTGACATCATCTAGATTGGACACAAAAAGAACAAGATACTGGATGTATGCACAGAGATGCAGTAGTATCTCCGAGATTTTATTGGTGGAGAGAAATCATAAATTGATGAGGACCATATTGAAATTCCTAACAAGAATGTAAACCTAATGCAATGACAAAATGTAAACGTCCTTAACTTAAAAGATTAATAATTAATACCAAGAAAGTAAACTATTATCTACTTCCTACCTAACGCCTTCAATATACATGTATTTTTGAAATGGAAAATTGTAGACATGGTCGTCCCCTACATTTGGGTTCAATGGCACTTGGTGCCCCACCTACTTGCCTTGGCATTTAGATCAACCTTCAACTATGGAATACATAAATCCCTTTCCATCCAAAACACGTGTTCCATTTTAAGTATATATAATACTACCCTTGCATTCAAATAAGAAAAAGATAGGTGTAAAAAGAGAAATTACGAATAAAAAAGAATAAAGGAAACTTAAAAAAATCAAGACAATAAGCCCTTTTTTGATCCCCATTATTTAAAAACTCATTTTTTTCAAACTCATTTTCAATCACACGTTCTCACATTAAAATAATTTGCACGTAAACTCAAAACTTTTTCCACCCACATTCTCCAAAAATTTACTATTAAAATACTCATTTTCAACCAAAATTGTGGCTCAAACACATCCTAGGAAAGATCGGAAAATTATATGTTTTTTCTTTCTTCAAAATTTTCCTTTTTATATTTTTGCTTATCAAGAGAAAAGGCAATGGAAAGACAAGATACCAGTTTTTTCACTAATAAAAGGTTAGTATCTAGACAATGATTAACAACCTCTATTCGGCCCACTAAGGATAAAAAGCACCCAAGTATTTCAAGGTGGTATGAAACAATTTCCATGGTGTTTTCCAAGGTAACTAACTTAGCATCTCTATTAGATATAATGGTATAACTTAAAACATTCAAATAAACGACTTCAAAAACAATCCAGCAACATGGAAGGAAAATGGAATGAAAAAAGCCATTTAGGGAATATTTTCACAACTACATGAAAGTAAATTCTAATTATATAGGTAACCCAAGGACAAAGTCCATGCTAAGATCATGTTAATGATTATGTGGGGCAAGAAAGTGGAGTGTATTTAAGTGTTCTGTTTCTTAATTTACCTAATTGACAATTACAACACTTGGAGACCATATAAGCAACATCATGTTTCAAACAGGCCCATACATCCCATCTTCCACTAGGGTTATTGTCTTATCCCTACCGAATGTCCAGATAGACCAACTTTTATTTCCCAGGTAATGAGTATTCAAGTGAAGCAGGATGACCATACAAAACATTTCCCTTGAAGAGGCAAGGGTCCCTAACAAGAAAATTTTCATGATCTCTACTTGGGCTAGCTGACAGGACCATAAAACTGCTTCAGAATCAGGATAGTAACAGTACTCATCCTAAAGTCTTTCAAAACCCATCACTTTATTGGTTATAGAATATATACCAATGGAAGATGAGTAGCATTTGCAGCTGTATTATCAACCCAACAGAATGCCTAAGAACAAATATAGAACTTGTTTGGTAACAATTAAAATTGAAAATATGACCGTTATTGGGTCTCACTCGTCTAATAAAAGTCAACAATAGCGGCTAGTTTTTCAATTTTAATCCGATTTGGTCTCTACCAAACAAGCTCATAAACTGTTAAAAGAAATTTATCCCACTTTACGTGTCTTCAACTCAACTTAAATTGGGATTTAAGGAATCTGAAGGCTAAATGGTGAAATAAAGGACAAACTCTTTAGGCAAAAAAAAAAAAAAAGGATTGCCAATAACGAATAAATTCCACCAGTTCATAAAACTCTTGTCTCTTTTCCATGTGTTGGAATACGATTATTTAGTCTCATTGAGTTTTTCACTAGAGTAGGCTGTGGGATGATCATTCTGGCTTAACCGAAACCTATGTCAATGCCTTATCAGATGTTATCTTATAACCATTAAAAACCAGGGTGTCTCAATAGAGAGGCCTCATACATCCTTTGTTTTATTTCTAAGAAGGATCTATTGGTTGTAAGGTCTAATGAAATCCTCCCTTCTCGGTTATTGTCTCAATCCTAAGGTGATCAAGATATTCTTCCTTCGACAGGCTATAAAAGAGAACATCATAAGCAACAAGAAATTTTCAATAAAGGGTCAAAATATGTTTCATCACTTTCATGAAAGTAGTAGGAGCATTAGAAATTCTGAAAGGCACAATTCGTCACACATACAAGCTATCTTGAGTATTATAGATTGTTTCCACTCATCTCCTGGTGTAATCCTCATTTGATAGTATCCACTACGTAAGCCTATCTGGGAAAACCACATAGAACCAACTAGCTCAGCCAACACATCTTCTAGCATAGGAATAGGAAACACAGACTTAATTGAGATTTTCTTGATCCATACACATTATCCAAGATATGTCCTCCTTTTGAGTGAGTATAACATGCACAATACAAGGACGAGTGAATGAAAAAACCTTAGCTAGAAGTCATGTTTCCAATTCATCTTAACTCCCCCTCCAAGGAGTTAAGTCAATTGCATGTTAAATGTTTCTCAATGGGGGCAACTCCTGATGTAATTCCAAAGATGTAACGTCCTAATATTCATCTAGCAAAAGGTAACCTCTGGCTAAAATATGATCTCATTCTTCAGCATATACCTAGAAGTAGACTTGCCCTTACTGCAGGCACAATTCTAGAAGATATTAGTTATTTCCATGTAATATTTATTTGTTTTTGAAGTTCCTATTTTTTATATTCTAGTAAGTTTCACTTGTTAGAAACTTATACATATCATGCTACTGTTACTGAATAATTAGGTCATTGACTACAATATTTTCCGCAACTGAAGTTTCCATCAAAATTTTCTATTCTTCCTCTAGGTTCTCCCTTTCTCATTATTGTACCTACATGAACTAGTGCAGGAGAGTCTATGGTGGTTTTCCAAGTAGTGTGAAGGAGCATTGAAGTAAAGCTTTAAGTCAATATTTGGTTGTTCCAATAATGGATGAATTTACATTACAAGATAATCTAAATCTTTTTTTGGTAATATCATCATAGATGATGGGACAAAATAGGTAATACTTACAAATTAGAGTTTGGGAGATAATATTATGAAAACAAAGAATGTAAAATATAAGGTAAGAGTAGACCAAGTACACGAAGTGCGGTGTTTTAAATGTGAATTACTTGCACGAAGATAGTAGATTTGAATGGAAGATTATTTAGAGGGTTGTGAACAACAAATTTCTAATCTACAAGATCAGAAGGACACTAGTACAAGATGAAATTGCATGTTAGGTGATGCCGATTGCAACTAACAAGAACAATTGAGAAGAAATTAGGAAGAGTAAAATGGGAGGAAGATTGTTGGTTTTGTTCAAATTCAAATGTGTAGATTACAATCAATGAACCTATAAGGAAACCTAGAATTTCCTTTTTAAAAGGAGACAAACCCACTATCTTACCAAAATCAATAAAACGCAATAATGAAAAATCTATTCTTAATTGATTTGATTTCGTTTTTGCCTAGAATATACGTTCCATTTTGCATCATTAGGTTATCAAGAAACAACATTTTCCATAAATAAAGTATAGCTTAGGTGAGAATATTGATATGGGCCTGTGATAAAACAAGATGCGATAGAATAAAGAAAAGAATACATTCCTGAGTTTTTTGAGGTCGTCGTCGAAGATAAATTGCAAAGGAACTAATTAAGATAGTTTATACATGTGCAACATAGGCTGCTAGATGCAAAAGCCATGGCAATTGATAGACTTTGAAATAAATGTAAAAGGCTAAGGTGCCGTTCTCTTTGCCATTGTCGGGCCATTTTCTGTTTTCGATTTTTCAAAACGGGGAAAACGCGTTCTCTTTGCTATTTCCGAAAATGCGTTTTCGAAAACGAAAAATTTTTTTACACTGAAAAAGCAAAACGACTTTTCAGCCGTTTTGGCTGTTTTCTAGCAAAATCAAGACAAAATGGAAAACACGGGAAATGGAGTTACTGTTCATTCTCCCTTCTACAATCTGCCTCTTCGTTATCTCATCTCACTGGTTTCTCTCCTCCAACGCCGATGACCACCACTGACACAGCCAAACATCTCTCCATCAGCCAAAAATCGCACCACCACCATAGCCAAATTTGCACCCAACCACTATTCACAGAGAGAACCAGAAGCAAAATAAAAAAGAAAATGGAGAAAATGAGTCGGACCCAACCAACGCCGCAGTCAAAAATCGAACCACCACCACAGCCAAATTCGCACCCAAAATCGCACCCAATCACCGTTCACATAGAGAACCAGAAGCAAAATAAAAAAGAAAAGGGAGAAAAGGAATCGCACCCAACCACCGCCACAGCCAAAATCGCACCCAACCACACCCAAAATCGCAGTCAATATCGCAGCCAACCACCGTTCACAGAGAGGGAAGGGGAAGAAAAGAGAGACGCGACGGAGATGAAGAAAAAATATATATTTTCTTAATTGTAAATGTAAAAAAAAAAATTATGAATATTGTATTGGTGCACAGAGATGAAGGTTGGAGTGATTTATTTCGAGGCAATTTAGTAGAATTGAGAAAAAGGTAGACGTCGCGAGGGTCTAGGGGGCAACGCCCTCTCGTGGGGGTTCATAACCTCCGCACGCGGAGGTAAATTCCTCCGCTCGTGCGAATGTGTTCCAAAATGGTTTTTTTTTTTTTTTAATAACCCGGTTTCACTATGTTTTTTTGCATTTTTTTTTTTTAAATTTACATTTACAACTTGAAAATGAATTATTTTTTTCTACCTTAATAAAATATCAAAATATAATTTTTTTCTTAGTAATTAATAATCATATTTTTTAACAAATTTCTAACTTTGTAATTTGTCCCAACAAATGATGGAAGAAGAAAATTAGGATAAAATATCAATGGTTTGTAGGTTTTTGGTTTTTTTTTTTAATATATATTACTATGTCGGTTTGGTTTGAGATATTTTTTGTTTGATAATTAAATGACTTTTTTTTCTTTTCTTCAACAAGTCAACAATTGTAGAAAGTGAAAAAGTCCATGCTACCCTTTTGTTTTGAAGAGACGCGTGGATGTCAGTGGCTTCACAAGATAAAGTGGGAAGGAAAATACTTCACAAATAAATAGTAACTGAGGGGTAGGGATAAAATGGAAAAAACACATGAATTGGTGGAGGATAAACTGGGAATGCAAAATAAATATAGTAGGGATAAACTGTGGATGAAAATTGTTTCACAAATGAATAGTAAAGGATAGGGATAAAATAGTGGCGCACACTAAAATTGACTTTTTTTTTTTGGTCTGTAATGCCCTTTTATTTTAATATAAACTGTGGATGAAATGGTGAGATAAAATGGGGAGAATAATGATTCGTAAATGAACAGTAATCTACGGGGTGGATAAAGTAGAGAAAACAGTAATTGGTGGGAAAGTAAAATACTTCAGAAATGAACAGTGATTTGCGGATTCGTTCTTTTGTATTAGTAGGGAATAATTTTATGGTCATCTCATCTGTTAATAGCCCAGTACAATAGAGCATTGTATGTCTGACCACTATTTTGAAAAATTGGCAATAGGGATCTTCACATATTACTGTATACTGGTTCCGCTTAACCCCAAAACTTTTGTACTCCTAAGTACTCAAGTTTCTAACTTACATCAACCATGTCATTAGCAAATAACATACGCTAAGGAACTTCATTGTCCCGTGAGCTCATCCACCGTAAAAGTAAAAAGATATACAAATAGATAAACTACATGAGAGAAAAAAGCAAAATGTTCTATGGCAATATATTCCAAAAACCATTGCAGACAATGCTTGGGACTCACTTCTGCTAATATTAGGCCACATCATTTAACAGAACATGAGTAACTTCTACTAATCGCGGAAACAAGGAAACTTGTGTATTGTTAGTTTATTTATTACAAAAATGTGAAGTATGCTTTAGTTCATAGACATAAAAAGTATGAATACCTATATTGGATCCTCGTCGGTATAGCACTTCAATCTAAGTACGACTGTACTTCAAATTAAAAATCACGCATTTGGCTTTTGGCTTTCAAAGTATACACTTAAAAGTGTCGCACAAGATTCAAAACAAATTATTAATATCGTCTTGAATCAGAAAAGGTTGTCCTACTTGAACTTAACAAGAAAGATGTTTGTACATCAAACTAATCAATTAAGATTGTGGTAGGCATTAAAAGGTGAAAAAAAACACATATAAAGAGTGATATTGATTTATAATTATCATATTATTGAGACCGAAGTTATTTTCTAACAATAAGGATATCGCACGGAGAATTGAATGTGGAGTTTTTGAGAAGAATTTCTGAATTTGAGATGGATGCTTAGATGATAGGGAATAACTGCTTAAAGAATCTTTAAGCAACTTATGGCAATTAACAATTACGAGGAAAGGGTGGTAATTTGCTGCACGACTGTTCTGCAATAAAGTTGTAAGCTTGTTTTAATTGAGCATACGCAACAATGGTACTAATGGGCAGCCATCTGTCCATGAAAATGTTAAAAAGGACATTTCTTAACTCAACGACAATTCATAATTCACAGTTGAAAGAGTGAGAAAAGGACATAACAAAGTAATAAAAGATGGGGAAGAAAAGGGGAAACATTTAAATTGCTATCTTACTATTCTTTATGTCGAGAGTATATACTCTCAACTTAAACACTAATTGGGTTTTTCTATCAAGAGGAATGTTAAATATCTTCAATCACATCTATTCAAGGAATGACTAGAGATAACATGCTCAGCATTAACATGCATATATTAATTATGGACTCAATTTTGAAGTATGTTATTCATATTTGTGTACTACATAAATGAATTCCCTGGAGACAGAAATGAAGGAAGTTTATCATGTTTGGTTAGCTAACTTAATCGAAATTGAAATCCAATAAACTTTGGCTATTTTTAACTTGTTAAGACACTTACCTCTGAGGACACATCCATACCAAATAGAGGAATTAGAACCAACATGAACATCCCCAATTAGCGAAGCACTTGGTGCCACAAATGCACCCTTATCAACGACAGGAACTTTGTCAAACAAGTTCATGAGGGTTCTATGCCTTGAAACTGGATAAAGAAATCAATATTAGTCATGTCTCAAGAAAATACATTCATGATAAAATTAAAAGACATTCAAATAAAATATTCATATATCAGTGAAAAATAAGTGCTAGAATAATTGAACTAAAGCAATTGAGTTCCATGAAAATTTGCGACATAGATAACAACAAAAGTAGATCGAAAAGAAAATTTGTGACATTGATACACTATGGTCATAAAGCTAGGGAACAGAATGATCGGAACCATCATGACCACTACCTTGAAGAACTACATCTATGGGCACTGCAATCTCCTGCCTTACAACGGGGTAAATCTCCTAAAGCTTGTTGAATAATGTATTAGGAAACTGATTCATACTAAATAAGCTCTTATTTCTTTACAGAAGTTCCCAAATCAAATTTGCTATAACAGTGGTCAACTTTGTCGAGATCTCATTCTACTAAGAAATTTCATAGCAATGGTTGTTGGTACTAATATTTGCAATTAAATATTTGATCTTTAAACACAAAAACAGATAGATACAGAAGCCTATTCTGCAGTGTCAAAAATGTGTAGTGAACAATGTGATTTGAAACCAAGTAGAAAAAAAAAAGTGAATGAAAGCATATGTTGGCCGTTAGTGAACCTATAAAAGAAAATGAACTTCACTCAGATACCAAAGACTGGAATCCTTGGAAACGCGATTCTTCACTAAAACATTCACTCCATAGCCCATACCTAGAATAAACAATAGAAAGTAATAATCACATATGCTAAGTGTTCTATGTTAAACCATGCAGACTGCGTCATTATATCTATCTCCACCATACAGTGCACACTTGGTGTGTAAAAGAGATAAGAGTAGACAATTGATAAATTACATCTGGTGTAGCGTGAAATAAACCCACAGAGAAAGAAATAAGCCTTTGGAATGAGACTGCAGGTATCATGAGGTGGTCCAAGTGCCAAAAAATTAAGCAATTGCTCTATGAATCCTAAATACCATGGGAACCATGGTCCCAAAAACAATGAATCATAGACCTGTCATTCATTGTAGAGGAAACCACTATAAATGTAGTTTAGGAAGCGATTGAACACATTGTGGAAAATGTGAGCTATTATCCTAGGAAAATAGTTATTTTAGGAAATAACATAATAGTTATATATTCCTAGAGTTAAGGAGGTGATTCGGCACATCCCTATGAATGTCAGGTCTGATGCAAATTAATCCCTGTGAATGTGGGATCTGAATGTAATTGAAATTAGTGTAATGTATATAAAGGCAATGCTTTGTATAGAATTCATATAAGAGAAATAACTGTTCTTCTCAATTTCTCACATAGTATCAGAGCCATAACGTTCAGTTTTTGAATGAAAATAAAATAAAATTCTCAGCCTTTATTGCCCATTATCTCTCTCTAGTCATCATTACTAGCAGTTACTTCCTTTCGTTTCAATTTCATGGCCTTCATCGCTAAATTTCAATTGACTGGAGATATGTCAGATGCTATCGAGATGATCGCCACAACACAATCCAAGGAGGTGATGCTGCATCATTCCACTGGAGATCTACAATAGATCCAGGACTAAATGGGATGAACTAGTTAAAGTGATCCCAACTTGTTTACACGCTTTTCAAGGGGAAAGGCAAACTGAGCCATCTGCTTGGTACTGGACTAGACAGAGGGGGTCCTCGATTTGATGCTTGAGATTAAAAGGATTAAATGATAATGGCATGGATGTGGAATTCAATGGCAACGGAGATCAGCGATATGTGCATGTTCTTAACCACAACAAGAGACATCTGGGATGTGGTTCAGCAAACATACTCAGAAGCTTTAGATGCAGCCCAGCGTACAAGATAAAGGTCAAGACGGTTGCTGCAAAGCAGGGAAGCATGCCAATTATAAAATATATGGCAAGAACTCGATCATCATCGATATATCGAGACTAAATGTTCTGATGATGCAGTAATCCTAAACAATTAAATCGAGAAAGATCGAATCTATGATTTTCTGGATCACTTAAATGTTGAGTATGATCAAGACCGAGTTCAAATGCTCGTTAAAGAACTTCAATCTTTGAATGAAACTATCTCTATTATTCGGGCGGAGGAGAGTAGGAGAGGAGTCATGCTTGAACCACAAACATTGGAAGGATCAACCAAGGTGGCCAGCAAAGGCAACAATCAGAAAACATGTTTGGAGTAGCTTTCAATCTCAACAACGAAAGAGCAGATCTGTCAAAAGGCCAAAATTGTGATTTCGGAGACAGCTTATGGTGTACTTACTGCAAGAAGCTAGGGCACACTGAGGAGTGGTGCTGGAAACTCCATGGAAAACTCCCAAATCTAGCTAGGAATAGGGCTACAAAAGCAGACAACAAAGGGAAAATAGACATGCTCACTTGTACACCATTCAATCAAATAAAGGAAGAACATCAGACCAGGGTAGTCTCAACCAGATCGAGCTAGAGCAGTTGAGAAGCCTTCTAGGAACCCTTAAGAGGCCATCAGGAAATTACTCCTTGGTGCATTTAGAAGAGTCACCTATTTCTGTTGGATTAAATATCTAGAAAAATTTCCATAAATGATGGCTCGTTAACCACTATTGCAAGTTTCGGGGATGTCCACATTAATTCTACACAACACTTAAAAAATGTCCTCCATGTTCCAAAGTTATCCACCAATCTGGTTTTTATACAAAAACTCACCCTTGATTTGGGTTATAATGTGTTATTTTACCCTAATGACTAAGTACTTCACGACAAGGTTTTAATGTGATACTTTACCCTAATTACTAAGTACTTCAAGACAAGGTTTCGGGGAAGACAATTGGACATGCTAAGGAACAAGATGGACTATGCTAACTTGAGACGTCAAGCCATTCTATTCTCACTAAGCACACATCACATGTATCGTTTCTTTTCGACCAGAATTATCCAATAGAGAGAAGGTGTGTGGCCTTATCATCGTAGACTTGGACATCTATCATTCGTAGCCCTTCAAATTGTATACCCTTCTTTGTTTTGAGGATTAGATGTTGAAAGTTTTCATTGTTAAATGTGTGAGTTTGCAAAACATAAATGTGAACCCTTTCCAATCAGCAATAAAAGAAGTTTAGTCCCTTTTTATCTCATTCATAGTGATATTTGGTGTCCCTCTACTGTTTCTAATATTTCTGGTGCATGTTGGTTTGTATCATTTATAGGTGATTGCACAAGAGTCTCTTGGGTTTTCCTACTGAAATATAAATATGATGTGTGTGTTGTCCTACCAAATTTCCACTCCATAATACAAAACCAGTTTGGGCTTAAAATCAAGATATTTGGGTCAGACAATGCTAATGATTATTTCAATCAAGTTTTCACTCCATATTTTCAAAAGGAAGGGATAATACATGAATCATCTTGTGTAAATACTCCACAACAAAATGACCCGAAAGAAAAAATTGCCACCTACTAGATACAACCCAAGCTTTCTTATTCCAAAACAATGTGCGAGAAGCTGTTCTCACAGCAACTCATCTCATAAATTGTTTACCCTCTAAGATCTTAGGTTTAAAAAGCCCCATGGAAATCTCTCTCAATTCTATCCTAACCTAAGTACTACAAACCATCTTCTTCCTAAAACATTTAGGTGTATATCATTTGTCTATATTCATAGCCAAAACGGAGGAAAAATAGATCCACGTGCATTGAAATGTATTTTTGTCAGATATTATTCCACTCAAAAGGAGATATAAGTGTTATCAACCTCGATGCAAGAAATTCTATATCTCGGCTCATGTAACTTTCAATGAAGATAAATCCTATTTCACCACTCCTTATCTTCAAGGGGAATTCTATGGAAGATAAGGATCGGGATTAATCATTCTACCTGACCTCTCTTCGTTGCCTATTCCTCCAAACCCCGTGGTCTCAATTCCTTTTTAAACAAGTGGAATCTGTTTCCCTAAGTGAACCAAATGTTCCAATAGACCAGTTAGGTGAACCTTCGTGTGATCGGGTTGTTGACACATCAAACAGAAATAGTAAATCGATAGTTTCTCTTGATGATAAGATGACTAATCAAGTGTACAGCAAGAAAGCTCTAATCTTGACCTACAATACATCCAAGAACCTGACCTCAATCTTGAGAATAAGGTAATAGTTTCTAACCCTTTTTTACAAATTGAATCTGAAATCCAATCTGACCATGAGCTTTCTATTGAAAACAGGAAAGGAGCAAGGGAATGAACTAAGCATCCTCTATATCCACTTTCTCAATGTCATTTGAAAAGTTTTCACCGTCTCAAAAATCTATTCTCATTAGCCTAAACAGTGTTGTCATTCCTTCCTGTTTATCCGAGGCATTATCTAATGAAACTTGGAAACAAGCTATGAATGCAGAGATGGAAGCGTTAGAGAAAAACAAAACATTGGAGTTGGTGAACTTGCACGTAAAAGACTTCAAATGTAAGTGGGTGTATACCATGAAGTATAAAGCAGGTTAATCACTCAAGAGGTAAAAAGCCAAATTGGTGACTAAAGGATATACTCACATGTGGTGTAGATTACCAAGAGATATTTGTCCCGATCATAAACATAAAGATGAATACTGTTAAGAGTTTTGTTGTCTTTGGCAGCCAACTACAACTAGGATCTTCATCAGTTCGATGTAAAAAATGAATTTTTGCATGGAGACCTCAAAGAAGAAATTTATAGAAGTCCCTCCAGGCTTTGGAAATAAATTAGCCACTAATCAGGTGTGTAAATTCAAGAAAGCCTTGTATGAGTTTAAGCAATCTCCGAGAGAATAGTTTGGAAGATTTGCAAAGATGATGATAGTTATGAGATACAAACAAAGCCAAGCGGATCACAGACTGCTAATTAAAGACTCTAGCTCAGGGTGAGTGACAACTCTTCTTGTTTATGTTGACGACATGATTTTAACATGAAATGAAGCAGAGCAACAATTTCTAAGCAAAATCTTAGGCAAAGGAATTCAAGATTATACAATTGAGAAGATTAAAGTACTTCCTAGGAATTGAGGTTGATCACTCCAAGCATGGAATCTTCATCTCCCAGCAAAAGTATATTATGGACCTTCTCAATGAAAAATGAAAATTGTCGTGCAAACCAATGAGCACGCCAATAGATCCTAATCACAAGCTTGGAGCAGCTAATGAAGGCATTGTTGTCGATAAGGGAATATATCAATGCCTAGTCGGGAGACTCATTTACCTTTCAAACACACGACCGAATATAGCTAATGATCTTAGTGTGATTAGTCAATTTAGGCACAACCGAAAGAAGTCCATCTACAAACTGCTAACCAAGTGCTTCAATATCTCAAAGGAAATCCCGAGAAAGGCGTCTTATTATTCAAAAGAAACTCTGTTTTAGTGTTGGAGGCCTACACAGATGCAGATTATACCAAATCCATAGTTGATAGAAGGTCAACATCAGGATATTGTACCTTTCTTGGTGGAAATCTGGTTACATGGAGAAGAATAAAGTGCCGTAGTAAGGTCTAGCATGGAAGCAAAATTTCGAACAATGGCTCAAGGAGTTTGCGAGTTGTTATGGCTAAAGATGATCCTTGAAGACTTAAAAGAACAAGTGGAAGGTCCAACGAAACTCTGTTGTAACAACAAATGTGCGATCAGCAATGCTCGTAACCTAGTACAACGTGATTGGACCAAACACATAAAAATAGACAGCCACTTTATCAAGGAAAATATAGAGGCAATCGTCAATGCTCCACCCCTACCCCCTAGCAGCTCCCCCGAATTTAAACACAAATCCATATATCTTGATTGGCAATCATCCAACTTCGACATTTTTAAATGAAATATTTTATCAGAACCAACTACCGAAAGGGACATTTTATTGGACCAATTCCAAATAGCACAACCAAAGAGGACCAGAACTGACTCAATTCTTACAATTAGCAAGCATGAATAGTCATATTCATAAAATCGTTAAGTTTCATCCTTTATCATTCTTTTTCATGGTGTATGCACATGAAGGGGCATGGATTTTGATGGGGTGGGGGTTTGTGGGTGGATCAGGAAGATGAGTTTTGGTTTAACTGTCCTTTTTCTTTTATTTATTGTTTAGTTAGAATGAGGATATAATTGTTATTTTATGAATGTGAGATGAACATTTTAACTGTTGTTTTGGACGGAATTTTCTATGGAATCTAAGTGTCACAAGAATTGAGGGTTGGGAATCCAAATGTCACCAAAAAATCGAATGGGAACCCACTTGATCCTTTAAACATTTAGTTATATAACAGCAAGTATAGCTACGCTTTTCCCTGAAAAAACTATCAACAGAGATTAAGGACCAACTAAAATACTTCTAAACTAAAAATTAGTTTATCCTTTATTTTCCCATAGCCATTCGGCCAACAGTGAAAACAACGCATTTCTAAACCATGGACTGCAGCTGAAATAACAACGTTATCCTATTATTCCTCAACAAGAGCACATCACATTTCAGTAGTCACTTGAGCTCTTTATTTCATACAATCAATTAAATAAACCCCCAAAAAAAAAAATTCAGAACATGAAGTAACGAAATAAATTCAGACAGCAATAATACGAATCTAATAGAGGTCGAAATATTTTCTTTTAACACACAAAAATAAATTAAGAATAAATGAGCAAATTATTACGTTGTTCTTGGAAAAGGTAGTTCCCCTGGAGGCGAGAGCCGAGGCGATCCATGGCTTGACCTGTTTCCCTGATCCAGAATCCAACGGTGTAAATTGCTCTTCCCAATGTTCCCATCTTGTTCTTGCTCTGCTAATGGTGTAGCAGATTGTTTAGGGTTTTGACTTTAAGAAGTGGAAGTTTTTTAGCTGGGATTTGTTTTGTTGGAAAGACTGGAGAGCGTGCGTAGGCCACAAAGTTGTGTGAAGTATGAGAGTGAAAACGAGACGAGTTGAATGGGTTGAGTAGGGAGTGAGTCACTCACCACTGAAATAGCAAATTTCAAAATTTGGAAAATCTATAATATATTAATACAATATCAAGTGAGAATTATTTTTTGGACAATTTTAATCTTATTATAATTTAATTATTTAAATAATACCTTATTTTTCATTTTTTAATATGTAATAAATATTACAAAATCCTTGTCAGGTATGAATTTCGTGTCATTAATTCTCAATTAATTAATATTCACATTGATCTAGAGTTATTATATATGAATTTATTTCTATTTATGAATCTATACATTTTAATGGGTGTTTAAATTCATGTATTAACAATTGATTCTTATATACCAAATGTAATATAAAAATATTACTCATTTATAATATTTCATTATCACAAAAAAATTGAATTTTATAAGTTGAGTTTTGATACTATAATTTTTTTTCTCTTAAATTAATATCCTCAATTTTATTTTATTTTAGTTCGTTTGCAACGCATCAAATCCTCCAAACAAATTGATATCAAATAATACTTTTATAACACTTATAAAGTATTTTTAAATAATGTGCAATACACGTTCAACTCTGACTAGTAAAATAAAAATGTGTGAAGTACCAAGTTGACCTCATATGAAATTAGGGATTGCAAAAAAATCAATTAAACTCGTACTTGAGGGACTTCGCCCCAAACAGGACCGGAATTTTCCATTTAATTGGGTACAAGATGGGGGCAAGACAAGAATGGGAAACATTGTCACCGGGATGTTTTTAGTCAATTTAAAGATACAATTTTTTTTATCACATGAGTAGAAAAGAATCATCATTTGTTCTAAAGGAAATACAAATTGTCCAGTAAATTGAAAAAAAAAAAGTAGGGATTTTCACAAACTAAAGAAATAAAACAAATAAAGTTAAACAGGACATGGGAAGCCCTATCCTTGATCCCACCCGAACCCTTCTCGTCGTTTGCCGCCTTAATCAAGTATGGGTGTAATACCTCGAATTTCACTTTACACACTTGCTCAATATGTTTCATGCATTACTTGCTATTTACATTATCATTGCATTTGCATAAATAGTTTAAAATTGTTCTCTTATTATAATGCATTTAATCATTGAGGTTTTAAGATCCCCCTCCCCCGATCTAGATGGTGAATTTTACATTGAGTTATGGTAGAAACTGAGGTTAATCTAGATGTTGGGTACTGCTTTGTTAAATAATTGTAATTTTGAAAGTGTCAAAATCATTATCGGTAAAGTTAACACGCTTTTAATTCGATTAATCATGATTACCTAAATCCTAATTAAGTATTTAACATATTTAGGACATGAGGCATGAAGTGACATAATCACAATACAATAATATAAGGTTCGTGTGACGTTATAAATATTGAGGTGCAAATTGTTAAAGTTGGTTGAGAATTCGGCGTCAATTCAGTAAGGAATCAAATGAACAGTTAAGGAATTAACTCTATAAATTATTATAGGATCCTATGACAATTAAATTAGGTTGTAAACACATTAAAATAGGTCAAAGTCACTTGATTTGTACATGCAAAGATAGATGAAATATCATATTTTAATTAAAAGAAGGCACCTCTAATGTTTGGTGACTTGTTATTTTAACATCCAATTCCTTTAACTTTGATGCATCCATCACATCTCTTAACCCCTTAGTACTTTATATAGGATATATATAGATCTTATAAGTCACATATAACTCCAAATATGATAAGGGACAACTCAAATTTTGAAGCCACATCCTAATTAACACACCATGCTTGTTAACTTGGCTGCATGCAATATTTTCTTAAATCCTTTAGAAATGATCACGACCCCAACCCTTTAAAGACTCTTTATATACCTCCTTCTAAGATATTTAGCCCTTAAAGTTATCCCAAGTGAAAGAGAAAGCAAAGAAAATTGAGAGAAGCAGAAACAAGAAGCTCGAAACTGAATTTCTGGATAGGTGAGTTTAGCTCACGATTTTGAAGGTTGTTTTCATTGTTTTTGAAGTTGTTACAAACTCTTGAGCCTCTGAAATTTCTTGATATTATATTGGAGGTATTATTATGGCAAAAAGAGGGATAATTGGTGGAGATATATTGAGTCAAACAATTGAGGATATAAATTGCATAGTTGCTGAATTCTGCCTATTCAACCTTTGATTTTGGATAATACCTTGAGTATAACTTGTATTTATTAATATTCCTGGTATGTTAATCCAAGTGAAACTCAAAACATCCATAGTAAAATTATTGATTTGGTGTTTGATAAAAGCGATTGATTTTCAGGATGTAAATCGATTACTTGTGGTGAACTAATGACATATTTACCTGCACATATCCCTCTTCTATGAAAAAAGAGAATCCTTCGTTTACTATTCATTCTGGACGTATTTCATCTTCCCATTTTATCCCTCCTCTAAGAAACAAAACGATGGGGGAAAATTAATCTGAAGAAGAAAAAAATGAGAATCAAATTATATTGGTCAAAAATATAAGCGGTGAAAGGCGGTATTTTTTAAAATATATTTCTCTTCTTCATCGAGAATAGGCAACAAACAAAAATCTTGACTACTTTTGAAACTCATAAGAAACAAAACGTTGGGGAAAAATTAAATTGAAGAAGAGAAAAAAGAGAATCAAATTATAAAAATTTGATTTAAAAAAATGTAGGCAATGAAAGACGGTGACTGTATTTTTCTTATTCTTTGCATTTATATACAAAAAAATATATATTTCTCTTCTTCACCGAGAATAAGCAACAAATGAAAAGTTTGGGAAAAAGAAAAGAAGAGAAAATGGAGAAGGCCATCAGGTAAGATAAAGATAAGAAATCTGAATTAGTTGTGGGTTTGCTTACTTATTACTGATAATTCAATCTAAAGTGTAAATTTTTGGAGGTTATTGTGATTTTCTAAATGAAATATATGGGTTAACATTGAGTATAATATTGTTTTGGTTAATTCAAGTTGGAAATATAAATAAAAAATATGAAATCAAAGATAAATGATGGGATTAAACATGAGTATGTGTTTTTGCTTTTGTTGTAGATAAATTTGTCAACCAGCAGGATCACTAGAAATAGCAAAAAATATAATGGTAACCTAAAATTCTTTATTGGTTTAGTTTAGATGTTTATAGTTTTTATATTTAAGAAATTACAATTTATGCTATGTTACATACTGGAATTGGTTTGGTTCGATTTTTTTTTTTTTGTCCAGAGATCTTATCCTTGCCCTGATCACGCTACTTCCTTTTTCCAGTATTGTTTAGCAGTCCCTGGCTTCGAAGTTTATAACTAGAAAATGATACAGTTTTGGCCTTCTTTACAACTTCTCGATGAGTGGTGAGTTTATGCGAACTCACTATCTGTCTGATCTCAGGGCACAATACATTCTCAAATCGCTTCACTTTCACGAGTTTTGTACTCACAAGATGCGGGGCATAACGGGATAATTCCTCAAACTTCCTTTCATATTCGGTGATGTCCCTATCTCCTTGTATTTGTTGTAAAAATTTCGTTTCCTTATGGTCGCGAAAGGCTTGCGGAAAATATTTCTCAATCAACTCCGTTTGAATTGGGTCCATGTCATGTTATGTTGTTCTTCCTATGTCTGTGTATGTTATGCGGATTCCCACCAATGATTGGCTCCTTCAACCAGGATGAATTCTGCACATAGCACCTTCTGGTTTTCTGGACAAGATATGTGCAGAAAGATCTTCTCAATTGTACGAAGCCATTCTTCTGCTGCCAAAGGTTCATTGCCGCCGTCGAAACTAGGAGGGCGATATCGGCGAAAACTGCTCAATGATTGATACACCTAGAGCAGTTGTTGCTTGATGAGGGGTGGTATAGGGGTAGTTTGAGTTGCGACAGGTGGCATCGCCGGTGCATCATGTCCAATAGGAGCCAATGGTGCTATCGGAGTAGCTTGCGCCAATAAGACTCGTCTCATTTCTTCCATTGCTTGTTGCAATTCCCTAATTGCCCTCGTGTGTGATATTGGTGCCATTTTCCTTCATACAAAATAGAATATGTTTGTAATCTTTAGGAAAATCACAAAATCATACATGCACAAGAAATGAGAAACTACCATTAGGAAATATCCACTTTTATTATTAACTAGATCCATAATAGGGAATACAATTTTATGAAAGAACGTATTGTACTAATCAACTGGGAAGCAAAAAGGAAATCCTACTCATCATCCACATGATCTAAACCTGATAAAGCCTACTAAAAATCACTGGCACTAATCCTTCTTGACACTATCATCATTAATCCAATCTCCTTGAAACCTAGATTTCTAAGAAGGCTGCGACTCATCGTCTGAAATAGGTGGAGGTCTATCCTCCCGAACGTACATCTCAATAGGTACTCTATCGCCCTCAAGGTACGCAAGTGTATCATCTCGGGCCTATTCCTATTGTGCCGTCAACTCTACGCAGAAAGCCTCATAGTCCATCTCTCAAGGCAAAGTAGGTATAGCAACTTCCCACAAATAATTGTAAATTGTTTCAGCCATCTCTAGCCAATCTTCTGGCAAGGTATCGATAAGGAGGCGAGTGGCCCGACGACCCGTGACCATATGTCCTAGTCGCCTCACCTCTCTCAACCTTATTAACATCTCCCTGATGTGCTGCCCATGTCGTGCACCGGATTCCATTGATACTCCTCGTATCGCCTCACGATCTCACATCGATGAGGCATCATCGAACACGTCTTTCTACATGTTCTCTTAGTTCCTGCCATCTATGCCAAATCAAGTATATAAAGTCCAAATACATAGGTTTCTTATATATCTTCGAGGACTAAAATGGTGATTTAATGTTCTGAAAACTCACAAATATCTCAATTATATTTTCAAACTTGACTTCTTTAAACATAAATTCTCGTAATTTTAAATAAATACAATCACCAATAAACATTACAAATATCATAGCATAACATAAATGTCTTGGAACTTTCTTTACCTTAGAGTCGGCGATTTGCGGCAATGGTAGGCATGATGGTAACAAAATAATTTATTTGATGCAAAATTTCAGAAATTTTGGAAATGAAGTTTATGTTTCGCAAATCTATAGAAAAGTAAATCGGGCTCTGATACCAAACGGTAACGTCCAAGTTCTAGTAACCCGATGCGTTACCAAAAATGAGTTCATTGACGTTAACCTCTAGAACACAAGATTTAAGTTTTTTTTTTTTTTTTTTTCAGAAATGGGAATTTATTCACTCGATCTATGTAA
Source organism: Fraxinus excelsior (assembly GCA_019097785.1). Classification (NCBI taxonomy): domain Eukaryota; kingdom Viridiplantae; phylum Streptophyta; class Magnoliopsida; order Lamiales; family Oleaceae; genus Fraxinus; species Fraxinus excelsior. Next base: position 13,069,508 of record CM032636.1, on the reverse strand, counting down.
TCACAACATTTTTGTTTTAACATGTAAACTTATAAAATTTATGAAATAGAGAATTTTGGAATGAGTTCCTAAAAAAAATCAGCCATCAGAAACTCTTTTTATGGGTGAGCAGTAAGTTTGGAGAAATTTTTAGACATAGCAAACCTCCCGAAACCTTATGAAATTTTACAGGAAAGTATATAACTCATATAAGTACAACATATAAAAGTTTAGGGTCTCGAAGATTGCGTTTGAAGCTCGAAATTATTCCATACAAACCGGTCTGCGTTTTCCTAAATTTGGCTGCCACAGTTTCACTAAAATTATTACAGTAAATTCTACAGGGCTCCGATCGGCCTATTTCCAGTTGCAAATGATAAATAACTCATAAGGGTTTATTTTGCAATTAAAAACAGTTTAAAATTCAAAATATACTGACCGCAACGCCATTTTAAAAACAGCAGCAGAAACCTGGATTTTATTTGTTCTCTTTTCTAAACAAAACAGCAATTCAAACATTGAAAGGTTCCACCTGAATCATAAGTTTTAAAACTAAAATCTTTGGACACCCCCAAGTGATTGTTAAACAGAAAAAATGATCATCTAAATCATAAGAAATAAATTCCTAAAAATTTAACACGTGTCATCCATACCAATCCACCGCTTGATCTCCAATTACTCTGACGAATTTAAATAGGAGTGAGCATCTCAAGAAATAATCTGTAGGTTACACGTGTCATATGAAGATAACAATCATATATTTAATCATGCATTCTTACATGTTACCTTCATAAATAAGCAAATTGATGATCAAACGGTCTACTTAAAGTTCTGATTAGCCTTTGCGACCATTAGTTAAATATATAATCTCTTAAAGTTTTAATGAGCCTCTACGGCCATCGGTTAAACATATATTCTCCATAACATTGACATTTAAGAACCATTAAAGGCCCTTTACATACTTCATGAACAAACATATTGAATAACATGTATAATGAAAATTAAATTCATATAACAAGCAACTTAGTGTAGGTATCCTACCTTAGCTTGCGAAGATAATGTAGTGACTACGTCCAACCGAATTCCTCTCCCAAAAGTTTCTTAAACTCTCTGCTTTCGTTTTAATGAAGGATGCGTGTATTCCTTTTAATAAATACTTAGTGGCCCAAAAAAAAAAATAGATTTACTTTAATGTGCATGATATAGTTTGAGTGATCTCCTTTTGAAAGTGGACTCTATTCTAGTAAACAGAATTCCACCCAAATAGAAATTGAAATCTAATAAAAGTAATCCTAATTAGCTTTCATCCTAATCCAAAAGTCAAAAGAGTAAATTCAAATTGTAACTTTAATTAACATATGGCATCTTTGAGCTACAATAACTCGGACCTATTTTATTCCAAATAAATTTTTCTCAAGTCCAAAATTCGCTATTTAATATAAGATTCGAAACAAGCCCAATATCGATATGCAAATTCCTAACTAGATGAATACTTGATTATTTGACTAAAAGCTAAAATTTTGACATAAAGAATTATTTTTAAATTAGTCATTCGGTATCTCAAAATGAACCAAAACATGTCAAGATGAAAATAGATGAAAAATTATTTTCAGTTGTTACAATTTATCATTCAATTATTATTGACAAATTATGGACTCTAATTTGTATTTACTGTTCTCTTGTATACAGTGTCTAATTCTTTTTTCAGTGGTTGTAATTGACTACAGTGGTGCACTATATCTTGAATAAGTTTCTCCAACTGAACTATTCAAGTTTTTGTTATAGGTTTATGTAGTATTTTGGTTATTTATTTATAGTAACTTGTAAATTTGTAATAAATTACTGGTTCTTAGACTCTCTTTGTGCATACTATTTTTTTCATTTTAAATTATATTTTTAGTCATTGTTCACAAATTTTGATAATTTAAATTTTAGTTTTATTCTATGTATGTTTTAATATATGTAAGATTATTTCTTTTTAAAACTATTGCTTTCTACAATTGCAATTAGAGTTCAACTATTCTACAAAAATTGTTAGTATTTTGATGGATATTTTTGTACCATTTGGTGATAGAGAAGTTGATTCAACTACACTACTATTGTATTTTATTTGAAAGTATAAATATGTTGATAATCTTTTTTAATTCTTTTAGTTCCTATTGGTAACCTTGGGCTCCAACTATTCGATATGGATACTTTGAGTGATTATCTTAATTTTGAAACAATGTCCCATTGCCGACAAGAAAATCAAAGGAATAGGTATCGACGAAAATGACTTCGAAGCAGCTGCAATGATAGTCGTAGGTGGATAGGTAAATCCTATATCATCCATATATAATAATTCGAATGATGTACAAATGCAACAATCTATAATGCATCATGATTTTGAGGCTTCTACTTCAAACCAAGAGACACCTCATATTTCCGATTCTACATTACCAAGTGGTTTTAATGTATTGAACATATCAACGATTGCATACGTATTACTGACATGCAATAGCTGTAAATATTGTGGTGCAAGAAAAATTTATAGAGAAAGTAAATGTTCCTGTTGTTCTGATGAAAAAATTCACCTCTATGTCTGATTCACCCACTGAATTGTATAACTTGTTTACTTTTAAAGAATCTAAATGTATGGAATTTTAAAAAATTGCACGGGGATATAATAACCACTTTACTTTCACTTCATTTGGTGTCAAATACGACAAAGAGTTCTTTAAAGCATATCGAGATATTTACACATTTAGAGTTCAATGACAAGTATATCAATCTGTAAATGAACTTATCCCACATAACAATAAGTCTTCTTATATGTAGTTATATTTTTATGATACAGATAATGAAGTTCAAAATCGTATGAAAAATTCAGAGAACTTTGATGAATGTACTTTAATTATTCTTATTGAAATCCTGAAGGTAAATTCATATAGTAGATTCTTTCGGTCTTTAAGTAATATGACTAACTTACGAGATCATCAAATATATATAAGATGTGATCCATGACTTGATCAAAAAGTATTTAATATTCCTACCTCATCAGAAGTAGCTGCTGTATGGGTCAAAAATGATGAAAATGCTAATAGTCGCTTTCATGACATTACTATATATAGTCATTCTGGTGATTCACATAGAGTTCATTATTACTACGGTTCATATGATCCTTTGCAATATCCTTTAATTTTCCATACGGAGAATTTGGTTGGCATGAAGGCATTGAAAGGTGCAAAAGGACTGGACATTTGTCTGAATTTGTTCAATTTCTTAATACAGTTACCTCCGCAGCTGAATTTATCAAAAAAGAAAATCAAGGTTTGCAAATCTATGTTATTGTACATTCACCTACGTTTTTCAGTATCAATGTTGTAAGCGAATGATGAACTCCTTTTTGCATTACTTACTGGAATGAAGAAACGATCACAGGTTTCTTGTCGAGAATATTATTCATATAAATTACAAATTATGCATTCCGGTAAGTCTATTATACTTCACTATGGTAGATTGCTCCAGCAGTATGTTGTAAATATGTATGTTAAGATAAAAACTGCACGGTTAGACTATTTTCGTAACAACTAAAATCAAATTCGAGTTGAACTTTACCAATGTATTGTAGATAGCGTTCAAAATGGAGAGACAAGAGAGTACAAAATTGGAAGAAAAATTATTTTACCTTAGTCTTTTGCATGTGGTGGGTTATAGATATGTTAAGGAGATATATGGATGCAATGGTTATTGTACATCGTTATGAAAAATTAGACATCTTCTTGACTATAACATGCAATCAAAATTGGCCAGAGATTAAGCAAGAACTAAAACACAATGATGAGATTCAATTGTGCGTATATTTAAATCAAAATTATAAGAGTTGAAAAATGATATATACAAAAAAAATATCTTAGGCCCAATTATTGCGCATATATATGTTATTGAATTTCAAAAAATGGAACTTCATCATGGACATCTATTGTTAATTTTTAACTATAGCCACAAAATCTGTTATGCTCTGGATGTTGATAAGATAATTTGCTGTGAAACTCCTAATGGAAATAAATATCATTATCTTCATTCTATTATTGTTAAGTACAATATGCATGGCCCTTGTGGACGCCTTAATCCAAAAAAATGTATGTATGGAAGTAAATAAAAGTTGCAAAAATAAGAATCCTAAGGACTATTGTAACACTACTATATTCGCTGATAACTCATATCCTTTGTATAAATATCGCGATAATGATATTTCTATTAAAGTTAGAGGTCAAATGTTAGATAATTTATGGGTTGTACAGTATAATCCTTATTTGAGAGCAAAATTTGACTGTCACATTAATGTTGAAGTATGTTCTTCTATTAAAGCAGTAAAATTTTGTACAAATATGTGTATAAATGACATGATCGTATTCATTTTTCAGTTTCCACAAATAAAACAAGAAAAGAAACTGACGAAATCTCAACTTATCAATCTGCTAGATCGATATCTCCACCTGAAGTTATGTGGAGGATTTTCTCGTTTAATTTGGCTGAAATTTATCCAATTGTTTATTCTTTACAGGTTCATATCGAAAATCATCAACAAGTAAGATATGACGATGAAAATGATTTATCTACTATTATTGACAACGAAAATATGAAAAGAACAATGTTAACAGAATTTTTTTAGGTAAATAAAGCAAATAAATTTGCTCGTACATTGTTGTATCGAGATTTTCCAACACATTTTGTTTGGAACTAAACTAAGAAGATTTGGACTCCCAGAAGAAAATACGTTGCTATAGGATGAATTGTTGCAACGAATCCATTGAAGGAGAACGATATTTCCTACGTGTTCTTCTCAATCATATTTAAGGCCTAACATCATTTTATGATTTACGAACTTTGACCGGGGTAACTGTTAGTACATATCGAGAAGGAGCACTTTTACATGGGTTGTTAGGCAGAGACAATCACTGTGAAGAATGTCTGTCTGAAATTATTATTTATAAAATGCCTACTTCTTTAAGACCTTTTTTTTGTTACGCTTCTCACACTTTGCAATCTTGATCATTCAAAATTACTGTGAGATAAATTTAAAGTTTATATGATCGATGATTATGTATATGAAAATATACCTTCAAGGGCTGCTAAACTACAAGCTTTAGAAGATATCAATTCTATTTTAGAATCATCGGGTAAAAACATAAATGACTATGAAATAATATCATTCAGTGTAAATATATATGAAAATGAAATGTTGAGAAGAAAGGTTGCAGATGAAACAACAAATTTAAAGAAATGTGACCCATTGAAAACCCGCAGTGCACAAGATCGTGTCAAGTAATATAGCGATGAATATAGTGTCGAACCCACGAGAATTATGTGTTTGACAGAGTTAAAATTAATTGTAACTTTAATCAAATAGCAAATAATTTTTTTTTATTTTTTTTCTATACTAATACCTAAATTATCAATTAAACTAATGAAAGTAAGTACATGTGTTTTTCAAATATGTGAGTGCATTGTTAAGTTATTGAATCTCCCTTATTATTTCATTTTTAATGTAACAATTAAAGTGAGATTTGAAATCATTCATATTGGTCAATATTCCTAATTTAATTGAAAATCTCTCTAGATAACGATCAAATTTATTCCCATCATGTGACCCTTCTATCTCTCGATAAAAGATACAAACATGACAAATGTATTAACAAGTATTAGAATACATATTGAAATTATATAAAGTATATAGGTATATCTCTATTATCTACCGAACCTTACAATATTTATTATATTGTGCTTAAACCCTATTGTCTCTCTCTATATAACAATAAAATTCACTAACAATTCAATTGGTGATCAAATAATTGAAAAAAGAAGAAGATAAAAACAATATTAAACAACACAAATCAAATCAAATTAAAGTCAAAATAATTAATTAAAAACTAAAAATATCATAACAAGGGTTAATCTCATCCTAAAAATGTATAAAACTAGTCTAATATATCGAAATTACAAGAAATCATATTTAAACGAAAAATCATAACTCATATTTTTGATAAATTGAGAAAATAAAGATAAAGATGAATGTTGAAATTTTGAATATTTTCAATTGTTTCTTTATAAATCTTCTATTTGATTGAATTCTTGCAAGTCCCCTTCAATTCTTTAATTCTCTCACAAAATTATAAATTTTCCTCATTTCATGATAATAATTAATGAGTATTGGACTATGAGATATATATGAGATGTCTTTAATATACATTCTGCTTTTATGTATTTGTAGGAGTAGAAGATTGGTTGAAATTCACGTCCACATTGGTTTCCAAAAGGGTTTCAATTGAATAAAGAAAGTAGCATTCGCACGGATTTTTTTCTCTGCAAAACAGTCAGTAATTTGGCCATAATTCATTCTCCCGATATTTGATTTGAGGCGATTTAAAGTGTTTTGGAAAGCTAACTCAAAGGGCTACAACTTTATTAGAAGTAAATTTTTTTTCAATTTGGACGTTTACTATGCCAAAAATGGGTCTCAATTTTCGACAAAAAATCTGAAATATAACTTGTGCGATTAAAATTGATTATGATAATATTTTGATCATATTTAATTCCTCTTTGAGTTCTAATTTCATCCAATTGTCTCCTCACAATGTTTAAAGTAACGTTTAATGGTCTGAATTAATTATTGAATATTTGCAATTTGGTTCTCAAGCTTCACACTTGGCCCTTTTTCCTTGATTTTATTTTCTTTCTTCCATTTCTTCGTTCAACCATTGAGTTTTACCTATATTATATAAAATACAACAATTTAGGATATATTTTGTTAGAAGAACTACAAAATATCGATATTACACTTATCAAATATCATAAAACTTAAACATTTGTTTGTCCCCAAACAAAATTATAACCTAAATAACAACAAATACACAAGCATGCAAAAATATTTGGTTAGACAATCTAGTTTTTATCTCAAGATTTGAAGTATCATATTAAATCTACAAACTATTTCAAAGTCACAATACCAATTCAATATCTTTTTTTTCAATGCAAAACTGACGTGTGTATGTGAAGAACTAAGCAGACAATCATAAATCTACAAGTTGCTTCAATTCCAAACCCTTTGTGGTCAACTATATCCTTTCAACTCTCGTATGATTTATACACCGCCAAACTTATTATTTTTACTTTTTGCTTGGTGTGCAATTTAAAGTTGAATTTTTCATTACTATCCCCACACTCTCTAGTTTAGGTAGACTCTACTAATTGTAAGTCACATCAATAAATAAAGATTCTCCAATTTTTTTATTGCTTAGATATCTAAGACTAAAATAGACTAATAATTCATCATCAAAGTGTAACAAAGCCAATTTGAAATCATTCATGTTGATCAATATTCCTAATTTAATTGAAAGTCTCTCTCGATAGCGATCAAATCTATTCTTCTCACGTGACCCTTCTATCTCTCGATAAAAGATGCAAACGTGATAGATGTATTAACAAGTACTAGAACACCTATTGAAATCATATAAAGTATAGAAGTATATTTATATTCTCAATCGAATCTTATTATGTTTATTATATTGTGATTAAATCATATTGTCTCTCTTGATAATAATAAAATTCATTAACAATTCAATTTGTGATCAAGTAGTTGAAAAGAACGATAAAAACGATAATAAATATCTACAAATCAAATCAAATTAAAGTCAAAATATTTAATTAAAAATAAAAAATATCATAACAAGGGTTCATCTCATCCTAGCAATGTATAAAACTAGCATAACATATCGAAATTATAAAAAATCATATTTAAATGAAAAGAGATAACTCGGATTTTTGATAAATTGAGAAGATGAAAATGAATCTTTAAATCTTGAATCTATTCAATGATTTCTTGATGAATCTCCACATGCATCTTCTCTTTTTTGCCTAGAAATCAAGATTGAATTCTTACAAGTCCCCTTCAATCTCTAATTTTCTTACAAAAAATTACGAATTTTCCTCATTTGATGATAATAATTAATGAGTATTGGAGTATGAGATGTATATGAGAGGTCTCTAATATGATTTTGATGTTAGGTATTTGTATGAGTAGAAAATTCGTTGAAAATTATTTCCAAATTGATTTTCAAAAGAGTTCCAATCGAACATTTTTTTCAATTATGATGTTTACTATGCCAAAAATGGTCTCAATTTTCAACTAAAAATCTGGAATAAAACTTGTGCGTTGATTTTGATAATATTTTGATCATATTCCATACCCTTTTGAGCTTTAATTCCATCCAATTGTCTCCTAACAATCTTTAAAGTATTATCTTATGGTCTGAATTAACTATTGAATATTTGTAATTTGATTCTCAAACTTTGAATTTTGACATTTCCTTGATTTTCCTTTTTTTTCCAATTCCCCGTTCAACAATTAAGTTTTACCTATATAACATAAAATAAACAATTTATAATATATATTGTAGAACGAACTACAAAATATCAATATTTTAGGCCCCCGAATAAGTATATAAAATATACTTATTAAAATGGTAGGCGGCATACTCATATTACTTATACTCATAGTATGCATGATTTTTACTTATTGAGCATTAGCTTATTTAATTCGTGTATTATAGGTGAGCATAAAACTTCATAGAGGACATGATTGACTGTGAAACTCTTACGGGATTCAAAAGTTCGATGTACATGGATGGCGACCTGTAGGGTTAGGTTGTGGGATGTTGTTTTTGCCTTATAATATGTTGTATTATATTTTTGGGGGTTCTGTATTGTATATGTATAACTTTTGAAATGGTACGGTATATTTTTTTTTAACCTCAATGTAAATATGTTGAAATTTGGTAATAATCTTGTTTTAATATGTTATATGAACATCATAGGTGATTAGGTGATGATATACGCAGATACTTATTTCATTTTATCTTTGAAAAAAAATATAATGTGCAATCGTATGTCTAAGTCAATTTGTCAAATTTTATTTCTATACAGGTGGGTATATGGTTATCTATATAAATGGGGTGTGGCAATGGGGGCGAGGTAAGCAGATAAAAATATTTGACGGGGTGGAAAACATGAATGGTTGCCCCGTTTCTGATCCACCCCATTGTCATTCCTAGACGAATTTAACCCGCATGTTTGACAACATACTTAAGAGTGTGAAGTTGGTCGCATATAGATTTGTGTTATAGAATTTTGCAGTGAAGATAGTTAATATAAATAGAACAATAAAGTCTAAGCAAATTATAAAAATAAAATAAATCGGAAACATGATAGTTGAAACATTATTTCAAAAGGTGTGCACAGAAATTATTTAATGCTTTTGTAGAATTAATTAATGATTTTTTTTTCTTTTTTGCAATTTAAAAGGAATTAATGGAAAATTTAATATTAGAGTTAAATGTAAAGATAAAGTTGCATTAGTTTTACAAGATTCACAATGTATTACACAGATGATAATATGGTAATTACCAAATTCATTAATAAAATATAAAAAATTGTAGGATTACAAGGAAAAACATGTTCATGTCGTAGAGTAATGGAATTCAATATTGCTTGTGTTTCATTTTTTGTGTAAATTATGATCAAGCCATTACTAGGTATTTTATTTTGAAAGAAAATAACATGATAAGAATGACAAATTGCACTCTTTTTTTATGAATATTTTATTATTCCACACCTTTTGGATATTGAGGTTTGAACTTTATTAGGAGAGTAGTAAAAACCCAACAATGTGAATTTTATCTATTACCAATGTGAATTTTATTTCTTAATATACCCAACAAAATGATGGCTAGTTCTGAAAATGTCATTCTTGAAATCAATTATTTTTTCAAATTGTTGAGCTCGATTATCATATTAAGCCTTTGTTTTGTAGAAATGAAAATCAAAATTTTAACGATAAATGTTAATAAAATATGGGTTGAAAAGTTATGATACTCATAAAATATGTGATTAAAATTAATTATTAACTTTGACTTTAAAAAAAATCTAAATTTTTTTTTTTTTTTATCAAATAAGGGCTAAATCTTAAAATATCAACTTTATCGAAAAGATGAGTTAAAGGCTCAAAACCCTTATATGTTGATTACTTATTTGTTTTACTATAGCCAATTTAATATTTATCTTTTAATAAACTCATGTTCCGAGTTTCTAACGGTGATTTGCATTTAACATAGCAAATACTTACCACAAAATGGTTGACCTACCTAAGTTATGCCCGTTATCAATTTACATGGTTGCTAACCACGATTAGATATGATGAATGATGCGCAATGATCGACCCATCTAGGCTCTGGTCATCATTTGTTTTACCTACTTGCTAACCACCTCTCTCCAATTAGACCTTTAGTCGATCAATAATTAATCTATTTGTACATTGATTTTGTACAACTAAATTGACAGCATGCATCTGTCAACCTGTTTGTACAAAATCGATATACATGTAGCAGAATTTGCCGATCAAATGGTTAGACAACCACACTTTTACTTCGTGTATCCCGCCCCCTCTTATCATCCATATCATGAGATACGACCCAAGGGCAATAAACAATAAATTTTTTATTGATTTGATTTCCCATTATGGATGGCAAGTTGGTCGGGTGGCTTCATTCAATGCTGAAAGCCTGAAAGCTCGTTTCCATTTGGGGCCAAAACGAATGTATAATTTCAAAATGAAGAGAATAAAAATTAGCATTGTTTTGGTTAAAGCATTTTCAAGATATTATGTATTTTTAAAAATCATATTTTACATTTTATAACATAGTTATAAAATTCGGCCCAACTCGATCGGTCGATCAGAAAATCGACACCCCAGACCCTTGACATAATCAGACAGATTAATTTGATAGAAATGTACTTTGCTCGGTCAAAATTGAGTTTTGACCGAGTTAACTGACGATTTACTCGGCCCGATTGACCGGTTTGATTGGGTTTTAAAATCTTCTTACAGAGTTTTTGGGTCAAAATGGAATTGAACTTTGGGCCTTTAAAAAAAAATAATGGATTCCTCACTACTTAAACATAAAGTGCTTTAGTATTGCTTATGTATAATAACTTAGAGTAATGGTACAAGAACATAATGATCTACATAATGGTCTACATAATTACAAGTGGCATTGATCAAAACATTTAATTCAAAATCAGACATTTCACATCAACAACAAGATGGTTGCCACGTCAGGTTATGTCATTCATTATGTACATATATTATGTACACTTAGCATTTTCTAATAACTTATATATATCTAATGAATCATTTATAATTTTTATAAAATAATATTTTTTAAAAACTTTGGTCTAACCTCTTTATTTTAAAAACCTAAATAATTAGTGAAAAGTAAATTAAATATTTTAATTTTGCCCTAAAAAATTTATACTTCATATATTATTTTTGTATGTTTTTATGCAACGACCCACCGATTGAATCACTGGATTGACCCACTGCATTGTCTAGGTCAAGTCTGACAATTATGATTTAGAGAACATCTGTAAATTTAGAGTTGAAATTTATGTACTCTTAACAAATTCTTTATATTTAACACTTAACCCATATTTGAGAGAAATTAAATTTAGATTTTAATCCAAGTCAGAGTTGACAGTTAATTCTAGCCAAATATCTTATGTGACTTATAACTTTTCGATCACATAATTTATCAATTTTTGTCAAAACCTGTTAAAATTCTAATTTTATTGCCTAGCAAACAAGGGATTAATTTTACCTCTCAAAAAATAATTATTACTTTCCTCTATCTTTAAATTTCTCAATCTTTCCTCCAAATTATTATATTATTTTTCTCCATTGAAAATTGAAAAACTTTGAATGCACTTAATTTTAGAGACTCTAAATTAAAATGTTAATTTGAAAAATCTCTTATAACATAACTTTAAGGATTTAACACTTTAAAATAGAGGGTATCTTGTACTTATAAAGTCTCTTGAAGATGTTCTTAGTAATTTGCCAATGTAACACTCCAATCAAATTTCTTTACTTTGAATTAAGAGTCCATTTGGCTAGACTTTTGCTTTTACTTTGTAACAGAGCCTTCCGAAGAAGTCACAGTGGACTTACTTCCTCTAAAAACCTTTCTAATTATACAAAACACTTTCAAAAAATAATTCAAATCTAAACAAGTTCCAAAGCAGCTATTAGTCACAAAAATAGTATTTAACTGTTCAAAACCCTACCAAATAGGTCCCAGGTAATGTTAAGTCGTATATTCCCAAACAGCAAATTTTCACAGCAAACGGCCATTACAAAACCATGAAACTTAGCATCACGACAGACAACCTTTCAAGGTGTCTTACCATCCTTCTTTAAACACGTGGTAATGCCACAAGGGTACATTCAAATACCCAAGACAAAAAGAAACAGAATACGTAAATTTTTATGAGGTTAAATGTTTACTGTAAGAAGACTATCAGCTTCTTTTGCTGAATCTTGTTAACATGCACACCCATGCTTGAAAAGGCTTCGAGCGAATCACTGCCTCAAGCTTTCGACTATGTAGGAAGCATACAAATCCCTAAAATGATATGCATGCAAAATAAAAAATGGCTGAAGACATTGCTTAAAGTCATACATAAATATTCCTATGAATAAAGAAAAGAAAAGAAAAACTAGTCGATTTACGGTACAAGTAGAAGAATTTCAGATGACTTACATTGAGTACTTGATGGCATCACTTGCTGCTTCAGCAGGCAGAAAGTCTTCCACTGCAACTGCCTTGTTCTCATTCTTCTTGTCTGTTCAGTAGAAGTAAAGGATGTAGAACACAAATATACAGGACAGTTAAGTACATCATGTAACTTCCCATGCAAAGACTAGCAATAATTATGCATGCACACAAATCAAAACATGAGTATGAAACGATGAACGCTTATTTATTTAGATGCATACAGTCCTCAAAAAAGCGGCGAATTTCAGCAAGGCGGTGTGGTGGAAGTTCCTTTATGTCCGTATAATGGCGAAACTCAGGGTCATCAGCACATACAGCAATTATTTTGTCATCCTTTTCACCCTGTAGCACAGTTTATTTGAAAAATTATTTTACGAACAAAATGAAAGTATTTCCAAATTGACATGGAAGAACAATCTAAGGAACTTGGACTACAACAAATTTTTAAGATACTAGAAACATTGACAAAGTGGTTAGTCTGCTACACATCTTTTTATTTTTCTTCGAAGAGTAAGGTTATACATATTACTGAAATAATGGATACTTTGCTTCCGAGTTAATTAAAGCAAATAACTAGAGTAAATTTATGCTGAGTTATTTAATAGTTAATCCCCAAAATGATCGTAAATTTCTTGAACCTATCTTTGAAAGTAGTGTGAGAACTTGAGCACACTTAGGCATTAAGAACTCCAAGACATAATTTGTCCAATCCAAAAGTTATCTTGTCAATTGAATTGCACAAAGAAAGACATATACCTGATCTATCATGGGCATCAATCCAATTGCACGTGCACGCAGGTAAGTACCAGGTAGTACAGGTTCCTGTTCAAGAAGGTGTCAATGCTGAGTGCTACTAACTAGCTTTTGTCAGAATAGGAATTACCCCGAGTAGCATTAAAATAATAGTAATAATAATAATATGGAAGAAACCTGCATCAGGACCAAAACATCCATGGGATCACCATCTTCACAAATGGTGCGTGGTATGAAACCATAGTTGTGTGGATAGACAACTGATGAGTAGAGAACTCTATCAACCTACAGAAATATTTTAAAAAATAAAAAAATAAAAAGCCTCATTACTTTGTCGAATTCACATAATAGGTGAACACAAAACAGACATAACATGTGTATTGTATTGAAGAAAGGGTGAGGAAAAGTTCTTAATGATGAAAACCATGCAATCAAGCAACAACTGTGGAAGCCTAGACAAGGATAAAGTGGTCCTAGGTACAAATATTGCAATGCCATGAAACTCTATTGAAAATGACCAAAGTGCCTAGAGCCAAGGACAAGTGAATTCATAAAGTAAACAAGAAGGAAATTGACAAAGATGGAACTGTGTGCATAAATAAGAGCATATAATTTTTTTTATCAACAACTTTCATGATGAGATGAACACAGCATAGCAGAAGGCAGGAAATATCAAGTAAAAGGATATCAATATCTAAATAGATAACAAGAATAAACTTTCATTCCAAATCAAACATCAGTAGGGATGAAAATGACGATCTTTGAAGTCTGACATGAAGATACAAGTCGCCCAAGATATGCATATTGAGCCTTGTTTGATCCGCATTATTTCCAAAATACATTTTTTTCTCTCTTATTTTCAACCCCACATTTTTCAATAAAATAATATTACACGTAAATCCAAAACTTTTTCTTATTTTTTAATCACGCATTCTCTATCAAAATACTATTCCAAAATGTATTTTCATCAAAAAAAAAAAAGGGGAGGGGGGGGGGGCGCTCAAACAGGCCCTGAGTAAAAACATAGAAGCATATTTTGAAATATAGAGCCCGTTTGGGAGAGATTAAAATCGGATTAAAATTGAAAAACTAGTCGTTATTGTTGACTTTTATTAGATGGGTGGGCCCCAATAATAGCCATATTTTCAATTTTAATTGGATTTTAATCGGTACCAAACGGGCCCATAGATAAGTGGATTAGCATTTTACAACTAGTGACCAAAAATGAATTTAGTTCCTGTCCAATATGGTAAAACTGGGGACTGGGCATTTGAAATAAAGATATTTCTTAATGATTAAGTAATTTCATAATTCATGGCACACAGACAATATAACTACTCACTTTGATAAGGCCACTGGCTTTATCAAGCTCATATTTAACTTTGCTGCCTTTTCCAATTTCAATCACCTGCCACGTAACTTGGAATCAATATACTAACCAATTGGTAAAGTTTTGATACACTACAAGAAGAAATTGACGAATCAGGTAAGATAAATATAGCAAGGCGACGGTACAAGGGAATAACAGATTTTAACAGTGAAAAAGCAAGTGATTTACCGATTTTCCATCAAACTTGTGCATGTGAAAGTGAATAATTATAGTACACAGAGATGGGATTGTCCTCTCGATTCGTGCACTAGAGACAATGACAACCAAAGAATAACATATGGTATCCATACCACTCTGGCTCATAAAAACAGTAATGTGCATTTGATCAACCAATAAGGTTTTCCCAATACATAAAAGTTTCAAACATGTATATAAGCAGAAGAACCACTCACACAGTTGAAAATTGCCGGTGCTCCTGGTCCTGCACAAATATCAAAGCTGATAGTAAAAGAGAGCAAATCATAAACATGAGTTTTAGGGAAAAAAACTACATAATGGAAACATCAAACAGCATGGTCGCAAGAATCAGTTACACAACAGTCAAAGATCAAGGTGGTGAATAAAGGTAAACTTGAGACACATTTGATACTCGTTACATAGTATTCATAAAACTATGACCAATATTCAAGATATAGAAACTCTACCAATTTCCAGATCATGCCATGGATGAGCAGCAACAGATCTCCGTGACATAGAAGAGAGAATTCTTTTATTGAGCACAACATTAGAGTTTCCCGAACTTCTACCACTAACTTGACCACTGTTGTCAGCCATATCTAACCAGCCAAAAATAGAGAGATTAGCCAAATTCACTTAACGAATTGCATGACCCAACCTACATTGGAACCTACCCACACCACCAAATAAAAATGTAAAATTTAGTACACATGAAAAGTTGTTGAAAAATTGTACATATAATGGACCCATCATTATGGTGAAAAGCCACATATATGCTAAGCTTTTGGTAACAAAGTTTTAAGTGACATGGTTGGACTTGAGCAATTAAGTACTAACTACTTTCTCAAATTTGATTTATGATTCAACATTTTTATTAAGCCCTTGTTAGATCCAAATTTTGGGGTTAAAAATGTCTTTCGGAATAGTGTTTTGTAGAGAATGTGTGGTTAAAAAAACAAAAAAAAAGTTTACGATTTACATATAAAATTATTTTATTGAAGAATGTGTGGTTGAAAATGAGTTTTTTAAAAAATGAGTTTTTGATAAAAATGGGGCTCAAACAAGGGCTAAATAAGCTTGTAGAAATCAAGATTTTTTCACGAATTGATAGTGGCAAAATCCTTGGATGCAAGATGGACAATGGCTTTCTAACAAATGTTATGGTACCCTATACTGAAAGAAAACCCTTTGAGGGGATTAGTATAGAATCTATCATAGGTGAATAATCTCTGTAACGCTGTGGGACAAATGGATAGAGTGAATGTGCATTTAGAACACCAGTAGTAAGATGACCTTTTTCTCAGCTTACTGTTTTTATTCGACGATCATCAATGCAATATGACTACATTTATAAAAAGTTTCCTATGTTTTGTGTATCTATTTTTACTGATAAACTCCAAAACTGAGGGACTTGTTTAATTTTATGTCATAAAAAATGTATGGTTTTTAATGCATGGTTTCTAATTACATCAAATTGAATTTTTTTTTTAAAAAAAGGGAGAAAATTCCCAGCATATATTAAGATGAAGAAACTTTATGGAAAAAAATGGTAAAACAATAGACATGATTTCAAAATTTCTAACAAAGACACTCATCAATGGAGTAATACATATTTAAGATCAAACTTTGAATTAGCCCCCATTAATTTGCATTTTTCAACCCACTTGCATTTTGTACAGTATGCAAGGCAATGCAGTGTCCTTTCACGTGTAAGAAACTTATAAATATCCATCCAACTGTTGGAGGTCAAATGGACCATAACGCCCTCGTTTTTGAATTACAATATACATGCTTGTCAAAACATAGGAGTAACAAAGGAAATTTGCATTATGGTGGTTGGCTCCAATGCTACAAGTCAAATGTTTTTACAAATAAATAATTGTGCACATCAATCACATCAACACGTGGGCCCCATGTTTACTGAAAATGTGGAACAAAATAATGAGATATAATGGGGTCAAACGGAGGTTTAGGGGGGCAGTTCTCTTCATGTTTCAGTTTTCAGTTTTGAGTTTTGAATTCATTTTCAGATTTGTATTTTTAGTGTTTGTTTTGAAATTATTGAAAATACGTTCCTTTTGTCATTCTGGAAAACTGTTTTTCAAAATAAAAAATTGAAAACGCGTTTACTTTGAAATTTTTAGAATCTTTTTTTATAACCACGGTATTCTAGAAATGAAGCATGCCTTAGCATATTTCAAGAGCTACCCTGCAGCATGCCTTAGCATATTTACTGTTAGTTTGCCAAGGACGCTAAATGAGTTGGGGGTGTTGTCCCTGTAGTTCTCCCAACTAAGCTATCCCACTGTTGGCAAAATCTTGCCATTTTCTGCGTTTTGAAATTTTGGCTTGATTTTAACTGAAAATAGCCAAAACGACTTTTTGGCTTTTTCCGTTTTCTTTGTAAATTTTAAACTCGTTTTTGGAAATTCGTTTATAAAAATAGGTAAGTAAACGTGTTTTCAGAGTTTTCGAAAACTGAAAATTGAAAATGGACTGAAAACAGCAAAGAGAACATGCCCTTAGCTTTCAACCCCTTCTTTCGAGTGAGTAGACTAGCCATGTGGAGATAAGAAATGCAGTTTGACATTCAATACAAACTAGAAATATCCTATTCATGGATGATCAAGACTGGTTTGGAAAACTTGTCAACTCTGGTTTCAGCGTGGAAAATGGAATTCAATTTTTTTTTTCTTTTGTTTTTTTAGAGATAAAACAAATTTCATAAATTAACCGAATTAGACACACTATCCAAGGTTCAACTACAACCAACCATACATGCATCCAAAGTTTTCGGATTCGACAAAAAATACTCAACGATTCTACTCAGCTAGTGTAAAAAGAAAACCCATAAAAAAATAACACTATACAGGTAATTACTGCATCAAGACTACTGAATCCAAAATCACAATCCATTTGCACGATTAAATATAAAAAGAAATCAGGATTCTCATAATCCAATTCGTCAAGAGCAAAATTAAAATCAGAACAAGCAATTAAAACAATATAAAAAAATTATGTTTGAAAATAAAAATGGGTATCGATGAAGTTACTTAACCAAACAATCATACGCAGTTACTGAAAAAAAGAAAAAAAAAACATAGAAATGCTCATTCAAGAACATAGATAAAGAAAAAAAGAAAAAAAGAACAAAGAATACCTTGATAATGAGATTAGGGAATTGTGACTGCAGTCCGATGGAGAGATAGAATTGGAAATACGAAGCTTTTCCGATTCCGTTACGAGAGTTGATGAAAAGACTCTGTTTGTCTGTGAGGTAAATTGTGCCTGTAAAGTGTAAGTGAGGAAAATTGCACCATTAGTCACCAAGCCCTAATCTTTAAAATATATCGTGTTGGTTTTCATTATTTCATGAATATCTTTAAATATATTATTTTGAACTAAACCGTTAAAATGGTCACGCAGTCTCGATGTGTTTAATTTTATGAAGTTATGTTTTATTTTGCAACTTAAACATATATCTATAAAGTCAAAACGAAACATGTTTTCACGAGAATCGCAAAATAATTTAATGATTTTTACTGATCCCAACAAACAAATCTCTTACTTTTTTAGTAGTCACGAACAATGGTTATCGGTGTCAATTTAGATATCTACTTGAAAGAAGAGCTCACAAATTAGTCAACGAGTTGGAACATGATAATGAGAGACTTCATGAAAATCGTGACTTTCGAACCAATCATAATGCTCCTCTTCCAAATTGAAAGACAAAAGGGCTCAAATAGCAACTGGGACAAGCATAGGAGGAACAGGCAAAGAAACGGGAGTACTATAATCTCTACTTAGAACTGATTGTGAAATTATGTCTTTGTTTGATACACATTAAAATTTTTATTCTCATTCTTCTACTCATTTTCAACCATAAATTTTTCAATAAAATAATATTTTCATCACATCATTAACTTTTCCTTCTTAACCACACATTCTCTATCAATCTATTATTTCAGAATACATTATTTCAAAATAATGTGACTTATATATATAAAAAGAAAAAGTTAGAATCAACTTACAACTTGTTAAAGGTAAAGGACCAATTCGCTAATGACATTAAAAGTTAAGGACCAATAGCATAATTATTTATGAAATACATATTCTTCTTTTTTGTTCTAGCTTTCCATTTGAGAAAAGCTGTTCGTCCAATTTGGTCTATCGTCAATTCAACGTCAACCTGAGTCGTTGGATGTATAATTTCCTTTTAAAGTACGGTTTACAGCTTGACGCGTCAGCAGTTGTTCTTTATACAATCTATAAAAACGGAATAAAATTCTTTTTTCCATATAAACTTTAATGTATATTCCTATTGAATATTTGATTTACCTTTTCCAAATAAACGTTTCTTTACTGAAATAACCCGCAAATGATATCTATCAATCTGTTACATAGTACCATTTAAATTGGTGTTATAGCACCAATAAGGATAAATAACATTATTCTTTAGAGAATGGAGAAGAATAAATATTGCATTATTATACACATGGACAGTAACGAGACAATAACAAAAATATATGCTCATACAATTTTTCATGTCATATTTTTTAGGGAGAATTTCACCCACGATCCCAAACCTTTCAATTTATCTTAAACTTTATCCAAAACTTTAGTTTGTGCCATCCATAATCTCAAATATTTCATTTTGTTGTAACACAAGGTAGGGCACAGACCCGGGATTCACTCTCAATGGGGTCAAATTTAACTATGATTTTTTTCTCTAAAAAAAACGAAAATGTAATATTAAATTTCATACCTACAATTGTTTCTTATTGGTTTCCATACTTTCAATATGTTATATGATATCTTCATTATTAATTTCGTTGAGTACAATTGTTTTAATATACATAACGAAATTGTTATTTTCCTACTACTTGATTTTTTTTTTTTTTTAATTTTTTAATTTTATCAATTACATAAATGTACTTTGAAAAATTGGGTGTCGCACTGGATACCACTTAATCGTTCACGAATTATCAATTTAACGACTTTTCAGTTACTGAATGGTTGATACTTATCCATTTTTAGTTTTAACCATATATGCGGAATTAATCAATCAAAGTAACAAGTCAATTTTAATTATTTCTAGCTTATTAAGCATACAAGTCCGATTATCCTATGTTTGAATACCGCAATAATAAGAAAAGCAATTATAAACACCGACATGATGACGGAGAAATTTCAACTTGGTAAAAAATCCGAAACCAATCCAATTACCTCCACTATAGATAATACGGAGTGAATTACAATGAGATGCTATCTGACCAACTCTACTAGATTTCCTAATCTATTTTCTAATAACTCTAATGTCTGCTCCAAGACATGCTCAAAGATCTGCTACAAGATCTTTTACAATTGTCTCTTCCCAGCGGAATTCCAAGAGCATGCTCCAAGGCATTGTGCTCTTCCTACACTTGTAATCCAACTTCTCTTAACTTCCAAAAATTTCTGAAATCCAATTGAGAAAGTACATTTCTATAACCAATAGAAAGTAGGTGACGTTTTGGATTCAATGGGTTTGATGATTTTCTCAAATATGTGGTTGTATGATCTCAATAAAAAAAGATAGAATCAATGTATGAATTGGCTCTTGAATTTTCAAAGAATAATATGAATGTGTTTAGAGAATAATCACAATGAACAACTACCACACAATTCGTGCATAGGTTTGGATATTTATAAGAGAGGGTAATTATGTTAAATGAGCTGAAAAATACTTCAAAACAACAAATTAGGATTTTCTAGATCGACCTGTCGTTCGAGCGAGAAGCTAGTGAAAATGCGACGTCGTGTTTATCCTCTTTTTTAATTTGTAAAAATTGCACCCTAGGTCATTAACTTTTACAATACGTTACAAATTAATCATTTTGTCCACATAATCGGTAACAATAAAAACCTAACATACTTGTCTAGACTTCGAACTATAATCAACCATACAAATATTTAAAAAATGATGAAAATGAGAGAAAAAATACCATGCCCCCGTTTGGTTTGGGCGCCGTTACTAGATGGAAAATGCATTTTTCATTTATATCATGCATGGCCCACCATGAGTGTTGAATGTCAAAGTGCTGTAGCATTTATGTATCTTTTTCCATTTATACCCCTACTACACATTGACTTAGTGGTTGGAGTGTTGGGGTAAAAATGGTAAAGGAAAACATGAAGGAATAGCACACCATTTTGTCATTTCTGTGTCAAAAGTCTTGAAAATTGAATGTGCTTTACGTTGTGCAACGGTTAAAAAAACTTTTAAACATGAGGAAAAATGGGCTCCAATATGATAGAGAAATCAATGCAAGATATAGAATAATACATGTCAAATTTTGATTTTTTTTTTCTTTGTTTGTAATACATTAGTCAACTTTGGAAATCTGGTCAAATAAAAAAAGTTGGTCAATTATGTCATGCAAATGAAAAGGAAAAAAGAAAGAGGAGAACTGAATGGCAGTGAATGAAATGGATTAAATAGGCGGATGATCCCACCATATGCATATATAATTTTAATATACTTTTCTTGGCATTCTGGGAAGAATCTGGAGAGTACAAATCGGACAGAGAAAAGGGAAACCGGAGAAGAAATCAAAGTGCAAGACACAGAAATAGAAACAGAAGCAGAAGCGGAAAGGAAAAATACTGGAAGAACAAGAACAAGAAGAAGAAAGATAAGCAGCAGTGTCCGTTGTTGGATTTGAGTTGGTGCAAAATGTAGAACATAAAGTATATTGTTTAATTTTATTACTTTGCTTGGTCTTAGTTCTTTTATTTAAAGGGCAATGGAAAACTAAGAAAAGAGAGATGGGGAAAATTTTTGTGACAGGTATATATGTGTGCATGGCGATGAAATTAGGAAAGGAAATCAAGAGTCAGATTAATTAGAATTGTTTGTGTGGATATTTGTGTGATCTTTAGAATTAAATGGAAAATCAAATAAATGAAGCTATTTGTGTAAATAGTGAATAGTGGAATCAAGGTTAGAAATATAGAAATGAAAAGGCGAAGGAAATAGAGAATGTAATTTGTCAGGGCAAACATAGAATTGGGAAAAAAATAATCATAATTTTTTTTGTGGGGTCAACTCCCATGTGGATCCTCCACCTATAGCATACGGACAAATAGATAGATTCAATCCATTTGATCGTTAGTTGACCTAAATATTGATCGTTACCACATTTTAACTAATTTTAAAAGGAGGCGGCTTTACATTTTCACATAAATATAATCAAATAAGAAAAGAAAAAAAAAAAAACAAAGGAGAAAAGAAAAAGGTTCTTCTCACACCCACTCACGCACATACCCAACCCCAACCAAACAAGAAACCCATCCATCCATCGTCGAACCACCGTTGTCACTATTGTTGCCGATGCCTATCCCTCCCAAAATCATATCACTTCAACTTGAAATCTAATTCTTTATACTAACAAAATCCGTTTCTTTATCCTCCAATGGCTTCTTCCACTACAAATTTTCTCTTCATCTTCTTCATCCTTGTCGCCCTCTCCTTTGCAGTGCATACTCATGCACAATACAACCAATCCTTCAACAAATTCCCTAGCGGCACCACCACCACCACCACCACCACCAATATTGTCAAAATTACCCAAAGCCCAAACACTAAAAAGGAAAAATCTAACAATCAACAGTAAGCCTCGAGTTTCCTTCCTGAAAATGAAAATGTCTATGGCCTTTATGGTCATGTTTTCGTTATCTACGACGCTTTTTTTGATCAAATTTGAGAGAGGGTGCATCGGAGATTTAGGGGAATTTGCAACAACTGCATCTCTACTACAATTTATAAAGATTGGATCTAGATTTCGATCACTCAAAGTTACAAGAATGCCAAGCCCAAAGCAAATGATCATGTGACTGATTTGTAGTGGGTGTTTTATGTTGCACAACAACACAAGCTAAAATTCAATCCTGAGAAGTGTGTTTTCAGTATAGTCAGTGGAAAGTTTTTGGGATTCATGATCATGCATAGGGCATTGAAGCAAATCCAGAAAAAATCTAAGCTATCTTGGAGATGAAAAGTCCGACCACTAAGAAAGAGGTACAAAGGCTTATAGGACGAGTAGTAGCATTGAATCGCTTCATGAGTCGAGCGACGGACAAATGCTACCAATTTTTCAAAGCAATCGAGGGCTCCAACAATTTTAAATGGAACAAAGAATGTGAAGAGTCTCTTGAGTCGTTGAAGCAATCGCTTCAACAACCACCCCTCTTGACTAAGTTGTGCCAGGTGATGTCTAAGTTTATATATCACAGTCTCATGGTAAGCGGTTAGCAAGATATTAGTAAAGGTGCTCTCAAAAGCAAATGAACCAATCCACTATGTTAGTCAAATACTAAGAGGCGAAAAAATGCGTATAACCTTGCAGAGTAGCTGATTTTTGCGTTGATTGTAGCAGTTAGAAAGTTAAGACCATATTTCTTGTCATACACGGTTCATATCATGACCGACCAACCTGTCAGCAGATTTTACATCGACCCAAAACTTCTAAAAGGATGTTAAAGTAGGCAATTGAGTTGAATGTGTTTGACATTAAGTTCAAGTCGAGGATGACTATCAAGATGTAAGCTCTATCTGAATTTAACATTGAGCTTATAGTTCTGACTCACTAGCCTATAGGACATCAACCGCATTGGAAAATTTTTGTAGACGGGTCTTCACATGGTAAAGGGTTGGAGTAAGCATCGTCATGAGAGGACCAAAATATGAAAAGTTGGAGTGTTCTTTGCGTTTCAAATTCCCGACCACAAATAATGACGCTAAATATGAGACAGTAATCATGGGAATAAGCTTGGCAGCTAGACTGAGGATGTCATAGTAGAAATATGCAGTGACTCTCAATTTATAGTTGGGCAAGCAATAGGCGAACTCGAGGCAAAAGACGACAAAATGGCAGTATATTTGATGAAAGCCAAGGACTTGCAAATAAATTTTACTAGTTTCAAAATAACTAAGGTCGTTCGTAGAGACAATGAGTGAGCGGACACTTTATCTAAGCTTGCTTTCACAAACCTGAAGAACTTGAATAGCGTGACAAATGTACAAGTCCTCGACATTTTGGACATAGAGCATGAGAAAATTTGGGTGAACCCATTGGTCGACTATTTTGTAGAGAATAAACTACCAAATCATGTTTCTGAGGTGAGGATGCTGAGAGTTCGAGCAACCTTGTTCACTATTATCGATGAACAACTTTACAAGTGAGGTTTCGACATGCCATACTTGAGTGCTTACGCCTTACTACCTGAAGTGTTATTCAAAGTACATGCAAATATTTGCGACAATCATCAAGGAGTGGCTACCCTTGCATTCAAAACTTTATGACAAGGGGGTACTATTGGCCTACTATGAAGGATAATACCAAAGAGTTGGTGAAAAGTGTGAGTGAGTACGTCAGCGCCAGGGGAATTTGATTCATATTCCAACCGAGCAACATTCCGCCATCTTTAGGGTTATGTATTTTCTTTCAATAGGGATAGATATTTTGGGGCTTTTGCTTGTGGTTAAAGGGCAGAGAAATTTTTTGCTAGTTGCCATTGATTATTCTACCAAGTGGGTGGATGCGGAATCATTGGCTACAATCACGATGGCTAAGGTGCAGAGTTTCATGTGAAAGAATTTGCATACCAAGAGTCATCATTACCGATAGTGGCAGACAATTCGACAACCACAATTTCAAAGATTTTTGTGCAAGCTATCATATAGACCACAGACTCACTTCCGTTGCTCACCTCAGTAAAATGGACAGTCGAAAGTTACAAACTGGATGATATTGTAGGATTTAAAGACTAGATAGGAAAAGAGAAGGGGCTTTGGGCAAACAAATTGCCTAATGTACTATGGACATATCACACAACCCCACATGAATTAGTGGAAGAAACACTTTTTAAGCTGTCTTTCGGAATGGAAGCAGTTGCCTTGTGGAAATCCTAAACGAAATCAACATGATGAAAGTTAAGCAACTCAACATCGCGGCTTCCAATGCTGAACTCTACCTACTTGAGGGGTGAAAGATAAGGTAGATTTAAAGATGGTGGCTTATAAGCGAAAGACAATTGAATAATTCAATCGAAGGGTGAGACCAAGGGTTTCATCCAGGAGGTCTCATACTAAAGGATGCAGTAGCAGCAGGGCACCATCCATCTAAGCTCGAGCCAAATTGGGGAGGACTGTACGAAGTGATTCATAGCTTTGGAAATGAAGCCACGGTATGTCGTGGAATGTTAAGCATCTCAGAAAATACCATCAATATGTTGTCAAGTATGAAGTTAAAATCGTATGATATTTCTTTTAAATACAATCGTTAAGATGTTTTATCAGTTTTCCTAATGTAACACCTTCTACGACATGCCCTATTGTAATTATTCGTACTATTTAATGAAAATCTTAGATAGCGACAGATGATGAAGGTGCTAAGGAAGGGCGCTTAGCTAGAATGTCCTGGTATGCTTAGTGAATCCTCAAATTTAAGCAAGTTATATGTCAATGTGAGACTTTGATTTATGGTTGGTTGAAACATGGGCTTTAGACTTCTTTGACACTTCAAAGTAGCTCGACGGGATAACAATGAACAATAAAACCAAAAAATTGGTTAGCTTGAAATCGTTCTACGATCTAGTAGTGAGCTTTAAAAATAAAAAAATGATTAAGACCCAAAATTACTATACCTCACTTTCTGCACTTTAAGGTTGCTGATGGGATAGCAGTGAGAAATAAAACCAAAAAAATTGGTTAGCTCGAAATCACTCTACGGTTTAGTAGTGAGTTTTAAATACCAAAAAATGGTTAAAGACCCAAAATCACTAGACCTCACGTTCTACACTTCAAGGTTGCCTAATGGGATAGTGGTGAGCAATAAAACTAAAAAATTATTTAGCTCGAAATGGTGAGTTTTCAAAAGAAAAAAATGGTTAAGTTCCAAGAACATTAGAGCTCACGCTCTATATTTTGAAAAATATTCACAAGACTAATCGACGAGCAATAAACCAAACATTGGTTAAGTGTCAATAATCCTGTCCATATTCCGGACCAAGAAAAACTATTGAGTAGTAGAATGACAAAAAAAAATGAAGAATGCAAGTGAATAATGAAAAACTAAGTCATTTAGGGTGCGAGGTCTCTCTACTCTCCCTTTCGACGTGCTTGTGTATCCATATGCCTTGGTCTGCTTAGCTGTTTTTTTTCTTCTCTACACTGCGACATAAATCAATCATAGTCAAAAGGATCGATAGATGGATGTTTAGAAACTACCCATTCCTTAGTAAAAGTGATGGATGGAGATCGCAATCTTTTTGCCCCTTATGCATTCATGTCCTTAACATACTCTGAAGAAGCCTTGTATCGATCCACTGCATCAATTTGAGCACAATTTAGACGGAGCGCAAGTTATCAATCTCAATCTCTTGCTTACTAATTCAGGACTCCATCTCCTTATTGCAAGCCTCAACAACATCAAGAGACTTCTTCAAGGCTGAATTTTTCCTCTTGGAATTGTTCGCTTCATTGTTATTGTCCTCCTCTATAGCTTTCAACTCCACCGTTAAAGATGACTTGCCCTAACAAGTAAAGCTTGCATAGTTAAAATTTGTTAGACAAATTGGTGAAGCAGAATATAATTGTCAGGTAAACTCAAAGATGTGAATATAAGCAAAAAATGAAGAAGTAAAGCCAGAAGAATACCATTCAATTATAGACTGCCAAAACCTTCATCCACTCTGTGCCCAGCCAAAGCTCTTGCATGATCAAACATGATGAAAGGATTGACCATATCAACTTTCTCTCATCTCGAGTAGGAAGAAATCTAAGATCTGTGAGTGGAGAACCTTCGCTCTCAAGCTTAACCTCTTCACGACTTGAGCCGTCCCCTCAAACCCTAGATAGTACGATGGCTCCTATGAGCTCATCCAATAGCTGTGGAGAACTCATATTAGTACATTTTTCTTTTCCTTCACTTGAGGCTTTTCGTTTTTGGGAGGGGCAAGAAATAGCCCCTCATCGCTCTCAAGCTCAGGCTCAAACTTAGGTAGCAATCTCAAAACTCCCTCCAAGTCGAAGTCCATACCTACATATACATAGGAAAGCTTATCAGGCATAAAGAATGATAATTGAAGATATGCACGGTATGAAAATATAAACAAGAATTAAGGGCCTATCAATAGGTCGATTGATCCCCAACACCAACATCTTCCTCATTGTTAAAACTTGAGATAGAAGGGATGCAGAAGTTGGTAGGTGAGTCAATTGTTGAATTTGAGAATTCAAGAGAAGAGTAGGCTTAACATAACTATTAAAAAAAATGAATTTGGGGAAGTCTCCAATAAGTATTGAATGAAAATTGGCCTTCAAAATGTCGAACGAAGAAGAACCAAGACTTCCACCCACTATTAAAATTTCTATACTTAAGAATACAAAGAGGAACCCTAGTAGTAAAGTAGATAAATGCATTGTACTAGAGTAGATTGTGCAATTCAAATACATACATGTATAGGTCGATGGAGGGCACAATTTTTTCACTTAGACAAAGGTATAAAAATTATAGCACTTTCCTCTACACATTGGGATTTATCTGACTAGGAGTAAAATGGAATTCGTTGAAGATTGAGATAAAGAAAGAATGAAGAGAAAATCTCAAACCTCCATCAAAACAATATTTGTGCATAGCAATTTCGCAAGGATTTGATTTCGGAAGCCCTTCTTTTGGCCTATGGAATCTATATATATAATCGTCAATGAGAATATACCTATCAAGCTATTGATCTAATTTGATTAGATAGTTGTAAAATCTAGGCCCCTTTGGGATTTCAAGAACTACCATCCTACCCGTTGGGTCTCGTCCAATTTCAAAGTTGTAATTTTGGGATTTGAAGACACCAATGTGATTTTTGTGGGAACATGTAACAAATATACTCCATTTGTCATATTTATATATGCTTACTTTTCTTATTTTCTTGTCCCAATTATATAGTCTTGTTTCTTTATTAAGAATATTTTGTTTTGTTCGTTTACTAATATACTATTATTCTTTACTACTTCTAATAATAATTTACTACTAGATATTAATAATTAAATGATGGTAAACTAGGAAAGTTTTTGACAAAAACCCATTTTCCAATAATGTTAAATAAGACTTCTTAATTCTGTGAAAAACAAAACAAGCCTATATAAATGAGAGGGAGTAAAATGTGGAAAAAAATTATTATCAACATCTCAAGGGGGTCGATTGGCCACTCGCAGAGGTCGATCGACCCCATGATCTTGGGTTGGTCGAAGATGGGTCGATTGTCCTCCCACCCTTCTTACTTTCAAATTCAATCTCGCTCCCAATTGATGCATAAGAAGATGATTTTGAATTTTTTTGGCTAGAAGATGATAACGAGGACAAAATAACTTTGTACATTGGAAAGTAACAAAAAACTAATGGAGTTTCAAGAAAAAATGAGAGTGGGAGAGGGATTTACCTTGGGGATGAAGAATGTGGAAAAGGTTTTTAGGGTTTGCAAGAATGAGAAAATGTAAAGAAAAATGAGTATTATCTCCCTTTATATAGAACATTTTTGGTTTTCAAAAGCCCAATCCTATAAATTCACTTGCTTGTAGATTAACTAGTGTATCGGGCAATCAAGCTGGTAATCATCATCATTGATTCCAATACCCAATTTGTAGGTGGAGCTTAACTACTTAATATGTGAAAGAAAACTGCCTAGTGGGTGGACATGTTGTATAGGACATGTGGATGATAATCGCTTAGTGGTTACATAGCACTAGGCATTTATTAATACTTCACATGCGGGTCAGGTATGAAAAAATTCTATTTTTTTTTCCAACACTTTTTATGACATTCTCTCACTTTTATTTAAATCAGTTGTCTACAAAAAAATATACTAGTACACACGCTGGAAGTAAAATGGAGGAGAAAGCCATAACCTCTTTTTATGACATGTTGTATTGGACATGTGGATGATAACCGCTTAGAGATTACATAGAACTAGGCATTTATAAATGCTTCACAGGCGTCCCAAGCATGAAAAGATTCTTTTTCTCCCGACACTTTTTATGGCATTCTCTCACTTTTCTTTAAATCATTTGTCTACAAAAAAATACTAGTACACACACCGGAAGTAAAACGGAGGAGAAAATCCCAACCTCTTTTTGCATGTTCATTGGAGTAGCAGGAGCCACTTTATTCCGTCCAGGAAGTCAGGAAGTCTTATTTTAACTAATTCACAGGGTTTCTTCGATGATGATATAGAATAAAAATTTTCATGTAGAAATGGACATAGAGAGAGAGGGAGAGGGAGAGGGAGAGAGAGGGGGGGGGGGGTGGGGATGGGGACAATCTTCCACTATGCTTCTCTTCTTGAATGTCTTGGATTTCAATAATGGGGAATGTAAACAAGTGACAGTGAAAGAAATGGTGACACCGACGATTTGTTGTGGTGATTATTGTTGGTGGTGGCAGTGATTGATTTTGGAGATAGGGTGTGGTAGAGTTCGGATGTGTTTAGGAAGAAGAAAAAAAAAATTCTTTTCCTTTTATTTCTTTTGTAATTATTTTAATTTTTTAATATGATGAATACAAATTTACTATTTTAACCTTTTTAAAAATATTCAAAATTGTGGTCAAGGTCAATTGTCTAGTTAACTAACAATCAAATGGATGGAAACAAAATGAAAGGTTTGGATCCGTAAGTGGTACAAATTAAAGATTTGGGTAAAATTTAAGAAAAATGAAAGGTTTGAGACCATGATTACAATTATCCCTATTTTTGAGTAATCGTGTTACCATTTTCAATTTTTTAGTCCAAGAAAGTAGATAAAATGATTAAATTTCAACGATAATTTAATTTAAAATCAAATTAAAAACAACGCTATAAGTTTGGTGCCTACCTTAAACATGCCCAGCAAAAAATTAGTACTTTTGCATATACCTCTCTTATTATCAAAATATTGTTTTTCTTTTTAAATTTTTGCATTTTGTAACAAAGTTTGTCGTATATTATTACAAAACCAGTGTTCCCGACCAACACCACTACCATCATTACAACACTCGGTGTTATACCACCACTGTTGGCACTTGTAACACATTATTACATCATCAACGCCGCCACCGCCTTTGTTGTTATTGCTGCCCTCACCACCTCTAAAATATCATGTTATAACACTAAGTCATCATCACTTTGGGTTACAATCATTTTCGTACCATCATTGTTAATTCCATCTCACCAACAACAAACTTCCCAAACACTAACCATCATAACAATCAAATATGATACCTCTAGCGTTGCCACAAACACCAACACAACCACTACAAAAACAAAAACAAGTACGTGTACTCGCAAAACAAGCATATTCTGTGTATGATTCTAAGTTTAAATCTGGTTTCAAAAACAAGAATTGAACCCAGATCAAACACCCACACACATCAAACTTGTTGAATAAAATCATGATTGTAGATCCGACGGTGACTTCTTATTACAGTATTGATATTCAATGTTGTTATACATGTACTAGTTGCTTTTTCCCTTAGTGAAACATTCTGAATTACTACATCGGATGCCTCATACTGTCAAACAGTGAGAACATAATGCGGGACATCTTTCCATTGATTATAAAATTTGCTTTCCTATCTGATAAAGTTTATATCATCATGTTAGATCTAGACTGTGAGTATATGATAATTGAAATATTCTAATATTTTCTTTAAAGCTTGAAGAAAACTCATCTAGGAAATATCTTCACGTCCATGGAGATAATCATGAGTATTATGTTAGAAGAAAGAAATAATCTTTCTGTGGACTTGCTCTTGAGTAATGTGCAAAAGAAAAATAAGATCTTTCATGTTGCAATACACTTGATAGAAAATGTAAAAGAGATTATAGATTCAATCCATATTCTATAATCAAATCATTTTCTCATATAAATCCTAATCTTAAACTCCATGTTGAAATCCAAGAAAATAATAAAAATAAAACATATCTATATCCATAGTAATCTGATTCTTTGCCTGAATGTGTTACGATCTTTCAATTGATTGGTGGTCTTCAATTCAATTTCAAACTCTGTTAATGGGGATGCAGAGAATCTCATTGAAAAATTCCAACATGTATGGGGCCACACGTAATATATTAAAATGTGTGGTGCTATTGTTTAAAAAATATTAGACAATTAAAGTGATCAAATAAAGATGAATTTTGACTAGTGGGTATTAAGTTTCATGGAATTAAAGTATGGAGACCGAAAGTTTGTTTTAGATTGATAATATGCCAATTTGAAACAAATGAAAGATAATGACAGTGTGTATTAAGTTTCATGGAATTAAAGTATAGAGACCGAAAGTTTGTTTTAGATTGATAATATGCCAATTTGAAACAAATGAAAGATAATGACAATTCATTATCTTATTGTTATATGGGATCATGGTCCTCAATTATTGGTGTTCTTGAGGGATTCTCTGCATCCCATCAACAGAGTTTTGAAATTGAAGCGAAGATCACCCATCAATTGAAAGATCATAACTCATTCAAGCAAACAGTTAAACATATATGGATCAATGTACGCTTCCGTTTTTATTTTGTTGTTCTTATTGATTTCAACATGGAGGGTTTATATGTATGAAAAGGGTTTGTAAATTTTGGGTTTGATAATATTTTGGATCGATAATCCCTTTTCAATTTTCTATCAAAATATTTCACATGTCCTCGAATTTGTCAAGAAATTGTTTTTGCACACTCCTTTTGTGTGAATTTAATGTTGACTTTGTTATAGTTTTAACTCAACTGATTGATACTTTCGAGTTGCCTCAGGTTTATCCAAGACAATTATTTATTTGCATACTTTTCCTATCGATATTCGTTTGCTGCCATTAATTACCATCATATTATTTGAATCTCGTACTTTGTTGATTTTCATGCCGAGATTAAAAGGCAAATTATTTTCAGTTATGATGCTTGTGAGCTTGCTTTTAATACACAATATAGGGTTTGTGAATTTTATACTTTATTGCGTAATTCTTGTCATTTTTCTAGACACATTAAGAAAAGGTTTTGGGATCAACAACTTAAAGATAATCTATTTCAATGGTCATCACACTTCAATGAAAGGTACATTTTTAATATTCCGAAATTATTTCCTTATCGAGACACATTCGAGCCTCCGATGTTGCATTCATTTGTTTTTGCAAGCTAATCTGGTCCCTTGTGTTCCTCAATATGATCAACCAACTGGTGTTTTGCGGACGGATTGCACCATATGCTACTTTTTGGCGTTTTGGCGTTTGTTATCAGTATTTGGTTCATAAGAAAGATTGTTCACTTAATATGAATTCAATCATATGTTGTTGTTAGAAGTTTAGTACCAACACTTGATCTGGACAAAAAATCAACATTCTTGGAGTATGAATTTTATGTCTATCTCATGAGAGTTGAATTCTCTCAATCAGAAAGAAACGATGGAATATTAGTAGAGATAGTATTTAGTTTTCAAATAAGATACTTGTTTTAGGAAACATAATTTTATTTAGAATTATTCCTCTCTACCAGGTTTTCCCTCACAAGCCTTTTACAGGCTATCTAACATGAGGTGGGTCCCCACCTCATTAAACCCCCCCCCCCCCCCCCCACAAAAATGTTAAAACACCCACTCACCCCATCTCACATTGCTGTGCCAGGTCTTTTACCGACCTGGCACAGCAACTCGGTTCTTTTATTTAATAGATTTTCTAATTTTTTATTAGTTGTTTACTTTTCAAATTTTCTGTTTATTTTAGAAAACATAATTTGTGTTTGATTTAATGGATTTTCTAGTATGTTCATATTTCAATTAAAACTGGTTTAAACTCGATATAAATGAGGTTTATGCTCTGTAATACTTACAACTTTGATATGAAAAAAGTCTCCCTAATCTTTGTCTCTCCTTTTTTTTATTAATATTAGTGTTGTTCGTTGCATCTTACTTTGGTATATGCCTTTAAAAAAAAAAAGAAAATTGAATAGGTGGTGGGACAAAAATTGGCTGTGTACGTAGCAGATGGAGTTGAGCAAAAACACAATGTAGTTAGGGATACAAAGGAATCAAATTCTCGATTTCATTCCGATGTATTCCGATGTATGGTGAGCTACAATGAAATCCTGCAACATAATCAAATTGGTAAACCAAAATTTGTGCAATTTACCATAACAATTTACGAAGCCGGGTTTAGGGCCAGTAAACACTTTGGTGGTTCTGCTGGGACGAGGAGGTGGTGGGTGAGAGCAGGTCTAAACTAATGTATTTGTACATTCCAGTATTAAACTAACAATTTAGCAAGCAATGGTCTTGTTAAACAGATACATAATCAGGGAAATTTGGGTACAACGGGAACTTCTTCATTCGATAACAAGATGCTAATAGTTTGGATTGTACAAGTACATGTTTCATTGCTTACAATAAGAGAAAAGTAAAGCAGTTCTTCATCTACACATTCCAGGCAGTATTTACCAATTACAGCATAGAATTTGCAATTGACACCGCTCCAGTCCATCAGATTTCTTCCTTCTGTGTGTTTCACTTCCATTAGAGGATGAAAGGAATCAGAATTACATCCATTGACAGTTAATGACGAGGATGAGACGTCCGTTCTTAAACTTTATCGTCATGAAACAACCACCTGGTTTCCTTGGGAGACTGGCCCCTACAGTTCTTCACATAGCGATCATTATCATCTGGGAATTGCTGCATGAAATTGTCAGTACAAATTAGAATTACATCCCATTCTCATCAGGCATATTGTAAAATAAGGAAAATAGGGTGTGGCCAAACAAGAGAGAAGGAATAAGGAAATTAAAGACATTCGCTTGGACTATCGGTCATTTCTTAAAAAATCAGAATATGGAATTTGAATTAATTTTCTTAATAAAGGCAAGTAATTAATGTACTAACAAGTACCAGGAAAACCCACCTTCAGAGTAGAACTCGATAGCATGGAGAGAATGCTGATACAGATGGAACTCACGTTCATGGCAGGAGACCATGCATCATACAAAATATCTGCAGTTGATGAATCAGTTTAAGCCAATGAGTCTTGGATGTGCATAACCAGATGGAAGATCTTAAAATTACAGTATAAGCCAGCCAACAAAACAACACTTTATTCTCATGGAGTTCATTGTATATTAAAAAAAAAAAAAAAAGGTGAATATGAAAGTTATTCAAACACATGTTTGGGAATTTATTATCCAATAATTTTGAAAGTTTTTTTTATTTTTTATTTTTAAATAAAACTACATATATGCCACTTAGTGAAGTTTTTAATTTTTAATTTCTTATATGAAATTTTTTTACTCAAGCAATATTTTACTTATAAATAATTTTTTATATATAAGTTCATTTTTTACTTAAAATGTGAAATATGTACTTATAATTTAAATTTTAAGTTATAAGTAGTTTTTACTTGTAAGTAAATTTTACAATTATAAGTTAATTTTGTACTTTAAATAATCCTTTACACATAAGTAACTTTTTTTTACTTATAAGTAGCTTTTTATAATGTATTTTAACTTTATAAGCAGTTTTTTACACAAAAATTAGTTTCTTTACTTATAAATTAGTTTTTTAGTTATAAAGTAAATTTTTGCTTTATAAATAATTTTTTTAGGTAATGTAAATATACAAGTTAGTTTTTAAATAATATATGTGGGTTAGAAATAATTATTTTATAGGATATAAAATTGGAAGAGAATTTGAGAAAATATCAAAATCCATCAATGTGGTGGGTTGAGAAAGATGGCCAAAATTATGCTACACCAATTTTGAATGGTTCAAAAATGGTGCCCCAAAAAAACTAACAAACAAACGATTTTTCCAACCTCATATAAACGGTGTCACTCAGAAACAGTCAAAAAATGTTGAAAAAATTCCCAAGCAGCCCTTAGAGGTTAACTTAATACGGCTTCCTCATCGCCTATTTGCGTCCAGGTTCATACCCTCTCTCCTTTCTTCCTACCTCTCCCTTCTCCTATATCCTCTATTCCCTCTCCACTGTCCAGATCTGTCTCTATGTCGTTTCATGTCACCTGCCGGGTAGACTAATGGATGATTTGTTGAAATTCAATGGCAATTTGTTTGATCCGGGTTTCCCTAATTTATTTTGCTGAAAATTACGATGTTTATCATTAGGTTTGATACACCTCTTAATTCTTTCAAATTCTGTTCTCTTTTCCTTACTAAGCAACAAGGCCAGGTATGTGGCTGCATGTTAGCAGCGTGTCCGTTGCTTGAATGAAGTAAAAAAAGAGTTACACGCCACGTCTCTAGACCTGTCGGCGTGCTCCATAAGAGGCGAGTCTTACATAAGCATTTAAGCAAAAATGAACCAGTAAATAAAAATCAAATCACCAACTATATATTCCAAATCTAATTTGCATCTTTAATCTTTTACTAATAAATGCTTCTAAAATGCAACAGTCACACCAAATTCGGAAGTCCCCTCGACGGAACTATACTTCTATCTAATAAAATTTCATTTTCCTATACAGAAACAGTGTGTGTAGTTCATTGAATGGTTAAATAAAGAGAGTTTAAATTTTTACCTAAACAAATATGTCCATTGCTGTAAATGTGAGGATGCAATGGAACTGGATGCAGAAATATCACCTGCATTATTTCCCAATCATACATAAAAACATATAATGGACCAATTTTTTGATTAAAAATGAAACTGACTTTTTACCAATTTTTTCCGCAGTTAAAAGTGACTTTTTCGTGAAAATAAAATCATAAAAAAGCATTAAAAAAACCCAATAATTAGTAACTGTGGAAACACCTGAGGAGCTTCCATCGGATAATGCTCCGGAAAATCCACTTGAAGCTGATAAGTTTCGTCGGCGTAAAGCGTTCCCGGAGCTCCATTAACTTCAATCACCCACCTTTAAATGAAATGCTCAAAAAACCCGCGTATTTTTATCTCAATTTCGTTGAACTAAAATCTTTACAGAAATTAAAGCTAGAGAAAGGGGTGTGGGGGAGCGAGAGGTACCTTTGGAGATTATCAGTGATTTTTTGTTTGAGACCATTTGGGGGATTGACTTGCCATTCCCGTAGTTCTTTCTGCAGCCGATTGATTGCTAT
Source organism: Fraxinus excelsior (assembly GCA_019097785.1). Lineage (NCBI taxonomy): Eukaryota > Viridiplantae > Streptophyta > Magnoliopsida > Lamiales > Oleaceae > Fraxinus > Fraxinus excelsior. The sequence continues at coordinate 13,033,438 of CM032636.1, read as the reverse complement.
CTTGCTTAACGACTGTAAAAAAAAAAAAAAAAAACATCAAAATAAAAAATCAATCAAAGAAATTGTATATATCACAGATATATGTGTATAGTATGTGGGCGTGGCGGTGGCGAAGACCTTTCGGGAAGAGGCGGAGGAGGTGGTCATGGATAGGCGTTGACGGTGATGTGGAAGAATGAAAAGACGTAAATATAAATACTCATGTGAGCGAAACTGAAAAGAGGGTGTCATTGATTACGAATCCTAAAATTTAAGAAATGGAATAGTTTAGTCAACTAAGTCGACCAGGATACAATTTTTCAATCACATATTTTATCAACTAGTGTTTGCTTAGTTTATATATAATTTTTTTGGTTCATTAAATAATTAATGATGTAATGTTTATGTAATTAATAAATAATTACACATTGTGATATATTAATTTTAATTTGAATAGTGTTAAATTCTAAATTAAAATGTATAAGTTTGTATTTCGTACTATTATATTATATTAAATTTTGCACTTAATCAAGAACATTTTGTACATAATAAAATAATAGATAACATTATAATACAAAACTAAATAAATAAATATTTTTTCTTCATTGAGTTCAATGTACCTTACCAAATAAATTATTAGCATTTTTAAATTGATAATCTCCATATTCATTTTGTTTTTTTAGTTTCATTTTTTCTTAGTGACTAAAATGTAATAGTACAAAGCCTTTTTCATTTTCCATTCATTTATTAATAATGTTCTAAAAGACGTAATGCGTTGTGAGAAGTCGATATTGAGAATCAAGAATTACAAGTTTAGGGATGTCAATGCGAAGAATAAGCGTCATAATGTGTTTCGTATTTTTAATATTATTTTAATTATTTTTAAGACATTAAATATATTTTTATTTTAAAAAATAGTTTTTTTCTGTATTATAAAAAAAATAGATTTTTTACTATATCACAAAATCATTTAATATTTAAAAATAATACTTACTAAACATTTCATATAATACTATAATATTACTAATTAGTGTTATAAGAATTTTAATTTTTTTTATTAATTAAGGAACTAAACATGAGCATTAATCATAGGATTTATACGAAAAGTTTGCGGATTTAATAATTCTGATATTTGAAAATAGAGATGAAGGGTTTTGGTTCACAATCGAGAATGATTCCGACGTGAAATATGTGAGAATTCAATTGGGGTCGAATCGAGTGCAATAAATACATAAAAATAATTCAAAGTAAATCTATCTTTACTAATTAGATTCATTATCCTACAATTAGTCCCAACACTAAAAATTAAAAATAAATATGTTAAAATAATCTACTTTGTTAAATTAAAATATTTTAAACTTATAGAAAATAATATATAACATTAATATTTTAATAATCATGTGTAATTTAAGTTAAATTTGAAAATTAAATAAATGAAAGAACGAAAGTAAGAGCCTGTTTGGTACGGCTTAAAATCCAATTAAAATTGAAAATATGACCGTTATTGGGTCCCACCCGTCTAATAAAAGTTAACAATAACGGCTATATTTTCAATTTTAATCTGATTTTAATCTCTACCACACACCCCCTAAATATTACAATTTAATTAGTTGTAATTCAAAATCAAATTAGTCAATTAGACATACATTTGAAAATGATTTTGATGAGCATTTTAACATTTTTTTGTTGTTGTCACTATCCCGCATTGGAAGTTTATAAAACTATTGGAGTTAAGAGCATATATAAAATACACAATCCCACATTAGAAGTTTATGGAACTTTTGGAGAGAAGTATATTTATAAAATGAGCATGACATCCAATACTTCTCCATGAGCCTTAGAATTGTAAATTTTGAAGCCCAATAATGGAGTTAAAAAATTTTAAACTAAAAAAAAAAATCTTGAAAACCCGTCAAAATCGTGACCAGTTCTCCGGGTCACGGTTGAACCGACCGGTTGACGGGTTTTAACCGATTTTGTAAATAATCAAAGTTAACCGATTTCGATGGGTTTTAACCGATTTTGTACACTTAAATGTTTTGGCCTGATTTTGGGCCCGGTTCCCGGTTTCACCGATCGAACCAGTCGGGCCGGGCCGGCTTTGACAACATTGAGTAGTACAAAACCTTTTACATTTTCCATTCATTTATTATTAAATAATGAAATTTCAACAGATACAACATCAATGATCATAGCTTAATTGCTATTTAATGGAAACAATAAAATTAACGGTGAAAATAGATTTTCCGTTAAAACAACAAATTCCGTTAATTTTTCCGTTAAAACAAGAATTTCCGTTTCATAAGCACTTCATATATATAGAAGATATAATTTTTATCTAAACTAAACTAGGGCTAAAGATGATATCTACTTTGTAAAATCAATATTTAAAAATTAATTTAAAAAGACTCCCGATCTTAACTTTTCAAAATGAGAAAAGGAAAACATTTCATTTAGCCCTGTTTGATAGCTATTACTTGGAAAAAAAATTGTTTGAATTATGAGTTTTAGGAGAATGCGTAATTAAAAATGAAGGACAAATTTTGAGTTTATGTGCCTAATATTTTATTGTGTGAATATGTATTTTAAAATGAGTATATAAAAAAATCAAATAATGATCGTCAAACAGAGGGTTAATAAGTTGTACATTTCAATGTTCTACTTATCAAATTATTTAAGTTATATTCAAATTGATCAACTATTGATATAAAAATAATGTTAAATAAAGATAATGATGAATTGATAGACATTTTTTGAGAAAATTAAAATAAAGAGTCAAAATAAAGATCATTATTGAAACGGGTAAAAAAAAAAAACTTAATATAAAATTAAAAATACTGTTGGATACTACCAAAAATCGTACATGTTAATTTATGAGTTTAGGATTTGAAATGAGCAAGAACATAATCTTTCGGTACTTGAAACGAAAGCATCGATGTGTGTTCTCTTCGTCGATTCGATACTTAAGTTAGAGAGACTTTATGCGAAATGATATATACTGAAATTGTATGTAAAAGCATACCTAAATAATGAATTTATGTGTTTTATTTATAAAGGTGGGTAGTACATTCCCAATAGGATTAAGAGTCTGTTTGTCTACCATTATTGGTAGATAAATGGAGTAAGGAATAATATTTTTTGGAGAATGTGTGGTTGAAATTTAAAATAACTTTATTGGTTTGTGTGTGGAATATTTTATTGAGTGAATATGTGAATGAGATTGTTTACTGTAGAAAACAAAATTTGAAAAAATGGTAGACAAACAGGGGCTAAATTATTCAAATATCTAAGAGTACTACAATGCTTAAAAGTTGCAACTTGATTGGTATTGTAACATTGAAGTGTTTGATTAAAGATAGAATTTCAGTGATAGAGTCATGTATGTGTGGAATAGGTACAACATGATTCAACCTCCTTAGAGCTAGATAAGTTTTATCTTATCGGAGAGTTCTAATGGATCAAGAGTTGTTGGGTGTGAGGTCAAGACATAATCTCGAGGAGATTGTTAGCTAATGAGAAATGTTATTACCCGAGGATATAGACTAATGGGGTCTATATGCTGGAGGATAATCCGTCGTATGCTCGAGGAGATACCATACCCGAGGAGAGTAGAACAAGATTGATGGAATCAACAATATTACTCTTCATGATAAAGTACTCGGGTTCTGACATAATTTTGGGATCATCACCATCTACTATATATAAAGATTTTTTTTTTCTTTTAAAAAAATAAAGAATCCTTTGAAAATGATCTAGGTTAGTCAAGGTGATGAGAAATTGATTTAGTCCCTGTTTGGTGGCGATTAAAATAAAAATTTTAGTAAATTTTGATAGAAGTTGATGAATTGTGTGATTGAAAAGTTGTGAGACACATAAAATATATGGTTGAAATGAAATGTTGACTTTGATTCAAACCAAACACAGGCTTAGTATAACAACATAGACCACTTGGGTCGTTGCGAAGCCCCTTTATCTCTAATAGCTTGGGCATGTGCAGAGGATGTGTGATGTGTATTAGTGTGAGAAGTCATTTGTTCTTAGTAGTTTTTTTCTCGTGGTTGTATTAAATTTTAAAGAAAAAGAAGATGATTAAATAAAAAACAACAGTATTTTCTCCATTAAATGCTTTTTGCATGCAAGAAAGGAAGATTAGAGGCTTGATTGGACTTGACAAAGCAGGCAAAAAACTTTGAGCCACTTACATTCACCAAACCTTTATGGATAAGATAACCACTAAAAAGCCATGGGGTGAATTCTTCTTATGTAACATTTTTCTATCATCCTAAAGATTTGACATTTGACCTATAAAAAAAATTGCCAAGGAAAAAGTGACATTAATGAAAACAAAATCGTTTTTCCCTTTCCTTCTTTCTTTCCCTATATATTTTTTTAAGTAGTTGATGCGAAGAGTAATTATGAAGTATATATAATTTCCTAACTGTGCGGTGGCATGTTAAGTTTTTTAATGAAATAAAGATAGAGAAGAAGCCATTGGTGTTCTAGAATATTTATTTTAAGGAATAATTGAAGCGGCGGTACCAAATCTTTCATTTAATACTAGACTTTGTCCAAACCTTCCATTTTATGCCACCTACGGTACCAAACCTTTCAAAGTGTTGCAGTTGAAATCCAAATGAATGATTTCTATTAGTTTGACCGTTAGTTGGCCCAATTATTGACATTGACAATAATTTTTTAATAATAAAATGACCAAAATTAAATAGTTGAAATAAAAACTTATTTTCAAATTCTTCTTCTCCATCCACCCCACATGTACCCACCCCAAATCTGCAAACCTCAACCTAGAATTTCTTGCTTTTTGATTCTTTTATCCTTTCCTCTTGATTATCAAATCCCATAATTTCTTACTTTTTGCTTCTTTTGATTTCCTAAATTTGGGGTTTGCAGATCTCTCTCTCTCTCCCTCCCTCCGCCCCCCTCCAATTCATCGTCTCACTCTCTCATTCTTCTCATTTATGCCCTAATGATTTCAATCTGTAAACTCTCCAAGTGGACATCATAAACGGCATCATCAACATTAGCTATTTTAGCCCGTGATTTGCCTCCTTTTCAAACTAATGGAATCATCATTTGAAGATAAGAAATAGTTATCTAAGATATATGGATGAACGAACCTTCAAGGTAATCTGATTGATTAATTTTACCATTTATGAGATTAGTTCATTGCAAATGGGTCTAATTTTGAACACATACAATCCATTCCTATCTTAAATTCTTAAGTCCAAGTTAAGGATTTAATAATTGAGATTCAACGGTACCAAAACTTGAAGATTTCCTAAATTTGGGGTTTGTCGATTTGGGATGGGATGGGATGGGGCAGTGCGGTGCTGTACGGGGTGGGTATATGTGGGGTGGGTATATGTGGGGTGGATGGAGAAGAAGAAGGTGAAAATGAGTTTTTAATTTTAATTATTTGATTTTGGTTATTTCATTATAAAAAAATGTAAAATTACCATTTTAACCTTTTAAAATTAGTCAAAGTTATTGTCAAGATCAATTATTTGGTCATCTAATGGACAATCTAGCAGAAACCAACCATTTGGACTCCAGCTACGACATATTTTGAAAGATTTGGTATCATGGATAGCACAAATGAAAGGTTTGGACACAGTCTCCTACTAATTGAAAGATTTGATACCCTTGCTACAATTATCCATTTAATGTTTATTCTGGTTGAACTGCACAAGAATTTGCAAAGGATATGACGCGGATGAATGGATCAAAAGCTAATTGGACGGAATTGAATTAAAAGTAACTTTGACTAGGCATTCCTGTAAATAAAATCTCCATGAAATAATTGCATATGGCAACCTTTGATGTTTAGATGTTATAATGTAATAATAATAGTAGGTAGGGTCTGGTCATAAATTCTAGCTTAGTCAAACAACTCATGCATGAACATTATTTTCAAATTTCAATAGTTAGTCCCCGTTTGGTGAATATTTTAAGTTCAAGAATGCATTTTTTTTATTTAATATGATGGAAAATATGTGATTGAAAAAAATAAAACATTATTCATGTAATGAAAAATATTATTTTATTAAAAAACGTCTGATTGAAAATGAGTAAAAAAAATGAGAAAGAAAAAATAATGTGGCTCAAACAAAGATTTAGTGAATCGTCTTTTCAGTTGGGAATTGGAGTCACACTTAAAAGGGAATTTTCATCTTTCATTCGTGTCTTTTTGTTAGGGTTTTGTTAGTTTTCCATTTTTAAAAAAATTCATTTTTTCAAAATTTATTTTCAATTACGCATACTTTCATAAAAATAATATTATACGTAAACTCAAAATTTTCTTCTTTAATCAAACATTCTCCAAAAATTCACTATTCCAATTTTTATTTTTTTTTCAAAAAAATTATTTTAATGGAGTCCAAACAGGGCAATATCCATATAAATTATAAAGGAACATGATTATGTTTGCTTCTGGTATAAAATCCTTGTCCATATATTCATCAGTGACACAATTTTCATTTAGGGCATGTTTGATAGGTCATTATTTTTTTTATGTAAAATGGAATTGAAATTTTAATTTTCACTTTTGCCATGTTTGATAGTCAAAATTTTCCATGAAAAATGTTTTTCTCCCACCCCCACGTGGCCCCCTTTTCCATGATTTTGTGGAATTGGTTTTTCCACCAAAGTGGTGGGAAAATGATTTCCAATTTTTTTTTATAACAATGAAAACAAATTCTATGGACAATTGTAAAAAAAAAAAATCTTTTTCTTTTAATGGATAATTTCCATGAAAAGCAAATTCAAACGAACACCAAAAGATCAAAAATTTCAACATTTTTCAGGTGAAAAATTATACCAATCAAACACAATTAATTGACAATTTTCAGAAAAACAATTCTAGATAATTGAATTCCCTGAAATTTATTTTTTTCCCACCCAAATTCCACTCTTACAATCAAACAACCTTGATTCAACTTTTGTTCTGCTATTACTGTTCTCTCTTTCTTTCATTTTTTTTCTTGCGTGATTTGATACCTATTTTTTGTACACCAATGACTGATATTCGAATGATGTTGTGTTGTTTCCTGTGCAAATTTGGGAAACATGGCAGTTCCTGTAGCAAATCTAGATGGAAGACGACTATCTAGATGTAGCAAATCAAGTAATTCAATTATTACTGCCTGTTGAGGTTTCAGCTTTTGACTACAAGCATTTCTTGGGTATTGAAAAATGCAGAAAATTCTTCGAATTATTTGTAATTTGTGCAAGAGCTTAGGGATTTTTTGCAGTCCCAAATTTACAAATGTTTAGTATTACTCGCCAATCTTAGCCCTCGTCTAGCTCCATTAAAATTATAATTTATTTTTATTTTTCTTCTTATCAATCGCACATTCTCCAATAATATAATATTACATATAAACTGGAAATTTTTCATTCCGTTTGAACCACATATTACTAAAAAAAATACTATTCCAAAAATTATAATATCAAAGAATGGGAGCCAAACGGGGGTTTAATGAAGTTGTTGCGGTCATTATTAACTTTCTCCTCCAAAATATAGATGTAATTAGCCAATTAGGGGTGAAGAGTGTTTGTGACCAATTATTTGCGTGATTGTACCAAATAAAATGGTTAATTTGTGATCAATAAATAATATATGACCGACTATTTGGGTGATTGTTACCAATATAAATGGTTAAGTTGTAGCAAATTAATTTGATAATTTGTAATTGTAAAATAAGTTGTGACAAGTAAAATTTATGATATGTGATTGAGAAATAATACGCGATCAATTAATTTAATAATTTGTGACTGTAAAATAAGTTGTGACTTATAAAATTATGGATTGTGATCGAGAAATAATATGTGACATATTAATTTAATAATTTACAAAAGAAATTGTGATCTATAAAATTTGTAACCGAAAAATAATACGTGACCAATTAATTTCGTAATTGTGACTGAAAAATAAGTTATGACTTACAAACTTTGTAATTGTGACCATAAATTGTATAATGTTGTGACTTTAATTTATTTATTTAATACAATATTTTTAGCTAATTATTTGATTAATAAATCTTAATTAAGAACTGATTTCTAAAACTTTAAAATAATTTTCTTAATTTTGAAATTGTGTATTATAAGTACCTTAAATATGAATTTTCCCTTAGAATTAGTGCAAATTACACCACATAATTTTTATTTGAATATTACAATTCAACATTTTTAATCCCATAAATACTACAAGTAAAAATGGTATGCAAAAACAACTTTACTCTTAAAATCATCAATTTTAATAGCTATGATTACTCCACCAAAAAGTCAAATCATTAACCACTCAATTCTTGCTTAAAAAATCCAAATTGCCGTCTCATTTGCTTTTCACAATATCGTATTCATAAAGGTGGAACTACGAATGGCAAAAACATTTGTCGGCTCGGACTCGGCTCGAATAAAGTTCGAGCCGGCCCGGACTAGGCTTGAGCACCATGCTCGATTGGCCCGTGTTTTAGAAAAAAAAAAGTGAAAAAAATGAAAAATTTTATTTTAGTTGCCTGCAAACGTGCCCGTGTTTTAGAAAAAAATAAGTAAAAAAAAATGAAAATTTTTATTTTAGCTGCCTGCAACCTGCATTTTATTTTAGCTACCTGCAACGTTTGCAGGCAGCAGTCACGAAAAAAATAATTTTAAAAAAATAATAATAATAAAAAAAAATCGAGCCGTCTTGACTCAGGGTCTGGCCCGACTAGTAAAGGTCTGAGTCGAAAGTTTGGGTTGAGCCTAAACTTTTTGGTCGAACTTTTGCTCGGCTCGGCTCGAGTCCAAAAAATCACGGACATGTTCTGCTCAAACTTTGGATTTCGGCTCGTGGCTCGACTCGACTCGACTCGTTGACATGGCTATCGGAATCCAAAAATCTTCATCCAACTTAGTCTTCTTCGTATCTTAATCTTTTTTTTAATCCATACTCTTTTTATAAAATCCATTCTATCCACTGTATTTTGGAAAGTGTTCTGAAAAGCCTAGGCGTCTAGACGCGAAGTGGGAGCAACACACTTCGTCTCACACTTTTGCGTTTTTTATTATTTTTTGTTTTTTGGTTTTTTTCACACCTAGGCGCTTTTTCACACTTTTATGCTCTTTGTTATGCTTGTTTTTCTTTAATTAAATAATTCTTAAATCGATTTAAAATCTGAAATAATATTAAACTAAGAAAACACATTTTTATGCTTAGACTCGCCTAGATCGAAGCATGACATCTACGCTTCGCCACGTTTTACGTTCTTTAGAACACTGATTTTGAGCAGATTACAGATTTTACGTCACTATAACATCATTGAATAAGCAAATCTCTTCTTTTATCCAAAAGGAGAGTGAAACTTTATATCAGGCGTGAGAAATGTATAAAGAACTCCAAACTCTTTGTCCCCACCATGGTTACGAGAGTTGGCGTATTGTGAGCTATTTTTATGAAGGGTTAACACCTGGGGAGTGTCAGTTTGTTGAGATGATATGTAATGGCGATTTCCTATAAAAAGATTCAGACGAGGCTATATGATACTTAGATGACTTATCTGAAAAAGCCCATACTTGAACTGGACCTAGTGCCACTGAGAGTACTAATAGGTCACGACCCGTAAGTAACCCCACTATCACAGGTATATACCATCTTAGAGAGGAAGGTAGCCTTGGAGCAAAGGTAGATGCCCTAACTAGAGAACTTGAAATCCGGCGTGCTAAAGACTCGAAATCTATACAGAATGTATCCCGTGTCAAGTCTGGTGGAAATTGTTTTTTTGTATGGTGGAATTGAACATCCAGTATAAGAGCGTCCCACTTACGCTGAGATGAGGGGAGTGTATGATGAACACTGCAATACCTTAAGCACGTATAACAAGACTTATGCTCCATTTTATGATATCTATAACCCAGGGTGGCAGAATCACCCCAATTTCAGTTGGAAACATGAAAACCAACAATCTACCCAACAAAATCGAGCTTACAATGTACCTCCACATCAGTTCACAACCTCCAGGATTCCTTAGAGGACACAGTACATGCTTTTATAGAGGCACAGGGTAAAACCAATCACAATTTCGAAACTATGATTAGCCAGATAGTCGAGGAAAATAAGGAGATAAATAGTCATATGTCTAAATTAACCAATGCCTTGGTTGTGAGGGAACGTGGAAAATTTTCAGCTCAAGCTCAACCAAATCCTAAGGGATAACACATGGTACAAACATCAGGATTAGGATAACCTAACTTTAAGGAAGTAAATGCCATAATCACTCGTTCAAGAAAGGTCTTTGAACCAACTCTCAAACCTAGGGAAAACGAGGTTGAGTCCAGTGAGACAAATGAGAATAACCCTAGTGAAGAGGTGGTAAAGAATCCAGTCAGAGTACCATTCCCTCAAGCTCTTAAGTCTACCTCGAAATCTGTTGGCTATCATAGTAAGATCTTAGAGCACCTAAAGCAAGTAAAAATCAATATGCCACTCTTGCATATGATTTCACAAGTTCTTACATATGCTAAAGTCCTTAAGGACTTGTGCACTGTGAAAAGGAAACACCATGTCAATAAAATCGCTTTCCTGATTAAACACGTGAGTGCTGTGATTGAGCAAATGACCCCACCAAAGTATAAAGATCCTGGTTGTCCTATTGTTTCGTGCATCATAGGGAACCATGAGATTGGACAAGCCCTTCTTGATCCAGGGGCCAGTGTCAACATCATGCCTTATGTAATTGACTTGTCATTAGGTTTAGGTGAGATGAAACCTACATCTATAAGTCTACAATTGGCTGACCGGTCCACTATAATACCAAGATGTGTAGTTGAAGATGTCTTAGTACAAATCGATAAATTTTACTACCATGTTGATTTCTTGATTTTGGACTTAAAAGTGGATGTAAATGTTAATTCTAAGATTTCCATCATTCTTGGTAGACCATTCCTTGCCATGGCTAATGCTCTTATAAATTGTAGGAATAGTCTAATAAAGCTATCATTTAGGAATATGACCTTAGAAGTTAACATCTTTCATGTCACTAGGCAGGCTGAGGAAGATGATGCGTGTCACCAAACATACATGATTGATGCACTCACTCAGGAGGTAGTTGATAATATGTTTCTTGGACCACGACAAGAAACTCTAGAACTAGATAAATTGGATGCAACCATCGATGAACATGCTCTACTTCAGATTTTGAATTTTTCCCTAGTAACCCCACACATGTACTAGATGGAGGCAGATGAGCCATACTAATGGGTATGTCTAATGAGTTCAGTGCACTACAAGAAAACTTGAGATCGCCCTGGCTAGATGGGGGATAAAAATGGGAACACTGGGTCGAGCCAATGACAATAAACAAAGATGCTACTTAGGAGGCAACCCAAGGAAAATTCTTTCCTTTTTTTATATTTACTTCTGCATTTGCTCTATGGTTATTTTTATTCTACATTTTTAGTTGTAGTTTGATTTTCTTAAACTACCATCCATTTGAGTACTTTCAGGCTTTTTATACCTCAAGTTTCTGTTGATTTACTACCATGCTCATGTGACATCTTTCCCTTCTTTTCTTTGGTATTCATGTTTATGTATTGATGACAATGAAATATTTAGTTGGGGAGAGAGTTACTTTGAATGCTATTATGATTATCATGGATTTTTGTTGATTTGTCATGATAAGTTAAATAAATTTTTTCTTAAGTCTCTGATTTGCTACATGATTGTGCTTTTGAATGACAAAATATGCCACTAAGAGTTAATTTTGTTATGAAAGTCTAGATGTCATGACACTTGCTGAATTCTTTTTGTGCACACAAGTCTTGTGGTAAGATGATAGTTTAACACATGTAGTTAGATAGTTTCTTGTTGAAGTTTTTATTGTGAGATAATTAGTGAGGATTGTGAGCCACAATATATTAAAATATGGCAATAAGCGTTAATTGATCTTGTGAATTGGAAACTCATTTGAGAATAACACTACATGGTTTGTGGTAAGATCGCAGATTACTTGAGAAATGATAAAGGTCAATTTAGGACTGACATTTGAGCCCTCAACATTTCTTTTCAATATATTTAGTAGCCACTTTGAGTTATACACATACATATCATTTTCTTCATGCACTTGCGTTATTCATACTTCTCCACATTGGAGTACAACTTTTGTGCATATTTGTCCATCTTTTTACTTCCAAGTGTGTAGTGGGTATTGGATATTTATTTGTGAAGAATTGAAGCAAAGAAATCGACAAAAGTTGATATGCGCTCAAGTAACGCACTAAAAAAATTTGAGAAAAAGAAAAAAAATTGAGAAAAAAAACAATATATATATATATGATTTTGAAGCTTGAAATATTGATGAATATATTGATTGAAAGGTGTGATGTATTGAGATGTTTAATAAGATACCTAATTATGTGCTTGGAAGTATTTAAATTTTTATATCCGTCCTTATCATACGATCCAACCTGAACTTCATTACAACCCTTTGTATTGACCGTTTTGATCCTAAGTAGGCTATGTTAAGAAATTGATGAATTCTCATTTGGTGGTATGCCTATCATGATATCAATGTTTACTTGTTGCTTGTTCATAACTATCTAAGCCTTTAATTTTGAGCGTATAACTTTCTCAGCTCCATAGAGAGAAACCTCACACTAAACACTTTGATACCCGTGAGTTATGGAGTTGAACATTTAGCTTGAGATATACTTGATGTTGCATGTGTTAAGGTTGACGGTAAGATGACTATGACTTGACACATATTCACACATTTGGCATGAGTCTTTGACATTTTGATAATTGTGACATTGTTAATTTTGTGAGGTATTGAGTTTGAAGAGGGCATGACATGTGGTTAAATCAGAGCTTAACAATTTCACTTGTGATATAGACCAGTCATTCATTCATCTTGCTCTACATTAAATTGCTAGGGACTAGCAATAAACAAGTTGGAAGGTGTGATAATAGGACATTTATTACATCTTTCACCCAATAATATTTTCATTTCTATGATTATTTGATGACTAAACGCACTAAGTACTTCTATATCTTAATTTATGTTGCAATTGGGTGAAAACGATGGAAAATGGAAGAAACAAGTGAAAAATGATCAAAAAGGAAGGAAGTGAAAGTTCAGGGACTGAAGAGTAAATATTCTAAACTTATTCCCAACCTTGTGATGAAGATTCAAGAGCGTTAGAGGTCAATTGGATGAAGAAATAAGTCAAATTGATGAAATATAGCCAAAACATGATCACAAATCAGCTTTTAAGTTGAAAATTTTCGTACCGAGTTTCAGCATCATATTGAGACTAGTTTTTGACATGAAAAATAATCGAATTTGTAGCCCTTTGAGTTAGCTTTTCAACGCAACTTGAATCGCCTCATTTGGACATCGGGATAGAAAGTTATGATGAAAATACTAAAGAAAATGCAGCAATACAGCGCCCATGCGCTGTACAAACCCAAAATAATAGATTTTCAATGCCTAGACGCTGCTCCTATGGCGCCTAGGCGCCGCGCAACACAAACTTAGGTTTTTTTTTATGTTTGGGTCGCGAGAGGCCTAAAAAAGGATCCCAAAAACATTCAAAAACTCATCATTCCTAATCATTCTTCATTGTACACCATTCTTTCATCTCTTTTTGCTCAAGAAACTCATGAAGAACTAAATGTTTTGGTGAAGCTACGAAGAAACTCGATTGGAATTGGAGATTTCTGCATCATATATTTATATAATTTGCTTTTTCATTGATTAAACAATTCTAAGGTTTATATTTCTTCTTTATGAATTATATTTGAATTTGACTGAACTTTTATTAAGTTTTTCATGGATTTAATCAAGTTTCTTCCATTGAAAAATTAAATTATTTGTTTGAGTTTAAATTTCAGATATTTTATTGGTGTGATTTAATTACTGCTATATGTTAGAAATATATGGTCGCTTTTTAATCTAGTTTCAATAAATTAATGTGGGAATGAGATTTAGGAAACTTAAATTCTGGAATTACATGTGGAATTAAATTGGTTTGTATTGCTAAATCCTCCAATTAGAAAGTTAGGACAAAAACTTCTAATTGAGTAGAAAGTGCATGGATTATTGATGTTGATTGATCCAATCCAGTTGAGGGAATTTCGACGCTTCACTATTTTACATATTAACTTAAATTCAATTATTATATCCGGTGACATACATTTAATTCAATAAACAAATTCTTTTCATCCAAATCACAAGAACCATAAGTTATTGAACTCCTTTAAACATTCTTCCATCTCTCTGTGGATACGATACCTCAAAGTTGTACTACAACTACCACGTTATTCTTTGGGCGTAATAATTACTTTACCAAGATTGGAATAATGCATCTATAGTTAAAAAAGTATAAGGAGAAAATACAAATACAAGATAGATTAGCAATATGGGGATTAGCTAAATATAAAAAAAAAAAAAACAAACAAGTAAATAAAAATATTGTTAAAACTAAATTTAATTAAAGTGGTAATCAAAGTAAAAATATTCTCCGGCAACGTCGCCAAAAACTTGTTCGCTTGAAAATAATATACCGCAAGTACACGGGTCGCATTCAAGTAATAAAGTGGACTTTTAGAGTCTGAGTTGTCGATCCCTCGATGAATGTTACTTTAGATTACACGACTTTAATCCATTTAATTTTAACAATGAAAGCAAACACATAATAAAGTTTGATGTTGGAAATTAAGGAAAATTAACTAAAAATCTACAAAATAAGAAAACATAAACACTTGGAAATTTTGGAGGAAAAACATGGTTGAGATTCATGGTTTCGCTTAACCATCGCCTAATTAATTTCTCCACAAATCAATTAATAAATTACTTATTTATGATGTTAGACCCGATTTTCCAAATTTAGTTAATTACTTCTCGCGAGTGAAATTAACCCTAATTGGTTGGTTAACCTACTATATCTCTATGTCGATTAAAACCAAACAACAACATTAAATATTTGTGAAAATAGCTCAATGGGTCACCTAAGGCTAATGCTATATCTCTATCCACTAAACAAACCTAGGGTTTCTACTATTTGGTCTAAAATGCACAATCTTCTTTCGAACGATGTACAAATTACTAAGCACAATCATCTATTGGCCACATAAATGAAAATGCATGAAATACAATAGTAGAAACACATGAAAATAAATAATATAACATTAAAGAGCAAATATTAAAATTAATTAAAAGCTAGATTAAACTAATATCACAAATTCCAACATAATCAATTATCCCATGTTATATAAATGATAAAAAGGAGAATGTTTTATACAATACATTACAAATATGAAAAAAAATAATTGAGAGAATACAAAGTAATAGAAAAAAATCCATTTTTGAAGCTTGGCTTTGACATCTCCAAATATTCATCCAAATCTTTACTCTTGATTTTGCCCTTAAAATCACAAGTAAATCAAAAGAAGAAGAAATGAAAAGAAAAGTAAAAGCGAAAAGAAAAAGAAGAGAAAAGAAAAAATGGAGAAAAGCAGGGGCGGACCCAGCACTTGACCAGCCCCCGCGGCCGCCCGTGCTCGGTCTGCCGGAATCTTGAAGAGCCGCTGGGAAGGAGCAAAGTAGCGAAGAAGAACGAAGGCAGCCGGTTGGAGAATTTTTTCTTCTTTGCCATTGCAGACTGTAGGGAAGAAGAAGGTGGTCTTTGGGCCTTATTTTCAAACAATAAGACCCAATTAATTAGCCCAATTACAACCCATACTCATAGCCCACACAAACAAAACCCAAATTAAAGTTCCATTATCTGAAATTCTCAATCCCCAATTCCCAAATCGGCAATTTCAATTGAAACCAAAGAACAAACCAGAGGAGTTGAGGACGAATCGGCGAGGCAGGTTGCTCCGGCGACGCGTGGTGGTGAGTGTTGGTGACAGGCTGAGTCGGCTGACGGATGGTACTTGGTCTTGTGACCTGTGTGCAGTGGCCAGTGGTGGTAAGCTTCTGTTTCTCGTTTTTTTTTGTTTTTGTTCCTTTCATTGTGTTGTGTAACTTGTGTTGTCTTGTGTAGTTGACTAGATGTGTTGTGATTCACTGATTCTTGTGAAATGTGATTATGTGAATCTTGTAAATTGTAATTCTTGAATTTCTTGTGAGTTGTGAATCTTATGATTTGTGGTTCAATTCAATGAAGTGAGTTAAGTGAACCTGTTAAATGTTATTATGTTAATAGGCTTGACCTGTAAATTGGGGCATTTTGCAGATTATGGATCGATTTTTCAACCGAAACGAAAGTCCATACCTAGTTCTTCTTTGTCTAGTTGTGCATCTAGTCCTGCCGCTGATTCTAGTCGAGCACAAGAGCTATTAAATAACACAAAGAAGTCTCGATTTCAATTCAATATGGATGATCTTGTATCTGATCCAGGGAAACGCCCCTCTATTGACTCATACGATCCTAATATCAGAGATGATGTTATGATGGCATACTTGGAGAAAGATCCTTGTCAACCATATCGACACGATTTTCCAAGAAGAAGGATAGGGAATAATAATAGGTGTTTTCGAAAAAAGTGGTTCTCTAAATTTCATTGGTTGGAGTATAGTATAGAAAATGATGCGGCGTATTGTTTGCATTGCTACTTGTTCAAACCTGATAGAGGGGGTCAAGGGGGTGGACATGTATTCACTAAAATCGGCTTTAGGGATGAGAAGCACAAACAGACATTGAAAGATCATGTCGGTCTCTTTGATAGTGCTCATAATCAAGCTTTTGAAAAGTGTACCAACTTGATGAATCAAAAACAGAGTATCTCTTATGTTATTTTTAGCTAAAGTAGTAGTCAACAAAAAAGTTATAAGACGAGATTGATTGCGGTTCTAGATTGTACTAGATTCCTCTTGATACAAGGATTGCCATTTCGTGGTCATGATGAATCCCATGAGTCTCTTAATAGAGGAAATCTAATTGAGCTACTTAACTGGTATGCAGCTTATTGTGAGGAAGTTAAACAAGTATTATTCAATAATGCTCCTGCAAATGACCAAATGACTTCACCAAAGATCCAGAAGGACATGGTTAATTGTTGTGCCGTAGAGACAACAAGGGCTATTATCAATGAGATGGGTGATTGTTTGTTTTAAATTTTGGTTGATGAGGCTCGTGATAATTCTATAAAAGAACAAATGGCAGTTGTGTTGAGGTTTGTTGACCGAAGTGGGGTTGTGAAGGAGTGTTTTTTGGGCATTACCTATGTCGTTGATACTTGTGCCCAATCACTCAAGGATGCCATTGATGCAATGTTTTCTACTCATGGGTTGAGCATATCTAGCCTGAGAGGTCAAGGTTATGATGGAGCAAGCAATATGTCAGGTGAGTTCAATAGTTTGAAAGCTTTGATTTTAAGAGAGAACCCACATGCTATGTATATCCACTACTTTGCTTACCAACTTCAGTTGGCAGTTGTTTATATGGCACGTAGAAATAACATGCTTGGTATTTTTTTAATATGCTTGCTATTATTGTAAATTTGGTGGGTGCATCATGTAAGCGTGTAGATGCTCTTCGAACAAGTTACCATGCCGATATTTTGGAAAAGCTTAATATTGGGGAACTTTGTGGTGAGAGTGGTAAGTTTCAAGAAATGAGTTTAGCACGCCCAGGTGATACTAGATGGGGCTCACACCTACTGACAATTACTCATGTTATTAATATGTTTAATGCTATCATAGATGTTCTTGAGGATATATCAGAAGATGGCGTAAATGTAGAGCAGAAATCAATGGCCGAAAGACAGATAGACACTATGCAGAAATTCGAGCTTGTGTTTAGTCTCCACTTCATGTTTGAAATTCTAGCAATTACAAACAACCTTTCACAAGCCTTACAAAAGAAGGATCTGGATATTCAGAATGCCATGGGGTTATTAAATTTGTGTAAGTATGCATTGCAGGACATGAGAGACAATGACTGTGATAGTTTGTTGAGTAGGGTGATTGAGTTTTGTGTTGTTAGACATATTTTTGTGCCTAATATGGAGGATATTGTAGTATTGAGAGGTCGATCTAGGCGTGACACTCATCAGGTGACTTATTATCATCGCTTTTATGTTGTTTTGTCTTGTCACGTGATAGACTCAATCTTGCAAGAGTTGAATGATCGTTTTTCCGAGACAACTACTGAGCTCCTAACTTGCATTTTGTGTTTAAATCCAAGAGATTCCTTTGCATCTTTTGATAGAGATAAATTGCTACGTCTTGCTCAGTTGTATCCTTTGGACTTCAATAATGAAGAGCTTTTATTGCTTCGACCTGAACTTGACAAGTTCCTTATGTTTGTGAGAATGAATGAAGCATTCTTTAATCTCAATAGCATTTCTTATGTGGCTCAGAAGTTGGTTGAAACAAGAAGCTTTTGTTATTTTTCATTGGTTTATCGGCCGATCACCTTGGTTTTGATATTACCTATAGCAACTGCAAGTGTTGAAAGAGTATTCTCTGCTATGAATCTAATCAAGAGTGACTTGCGCAACAAAATGGGAGACGACTGGTTGAATGACAATTTGGTGGTGTACATGGAGAAAGAGATTTTTGAAAAAATTGAGAATGAAGCAATATTGCAACGTTTTCAAGAGCATGAGATCTCGTAGAATGCAGTTGTCTAAGATCACAGTTAAAGAGTAGGTTGTATTTCGTATTTCTTTAGTACTTTTAGTTGTATTAAACTACGTTTTCACATATATATATATATATACACACACACGTTTTAGTGCGTTTATATATATATATATATATATATATATATATATATATATATATATATATATATATATATATATTGAATAATTTTTAATATTATATAATTAATAAATATTAAAAAATGACATCGCTTTTACGATCGCTGATGATCAACATTGACTGGGTCCGCCACTGGAGAAAAGCCCCTATTCTTCTTCTTCTTCTCTTTGTTGAACCCAATCCCTTTTGGAGAATGAGAATCTCAAAAAATAAAAAACTCAAACGCAAAACTAGGGTTTGAGTCATGAGATTTGGTCTTTAAATACTCTCAAAATCGAGCACAAACAAAAGCCCAAAATGTCCCCGAAAATTCTGATTTTCGACAATTTTCAACACACAGGCGCGCGCCATTCCAGAAGTAAAGTGCACAGGTGCGCACCAAAAGTGTATGGGGTGCGCACTTTTGGTGATGTCAAAATTTGCACAGGAGGTCCTTAGGATAATTTGCATATTTAGTCCCTCAACTTTGATAAATGACATTTTGGTTCTCAACTTTTGACTTTTCTTTCAATTTTGCCTTCCATAAATTGCATCTCAATGTCCTCCAACCTTCAGCACTTGTACAACTTGGTCCCAAACTTCACATTTTTTGTCCCATTTTCTTTATTCTTTTGTCTTGTTCTCTTTCCTTTGGGTGATTTTTGCCTACAAAAACAAATATTACATAATTGTGAGTAGAAATCCACTCATTTTAATCAATAATTAGCTTGTCTAGGTATTAAATAAGTATGCAAAAACACACTTATCAACCGTCAATTTTCGAATGACCAATATAACCATTTGTACAGGAAAAATCAGAAGTCAGAACAGTCAAATTTTGCCATATATCAAGGTGTTAGTGCATTCACATTCTTAGGTAAGAAAACAAGTATTTGATCTTGCTCCGAAGTTTGGCTCTTAATTTCTTGAATGTGGCTTCGAACTTAACTTTCTTCAAGAGTTCAATTTGTGATGATAGCCTTTGATCTTTTGACGACCATTGATCAATTTTCCTTTGTACGTTTTGAAAAACTATAACTACTTGAATTCAAATTGCTAGTAAATAAGACCAACTTATTTGCTATAATCAAAATTTCGAGGTCTCAAATTTACAATAGGTCAACAGATAGTATTGCAACATGTGTGATGCTTTGAATTACAAAAGCACCACGGGGGTATAAATGCTAACATAATGATTTTTTCATCTTAGGGAGTTGAGTGATGAACAATTACGTATGAAAAGATTTTAGATTTCCTAATAACTATATCGTTGCAAAATAGTATTATAATTTTTAGTCGATGCTCATGTATTAAAGATGATTGAAAATATTGAAAAGTTGTCTCAATTAGGTTTACTTATGGATCATGAACTAAGTATTGACTTAGTTCTACAATATCTATCAGAGAGCTACTCACATTTTATTATGAATTTAACATGAATAAGCACGAGCGCATACTAATTGCGTTGTTGAACATGCTTAAGTTTGTTGAGCTCAACATCAAAGATTGTATTGGGTGAGTCTTGTCTATTGATTCCTTTAAGGACACTAATAGGAAGTCTAAAGGAGGATTTAGAAAAGCATCCAAGATGCCTAAGACAATCAAAGTGAAGAAGGACAATACCAAATATAATGACTCTTGTTATCATTTTGGAATGATAGGTCATTGGAAGTGGAATTGCAAGGTTTATCTCATAGAGTTTGAATGGAAAGAAGTCTTTTTAAGCTCCTACTTCAGGCATGTTATCATTGAGGTTTAATATATCTATTTCATTATCTTCTTGGATATTTGATATCGGATTTGAATCTCATATTTGCAGAAACTAAACAGAAGTAGATCGCTGCAAGAAGGAAAAGCTAACCTGTACGTTGAAATTGAGCAAATGTTGCTGCATTGACTGTAGGATCATACTTTTTACAATTGCCTTTAGATTTAGTATTAGAATTACATAAATGTTATTTTGTTCAAACCATTACCAAGAATATTATTTAAATTTCATCATTGGACATGAATTATTTTAATGTTAGGGACAATGGTTTTTCCTTTTATCTTGATGAGATTTTAATGGTTATAATAAATTAAAAAAATGACATTTATATTCTAAATAACGAGTTCTATAATGAATATAAAAATTAAAAGGTATAAAAGTGATAACTTAAATATTACCTATATCTAGCATTAAAGGTTGTGCCACATAAATGAAGAACGCAATTCCAGATTATATAAAGATGGGTATTTGAGGGTCAAATGATTTTAAATCATTAAAAATGTGATTCTTGCATATTACACAAGATGACAAAATTCTCTTTTACTTTAAAAGGAGAAAGAGTGGTACAATTATTAGGCTTAAGACATAGGGATGTATGACCCATGTCAATTAATGCTAGATAAGATTTCTCTTATTTCATCATATTTACTCATTACTATTTCATAAATAGTAATGTATACTTGATTAAATTTAAGCATGAAGCTCTTGAAAAGTTCAAGGGATTCAAGCTAGTATTAGAGAAACAAATATGTAAAGGTATTCTCACACCAATATTAGATCAAGGTGGAGAATATCTAAAGTGATAATTTTTAGATTATTTAAAAGAGCATGGGACTCCCTTCGACACATACGCCGCAACATAATGGCGTATTTGAATGGAGGAGTTACACACTATTAGATAGGTGTGATCACTGATGAGCCATGCAAACAGCCCAAAATCATTTTGGGGTCATGCATTGATGGTAGTGTGCTACACACTAAATTGTGTCCCATCTAAATCCATCGACAAAATGACAAGTTATGGAAAGGTAGAAAGTCCAACTTGTCTTATATAAAGTTTGGGGCAATGGCACTTATGTAAAGTACACTAAATCGGATAAGTCAATATTTAAGTCCGATAAATACATATTTGTATCCAAAAGGCAAATTTGGATATCAACTATATAATCCTATTGAGAATAAAGTCTACGTCTCAAGACATGTCATATTCTTAGAGAAAGAATTCATCCTAGGAAAAGATGGTATGAGCAGAATAAATCTTAAAAAAGTTCAAGAATCCACACATATAGTTGACCAAGTAGATGAACCTGAGTCTGATCCCACATCTGTTGATGGACATACTCTTAATCAGAAAGTAGAGACCCCTTAGGACTTGTTAGCTCTATGTAAATCTTGTAGGATCATTCAACCTCCTACAAGGTATGAATTTATGATTACTTATCAAGTGATACTAATTGAGGATGATGAACCTACTAGTTATGTAAATACAAAGTCAAGTGCTAACTCAAAAGGATGGAAGAGGCCATGGAGTCTCAGATGATTTTGATGTAAGTGAACAAAGTTTAGACCTTGTCTGACCAGTCTAATGGGATAAAACCCATAGATTGTAAATGGGTTTAAATAAAAGGTCGACATGGATGAGAACTTCCATACATATTAAACAAAGATAAGGAGTTGACTTGGATGAAACCTTTTCACCTGTAAACATCCTAAAGTTCATTTGAAGTTTGCTTATAATAGCTGCATACCATGACTATGAGTTATGGTAAATAGATGTCAAAATTTCTTTCCTTAACATGAACTTGCAAGAATAAGTGCACATGACACAATTTGAAAGTTTTGGAATCTTCACTTTGATGAGAAAGTAAAAAAGCCTGATTTTATCAAAAATGAAAACGAATCGTGTGTTTATTGGAAGACAGTAGGAGCATTGTCGTATTTTTGATATTATATGTAGATGATATATTAATAGAAAATGACGTCATTATGTTTCAATAGTTGAAATTATGGTTGTCAAATAATTTCTCCATGAAAGATATGTGAGAAGCAACATGATCTATATAGACAGATCTAGGAGATTGCTTAACCTATCCCAATAAACATAAAAATTTTAAGAAAAGTTTATATAGAGAAAATGAAATGTGAGTTTAAGGATAGACTGATGCTGACTTCCAGTGAGACTATAAGATAGCAAGTCTCAATCTAAATATCTTAATAATTGAGCGGTTAGTTGGAAATGTTCCAAATATGAATCAATTGTTGATCCAATAGCAGAAGTCTAATACACCATTGCTTCAGAAGCAGCAAAGAGTTGCGGTCTAGATCAAAGAGCTCATTAATGAACTAGAGTAGTTCCTAACATTGTTGATCTCATACCTTTGTATTGTCATAAAAACTGAGTCATCGTGCAAGTGAAAGAACTAAGGTAATATTAATGATATATGTGATAAGGTGATATCATCTCATTAGAGAGATAATACAAAGAAATGATGTAAAGAAAGAACTAGTTCCCATAATTGATAATATTGTAGATCCACTAACAAATGGTCATCACAACATAATGGTCATCACATAGACTCTTATGGTGTAAAATACATAAGTGATTGAATCTAGTGCAAGTGGAAGTTTGTAAATGTGATGTCCTAGGTCCAATCGATTTTGGATTTAAACACTTTTAATATATAACTGATACATTTTATTTATAACAGATCTATTTTTTAATTGAGTTAATATTCTAATAAACTAAATATTCAAGTCCATATATTCAAGTCTTAGTAGTTTTGTAATCACAAGGAGTTGTGATTATAAGCTGAATTTTAAATCATCTGTGGTCGTAAGTAATAACAAGATACATATATCATTATTACGAATAGACCATTACATGTAACATTTCTTAGTTGGGAAATAAGTAGTTGATCTCACAAAATAAAGTGTGCCGACACTTAAATGAACGTCCCAAGTAAATATTTTGTTATAGAATAATATGTTGGATATCCATTGGAGCGATTCCACATGGATAACTATCTGAGTGTCAATGGTTAATCTCTAAAGTTTGGTAGTGAAATTGGATCTTTGAGTTGAAGTCATTATAATGCCTTATTTGGGGCCCGTTATACTTTGGTGACATTGAGTGTTGTTTTACCAAGAGTCGCTAATACGATATCATTCGAGTATGGTAAAAATCATATGAAAGTTATGAATGATTGATAGATGATTTGTCTGTTTAGATAGTAATAAATTATGATTTACATTTCATTCATTTAAGTTGATAACAAAATCTTTGGCCTGTGTACTCGTAAATCGAAAAGAGCTCTTGACTTATATTAACTTAAAATTGAGAAAAAAGATATGATCGATAATCAAGATTGACACACTTCCATATCTTATAATTAATCAGATCATAATGCCGAAATGATGATAGTTTCACGATAAATGAATGAGTTTAATTTTGTCATAGCACGTGACATTTCCATTCATATGTATTGTCCGACATATTGCTTGATGTCAATTGAGACGGCGAATGTGAATTAATTAATCCGGATGAATTAATGATAAATTGAAATGGTATTTAATTTATTTTATTTTGATTAGATCAAAATAATAATTCGCATCATTAGATATCGTGACCAAGAACTTAATGGTTCACACATAAAAGGAAAACTAGAAGAATGATATTTACTAATGATTTGAAAAGCGTTGGACAATTAATTAATTGGATTACTTATTAATAGGCTAAATTAATTAACTGATGAATCAAGAAATTAATTAGATTAATTAAACATTGGAAGTTGGACAATTGAGATTGTAGATCGTGATTGTTTGTATTCAAGATAAGCAAAGGAGTTTGTAAAATTCAACAAATGTATAATTCTTATCACAGTTTATTTTTAAACACAAAGAAGATCGTTGGTGAAAATTGAAATATTGTTTAAATCTCGTTGTGCATTTTAAGTAAATTCCCAAAATAGGATTCAACCACCCTATTGTAGTAGCCTATCGTAGACTTTAATAAGTCAAAAAACAAGAAGCTAACAATGAACAGGAACTGATATTCTCAACTGGACAGTACATGTTCGGATAAGCTTCAAAAACAGTAAATTGAGAAATATTTATTACTGAGGAATAATTATTCGAGAAGTCGAGAACTAACAATAGACATGGGGAAAATCCTTTTTTTGCCTTGTAGGTTGTCAACTTTGAGACTTGTCAAGAAACTTCTTTAAAAACATGCCGGTTATAGAGATGTAACAGATTCAAGTGCTCACAATGGAAGTCTCAACCCAATTTTATTGATATCTCAAATACATTTTTATACAAAGTTGGTAAATCTATTTTAGGGAATATACAACTTGATATATGCACTTCGATTACGGAATCTACCTAATTAAATATACAACAATGCATTAGTTACAAAGCACAAAACAGAGTAAAGTTTATGCATGATTTTGAGCTTTGTTATGCATGATTTTTGGTTTGGCTACTGCTGCAAAATATTTCCAGAATTTCTATCATTTTGACTTTTATATTGCCTGATTTTCAGCTTGGTTACTACTGTAGAATATTTCCAGATTTCCTATGATTTTGAATTTTATGTTGCCTTTGTGTCACCTTCCTTAATACGCCCCCAGAAAATTGAGCTTCCATCGGTAAAACCAATTTTGGCTCTTAAAATATTCTCTACGTTCCAGAGATAGTGGCTTGGTCAGCAAATCCGCTAGTTGATCTTGAGTGTGTACATGACTCACATTAAGTATACCTTTCTGAAATTGGTCATGCACAAAGTGAAGATCAATTTGGATGTGCTTCATTCGTGAGCGTTGAACATGATTGAAATTGAGATGAGTTGCTCCAATGTTATCACATAGAAGAAAAGGTGGCAGGTTTAATGAAAATCCAAGTTCTTGAAAAAGTTCAACTAACCACATGGTTTCCGATGCTGCATTAGCCAGGGCTTGGTATTCAGCTTTTGTAGTTGAGCGAGCGACGACTCTCTATTTTTTTGAACTCCACGAGATTTGATTGCAGCCTAGGAATATGACGTATGCCGATGTAGAGGTTTTATCATCAATGTTTTTAGCCCGATCGGCATCACCATATGATGTTAAACATAGAGTTGCTGATTTCTTTAGGTGAATGATGTGAAATATTGTTTTCTTGAGATACCGAATGAGTCTTTTAGTATGGGTGACCGTTAGCTTGTGCATAAATTGGGACATCTTTTTTTACCACAAAGAAAATGTCTAGATGAGTCAAGGAAAGGTATTGTAAGCTGCCAATGACTCAGCCATACTCTGTGATGTCCACTACAGTAGTTCCATCCACCAAATAAGGTGACTAGCTGGTTGACAGTGGTGTAGAAACATCCTTTGCTCTAGCCATGTCTGTATTCTCCAAAATATCATGAACATATTTATGTTGTGAGAGGTATAGACCTGTAAGAGCTGGTATTACTTCCACTCCAAGAAAGAAGTGTAGTGAACCCATATCTTTCAAGGAAGATTGATAACTAAGTTTGGTAACAACATAAGTCACAATCTTTTTTTCATTTCCTGTGATGACTAAATCATCAACATAGACAAGAAACTAGCATATAATGGAGTCATGTCGATAAATAAATAATGAAGAATTGGCTTTAGAATAGTGGAACCCGAGTTGTAGTAAAGCATTTCTTAGAACTAAATACCAAGCCCGCGGGGCTGGTTTGAAGCCATAGATTGTTTTCTTCAACTTGCACACACGATCAGTTTTGGACAAATCGTTGAAACCCGGAGGTTGCATCATATAAATAGTTTCAGTCAAATTTCCATGTAGGAAAGCAATGTTTACATCCATTTTGTTTTAAATCCTACCCATTCATGACTGCAACATTGAGCACTGTCCGTATTGTGGCTTGTTTAACAACGGGGCTGAAGTTTTCTTTATAATCAATTCCAAGACGTTGATTATACCCCTTTCGCAACAAGTCGGGCTTTGAGTCTTTCTATTGAGCAATCTACTTTCCGTTTGACTCGAAACACTCATTTACATCCCAGTGGTTTGCAATTTTTGGGTAGAGAAACCAAATCCCATGTGCCATGTCGCATAAGGGCTGATAACTCATTGGACATGGCCACACGCCATTTAAGGTGGGATACTGCTTGGGTCACACATGTTGGTTCTAGAGGTAATGGAATGGGATGTTTTGAGATAGTGTGCAATTGTTTGGGTTTGAAAATATTGTTCACGGACCGAGTGGTCATGGGATGGATTCAGGTTGCTGAACTTTGATGTTGCATAGGACAGTGAATCAGAAATAAAAATGGATATAGGCTGAATTGAGAGTGATGTTTTAGGTGCAATAACATTTAAATCAGAATTCATGTACGATAAATTTGCATTTAAAGAAGGGGTATTACCTAGAGGTGGTACAGTAACGATGACTTCA
This sequence comes from Fraxinus excelsior, assembly GCA_019097785.1. Lineage (NCBI taxonomy): Eukaryota > Viridiplantae > Streptophyta > Magnoliopsida > Lamiales > Oleaceae > Fraxinus > Fraxinus excelsior. The sequence goes on along the minus strand of CM032636.1, from coordinate 13,006,521 downwards.
TTTTTCAATCTCATTGGGGGCTACAATGGTAGATCCGAGATAGGAGATCACACGGGAGGTAATGGAGCAACAAGGAAAATGTTAGGGCACGAGTTTTGCAAAGGAGATGAATGATGAGAGTGGGTATTTACGGATGGGCTCTCATTCGGTCTTGAACCGTGATATGAATTGTTGATAATGGGCATTTTGTTTCATCAAAAGTCACATGTTTGGATATATAGAGCCGGTCCGTGGATGGATCCATGCATTTATATGCATTCTGTGTTAGTGAGTATCCGATAAAAATGCACGGGGACAGACTTTACTTGTAGTTTGTGGGTGTTATAAGGTCTTGTAAAAGAATAGCATAGACATCCAAATTTTCTCAATTTGAGATAATTTGGTTGTTGACGAAAAAGTTCCTCGAAAGGAGGCTTATTTTGGAGAAGTGGAGTTGGTTGACAATTTATGAGATAATTAGCGGTTTGAAATGCATGGGGCCAATAAGAGGGGTAAAGGAGCATCATGAAGGAATGTGAGACCTGTTTCCACAAGATGGCGATGACATTGTTCAGAAACACCATTTTGTTGTGGGTTGCTGAACTTTGATGTTGCATAGGACAGTGAATCAGAAATAGAAATGGATATAGGCTGAATTGAGAGTGATGTGTTAGGTGCAATAACATTTAAATCAGAATTCATGTATGATAAATTTGCATTTAAAGATGGGGTATAACCTGGAGGTGGTACAGTAACGATGACTTCATTTTTCGATCTCATTGGGGGCTACAATGGTAGATCCGAGATAGGAGATTGCGGGAGCTAATGGAGCAACAAGGAAAATGTTAGGGCACGAGTTCTGCAAAGGAGATGAATGATGAGAGTGGGTATTTATGGATGGGCTCTCATTCGGTCTTGAACCCTGATATGAATTGTTGATAATGGGCATTTTGTTTCATCAAAAGTCACATGTTTGGATATATAGAGACGGTCCGTGGATGGATCCATGCATTTATATGCATTCTGTGTTAGTAAGTATCCGATAAAAATGCACGGGGACAGACTTTACTTGTAGTTTGTGGGTGTTATAAGGTCTTGTAAAAGAATAGCATAGACATCCAAATTTTCTCAATTTGAGATAATTTGGTTGTTGACCAAAAAGTTTCTCGAAAGGAGGCTTATTTTGGAGAAGTGGAGTTGGTTGACAATTTATGAGATAATTAGCGGTTTGAAATGCATGGGGCCAATAAGAGGGGTAATGGAGCATCATGAAGGAATGTGAGACCTGTTTCCACAAGATGGCGATGACATTGTTCAGAAATACCATTTTGTTGTGGGTGTGGGGCACAGTGGTATAGTGGCTTATACTATTTCTAGACAAGTATTTTCTTAAACTTAGAAATTCTCCACCATTGTCTGTATACAAACTTTTATTTTGGACTTAAACCTTGTTTCAACAAGCTTTTTGAATTGAGGAAAAATGCTACAAACAAGTGATTTTGTAGTCATTAGATAAAACCACATATATTTGGTATAATGATCCACAAATATTAGATAATAGCGTGACCCATCTAAACCCGTGAAATGAGAGGGTCCCCAAACATCAGTGTATATAATTTCAAGTGGAGAATGACTTTGAAAACTTGTAGAACCAAATATTTGTTGATGTGCTTTATTTATTGAACAAGATGTACATGAAGAAGATAGCTTATTTGTGGTAAGCGGAAGAGAAAAAGAATTAACAAGGTTTTGGACAACTTTAATCGATGGGTGTCCAAGACGCTTGTGCCCCTACATCTATGGAGGTCACTTCATGCACATTAGCAACCATTATTGGAATTGGATAAGCCACCATTGAGTTCAAAAATATGTAGACACCATTCTCACATGCACATCTTAGAAGTATCGCTCCCGTGACTCGATCTTTCACAAGAAAATGAAACGGGCAAAACTCAAGAAAAACATCATTATGTTTGGTAAAGTGATGAACTAAAATGAGATTCTTGTGAATATTTGGAACACAGAGAGTATCATGTAAATGAGTTTTTTTTTTCGTGTGAGTAAGGTTAAAGAACCAATATGTGTAACTGCCAAACCTGTGCCATCACCAAGAATAACTTCATCAGTGCCGTCATATTCAGAATGAATGGATAAATTTTAAATATCACCAGTGATATTATGAGAATCTACAGTGTCAATGAGCCATTTGTTTTCTTGAGCATTAGATGTTGCTACACAGTTAGTAGTCATTTCATGAGATTGTAATGCGGACAGGCCATAGCTGTGTGGCCCACTTGGTCACAAAATTGGCATTTGAACTAAAATCTCCGTTGATTTGAGTTGGAGTGACCCGAGTTGTTGTTGCATCTTTGGTCTCAAGGTAGGCCATTTGGAGACTGAAATTGGCCTTGTTGTAGTAAAGACCCATTTGCCTTATTATTTCCTCTTTGCTGTTGAGTTCCAGAAAACCCAGGTCGGCGACTATTGAAGTTCGCAGCAGCCACAATTTGCTGTGTAGCAGATTCCATCCTCATCAAGTAGCTTTCATGTCCAACAAGTAAGTAATGGAGCTCTTCAAAGTCAAGTGATTTTTCCCTTGCCCGAATAGGTGCAACAATCTCTCGAAATTTAGGACCTAGCCCATTGAGAACATATAAGATTAAATCATCATCAGAGACTGAGTGATCGAAGAGAGCGATCTCATCAGCCAATCCTTTAACCGTATGAAGGTACTCTGGGATTGATCGATTTCCACGTTGGATCAAGGTTAATTCTTCCTTGAATTGCATTGCCCTTGTACGCGATTTACTTGCATACATAGTTGATAATTTTTTCCATGCCTCATGAGAGGTTTTGGCTGTGGCAATGAGTGGCGTGATGGTTGTTGATGTAGAGGCAAGAATAGTGCTAAGAATTAACTTGTCTTGCCTATGCCAGCGGGTTTTCTTAGAGATAGATCGTGGGGTTCCATCGGAGGAGGGACATTGCATTTCTCCATTGACATAATCCATTAGATCATAGCCAACTAGGAGTGCTTCAAATTGAGCACGCCATTGAGGAAATGTTGAGAGTCTGATACCATGTTAAGATTTGGAGTTTCATCTTAAAATATCAACCTTATTAAGAGGAGTAGCCCAAACTCTTATAAATTGGTTTATATTTTCATTTTTATTCGATGTGGGATTCTATCCCTTAACATGCCCCCTCAAGATGGTGGCTCATTTGAGGGGACCAATCTTGAAATTCGTGTGCTCAATTTTTTTGAGTCTTAATTGGATCGAATTGCTCGTTGGAACTTAACGGACTCTGATAGCATATAGAGATGTAATAAATTCAAGTGCTCACAATGGAAGTTTCAACCCACATTTTATTGATATCTCGAATACATTTTTATACAAAGCTGGTAAATCTCTTTTAGGAAATATACAGCTTGACATATGCACTTCGGTTACAGAATCTACCTAGTTAAATATACAACAATGCATCAGTTACAAAGCACAAAACAGAGTAAAGTTTATGCATGATTTTCAGCTTGGTTATATGCATGATTTTTGGCTTGGTTAATGCTGCAGAATATTTCCAGATTTCCTGGCATTTTGACTTTTATATTGCCTGATTTTCAGCTTGGTTACTGCTGCAGAATATTTCCAGATTTCCTGTGATATTGGCTTTTATGTTGCCTCTGTGTCACCTTCCTTAATACCGGTTGTGTGTGGATACCAGTAGGAAAACAAAAAACCCCTTCCAGCTTTAACTTACTCGTGTGTGTACCAGCAGAAACAAACTTCGGCTCTGTTCACGAGTCAGATCCAGAGATGATGATTTTAAGCTCTTGGTTACCATAGTATTCCAGTTGTTCTTCCTTAATTTGCATAACAGAGTTTCTTACATTTACGCAGCAAGAATGTGCCTCAATCATCTGCAGAGTTGGAATATTACCTAATTCAGAAGGGATATTCCTCAGTTTGAGGCATTTTTTCAACACTAACCGTTCAAGTCTGGGGAAATGATCGTATGAGGCATTCCATTGTTCAATTTCAAGGCTATCCAGTTTCAAGAATTTCAGTTTCCGGAACTCATCATCTTCGGTGTTCCATATTTCTCCCTCAAAGGAATCACATTCTAATTTCAGTATCTCAAGGTTGGGTAGTGTCCCGATTAATGACATTTTTTCCCAAGGCAAGCCTAGTTTGGATATAGTAAGCTTTTTGATACTACTGGGGAAGTTAATGGCTGTACATTCACCTTTGAAGTCTCTTTGGAATACCATTTTGAGTGATTCAAGTTGTGTAAGAAAGTTGAGATCAAGATGGCAATAAGCCCCATCACCCACTGATAATGGTTGACATACGCATTTCAGGCTATGAAGATTTGGTGAACATCTCAAGATTTCTTCATCCTTCAAATCAAAAATACAAACCAACGAAAGTGTTTCTAGGTTATTTATTTGAGAGCAATCGCAATTATCACCGAACCTCACGGGGTGTCTGACATGTAGATGCCTCAATTTAGTCATATTCAGAAGGAATGGTGGTATAACATCTGCATGCTCTGCAAGAATAAATTCTAGGTTCTCGAGTGTTTCTATTGATGATGATATACGTGGAATTCCCAAGTACCTCAAGTGAACAAGGAACTCTATTCCCTTTGGAACCATATATTTTACCGACTCCAAGACCCTAGTAAGTTTTAAATTACGAAAAGGAATCGAAGGAATGCCATAGGGATAGGACAACAAAGAGCGAATATGTAGGCCAAAGGGTCTTGTCCAAATAGCATCACTGTGATAGTTGATGTAGAGGCGGTGATGTTGCTCATAGATTGAGAATTGACTAAATAAGGAACATCATTAGCAACCGCATGAATCATCATCAGCAACAGCAACGTAGTTGACATGACAAAAATTATCGTTAGTAGGCTGTAGGCTAAAATGGGAAAGAAAAACAAATCAGAAGGAAATCGTGAGAATGAGTTAACATACTTTTCGACCACCTTCAGGAAGTTTTCTTTCCTCGCTATTCTCAAGCACATATCACGTATTAGATCGTGAATATAACAAGTTTTCACTCCACCACCAGATCTTCTTTTGGCAACTTGGACCAAGCTCCTGTTAATTAGGTCCATTAGATATTCCTCTGCTACATCCTCTAATCTTTTCTCTTCCTCCTTCTGTATAAACCCTTCAGCAATCCACAGTGATAACAACTTCCTAACTGGAACTTCTCTGTCTTCCTCGAATGCTCCAAAGTAAAGGAGGCATGGTTTCAAATGAATGGGTAAATGCTCATAACTAAGTTCCAGCATATCTTTGCTAGGGTCTTTGGAAATATAGGAACTTAAACCTCTTGCTACTTCTTGCCATAAATTCTCTTTCTTCTCCATATTTGTAAGAACAGAAGCTATTACAACAACAGCAAGCGGTAGTCCCTGACATTGTCTTGAAATTTTCATTCCAATGTCTTGTAGCTTTGGAGGGCAAAGATCCTTCTGGAATACCTTCTGCTTTAATAAATCCCAACATTCATCTTTTGACAGGAAAGGAAGTTCATTAATAATACCATTTGATGACGCTTCCAAAGCCACATCTTTCGTCCGACTGGTGAATAGAATTCTACTTCCATTCTTGTCATCTGGAAAATACCTTTTGAAATCATCCCATGCATTTATATTCCATATATCATCCATTACAATCAGATATCTCCTTCCTTTTAAATTTTTGTAAAGATATTCAGCCAACCTTCCGTCGTTCATGTTCACCATTGTATCCCGGTTAAGGTTACTTATGGAACTCAAAATGTCAATTAAAATGTTTCTCTTTTGATATGTTTGAGAAACAACACACCAAGAGCGCTTATGAAAATGATAGAGAACAGAGGAATCATTGTACAATTTCTTTGCTAAAGTGGTCTTACCAAGTCCAGGCATCCCAACCATGGAAATAAATTGTAGGTAGTCTAGTCCTCCAACAAGCTGGCTTGCTATTCTAATCCTCTCCTCCTTGAAGCCCACGATAATTTCATCAACTGGGCGAACGATTTTCGGTTGGAAAGATAATACAGTTAGACTTGGTGCAACTTCCAGGATTTCAACACCATAATTAAGCTTGATTTCTGAGAGCGTAGTCTTGATGGATTTATTCTTATGGATGAAATCAGAGAGCCGAACAGTGAGATACCAATTAGGAATGTCTCCAACCACAAATGAGTTAATGATATATTCAGCTTCATATGCCAGGTCAGTAAGTCGCTTTACACATTCTTTCATCTCCGAATGCTGCTGCACCTCCATATCCTTGAGGAAGGATCTCGAGGACATCAATTCATCATGGAATGTTTTAAATTGATCCTGGACTTCAACAATGAGGTCAGCCTTGCTAATTAGTAGATGACTGAGATCAGCAAGGAGAGAATCAACAATGAATAATGAAACCACAGCAGTGCTTTTAGCTGTATAAACTGGCAGCTTCGAAACTTTGACGCAACACACTTCAATCTTTGCATTCAGGATCTCAAAGTTGGGTAACAAAACAGAAAGCGCCAGATCAACTCGATCTTTGGTGAAAAGGAATGAGTGCAAAAGAATTCCTGCTTTGTTAACTATATCTTCAATATCTGTCAATACATTATTGATTTCTTGTAGTTCAGTACAGTGCAATGGTGTATCCCCAAGAAAGGTGAGCAGAAATTTCAGATCCGTCAAAAGAACTTTAAGTTGATCTTCCTCCGGAACCTTGGAATCAGTTTCAGAATCCAGCAATACTTGTAGAGTTTCAACCAGAAAGTCGATAAAGATTGCTAAAAGTTCGTTTTTCTTAGACAAATGCTGCAGCTTTGGAAGTGCAAAAGTCTCCCTAAGCTCTGGCGTGAAACAGAAAAGGAGCTCTAAAAATTCTCGACAAGAATCTCTCTGTCTCCTATAGTAGCAATCGTCAGCTAAGTCCTCCGTCTGCTGTAGTACCAAGCTGCAGCACTTGAAAGCAGAATCATCAAGACGTTTCAACAGATCTTTAAGAGTACCACGCTCTGAGTTGATGTACAGTTTGATTACATAGCCAAATAGAACGTCCAAAAACTGTGGTCCGTTCCATCGAAAGCTTTGAATTTTTTGGCTTCCATCAAGAATCAATTCTTTCAGATGCGGAAAGAAAGTTGGGTGTCTGACTAGGTACGTCAGATATATGAAACTGAAACCTATTGTCATTTGAATGTAGCAAAGTCAGAGAAGGGAAGCAAGAAGAGTGAATGTGTATATTGAATGCACTTGAGTTTATAGATAAATCTAAAACTCCTTTTTCAGTGATATATTAGAAAGTTGTGATTATTAAAATATCTATATAGTCAATTTTGGGTGCTCAAGTCAACAACAACAACAACAACAACAACAACAACAATAATAATAATAATAATAATCATAGCTTATTTACTTTAAAGGACAAGTTGGAGACATGAATTTTATTGGAAAACATGTGATTTTTGCCAATACAATTTGTTGTAGAAATTTGATCAAACATTTCTAGTAATGCCAATTGAGATAGGTAGTTTCGATTTCCTTTTATTATGCCAATTTTGTTTGGCAATATTTGCATGCTGCTTTATATTCTTGCACTCCGTCTACTATACAATCCGTGTAAATCAATTTAAAGTATTACCAACATTTAGCACCTTGTTTGAATTTTCACTTACCTCTTGTATCGACTATTTCGAGTTCTTCTTTTTCATCAGTGTCATCCAAGATTGGATGACTATTCACATGTAAATCATCGACTCCCAATTGTGGGGAATTGAGATATTATTGAGACTGCTAAAATCATTATCGAGCACAGGAGACATGGATTGTAGCGTCAATGGTGAGTTACTACCACCAAACTTAGCATCAACATAACTATTGAGATCCATTTACATAGAAAAATAAAAAATAAAAATTGGAAGGCATAAATAAAAAATAAAAAATAATAGAATTTAGAATAAATTGAGAAAATATATGGAATGGTTATGAATAGTTAAGTAATATTGAATAAATTGAATAATATAAGAATTGAACTGAGAGTGAGAAATTTAAATTGTAAAAGTAGAAGATAGATTGGAAAGAAATTGTATGAAAAAAATGGTTAAAATGATGAGTATTTATAGAGTTTTAAAAAAAATAAACCAATTTTTTTTTAAAAAAAATAACTAAACCAAAAAAATAATTTGAAATGTGATCGTTTGGTAACAAAAAGAATACAAACCCACATGTTCGATTCGTATGCTTGGTCCACTAGCTGATTGCTCGAGCGGCAATCGAGCTTAGATTTTTTGGAGCTCGACTAACGCTCGAATTCGTCCCTAGCTACACAAGCTCGAATAGTCCATGGTGTTGTGAAATAAACAAGATACTAGAATTGTTATGATACCACTTGTTATGAAAAAAATCAAAATATCTATTGTTAGAAGAAATATTAATATGCTCGGATCGCTGTTAGCAATTTTGAAAATACAATAATTACGTATTGTATGAATACCACTTGATGAAACCAACCACCGAAATGAATTGTCGAAGTTATATGGCAAATAATAAAGTATTAGATCAAGCAAAAAAATGATAAAGAAAAGAAATATGGCAGATGAATTAAGAGATTTTATCGATTTAAGAATAATGGAGAATGGAGAAAATTACAATGGATTCTACAATTCTAGTAATCTATTTTCTTACACTATAAAATTGTATAGAAGAATCTAATATTTATAGGGATCATGTAGGGGATGTCCAAACCATTTTAGTAGAGTTGTTGAAGAAATAGTATACTAAACAATTGAGTCCAAAACAAATTCCAACTTCCAATAGGCTTTATAGAACTTCAACTTGACATATGACTTCAATAGCATTTCAAATTGAATTTTTCTTGATGTTCACTTCAATTAGAATTCTTCAATTACTTCAACAAAGAATTCGAGTCACACCCAATTTTTAACAATCTCCACCTTGACACGAATTCCACTACAATGAACAAAGCATTACTCTACAGAATTACCTCATATTCCAAAAAAATTATAATGATTTTAAAATTCATCAAATTGGGCTGTAACACACCCCAAATATGGCTAGATTGTACACCTTCTACTACGCTGAAAGCATACTCAACAAAATCAGCATCCACATACATTTTACCACTAGGTCCGTCCCTAACAGTTGAATACAATGGCATCACAGGTGATAGTGGCAAATCGGCATTATCCATTGAAATTTACGCAATTCGACCCTAACAATACGTAGAGGGGGGTTAATAGGTATTTTATGCGGAATTAAAATCAATCACGAATTAAATAGCAACAAGTTACTTTTAATTTTTATATAGATGATTAATCATGCAAGTCAAATTATCCTATGTTGAATTACTACAATTTGTAGATCATAAACAATAAATAATAAAGCAGTAAAAAATACAAGAATTGTTCACGGAGAAACTTAACTGGGAAAAACTCTGGGACCAAGCCAGTTACCTTCAGTCATAACTTATATACTTTAATGCATGAGAAGAGAAGAGACGAGACTAGACTATCTCTTAATAGATAAGATAATGTCATGCATAACTTATGTGCTTAAATGTATGAGACGAGACCACCCACACTCCATGATTTTGAAGAGCCTATTATTTATTTTAAGAAAATGAGCCGACGATGATGATGATGTCACGGTATATATTGCATAATTATGTGTTCAATTATTCTGTAAATTAATTATCGACGATGAGTCTATTGAATATTTCATCGAAATACTCATTCCGTTATTTTAACAACATTTGCAGAATTCTGAGACGGTCGAGTCTGATGGGGGCAGTGGTGGCACGATCTAATAAACAAAGTTTATTTACTTTTAAAATTTACGCATTATGAACTTATTTTTGTTATTCCGTTTATCTCGAACTTGAGTTATGAAGTTTCAACAATTTTTTTAAGTTAATCAAATGAATTTTGTTGTCAATGAGGTTTACCGTTATAAATGTGATGTTTTAAAAATTAGTTATTTCCGCAAATCTTTTTATTAAAATCAAGATTTATGAGGATGACGTGGCAATTCGAGTTTACAGAATTCGGGACGTTACAAGTCCGGTTAAGAATATATCGTAATTGATCTGATGAGAATATGATATTTGATTTGGTAAGATAGAGACTTACTTTTCATGCGATTTTATGGGATTGAAAATTGTAAGGATTGATTGAGATTTGAGGGCTGCATTTTGTTACATGAATTTCACTTTTAATAATGATAAACTTTGTTGTCAAATGTCTTTTTTTGAGTTGTTTCTTCGAAGAAAAGGTTGTTGAAAATATTTTCAAGATAAAAGTTTTCAGGTGAAATTTTTAAATAGAAAGATCTTTATGTCAATATGAACTCATGTCGGTATGAAATAAGGGAAGGGTAGTGATATCTTTTAGCACTATCACAATCCAATTTTAAAAGAGGGTTACAAATTTCAAAGAAAGAGAAAAATAGTGTGGCATTTTCAACCAACATCATTGTTTCAATTCATACTTGATTACGCCCAAAGTATCATGCGGTGTTGTAGTGTAGTTTCGGGGTGTCGTATCCACATGGAGATAGAATAATTGTCAAATGTTTCAAAAAGATGGGAATTATTCTGTTCAATGTGTAATAAAATTCAATATTTCAAATGTGAAATTAAAATCAATAATTTGAGGTAGTGAAGCGTCAGGATTCTTTCAATCGGGTCATATCAACCACGTCGATTATTCTAGTTTTATAACACAATTATTGGTTTTCATCCCGGTACTCTAATCGGAAGATATATCATTTAAACTGAGTTTAATTCTAATGTGATTCTAATGGTCAATTTTCCTATTGCAAAGTTTACACTTGGTTTATCGAAATCAGATTCAAAATCGATTATATATCAAAGCATAAAGCAGTAGAGAATCACACCAATAAACTTAAACAATTGAGATTAAAACCTAAGTAATCATTCCAATCAATCCATAGAGAGAGCATGACTAATTCTATGACCAATATAATAAATACTAAGTCAATCTCAATATTAATTCAAGATGAGAAGAATGAACTATTAAATCAATTTAATTTCAGTTGTAACTCTAAAATCTAGTTTCCATATAACACAATTACGCATACTTGTATATGAATAAGATCAGAAAAGTGGCTTTATACATCTAGCATAAAATAGCAAACGATCCACCAATAACATTAATGAGATTATAATTCAACAAATATTTCAATTCATCGATAGAAAAAATGTGACTAAATCTATGATTAATTTAATAAAAGTTAAATCATTCTCATTACAAATTCATGGAAAGAAACTATAAATTATAGAGTTATTCAACAAGAGAATACCAAAATACGTGAATAATAGACGTGAAATCACCAATTCTGAAAGAATTCATCACTAGTTTCACCAAAGTTTTAGTTCTTCAGGGATTTCTTGAGTCAAAATCAATGGAAGAATGATTAATAATGAATAATTTGCGTTCTGGGACGTTTTGGAGCTTTTTAGGGTTGAGAAATCGTTCCACAATAAGTTACCATAAGTGTTTGAGTCGGAGAAAGAAATTTGAGATTTTTTTCCCGATTTGGCCTGGGCGGGCGCCCAGTAGAAAATGGGACGGCCGCCTAGGCAAAATATTTGCTTTCTGTATTGAAATTCGGGGTCGGCGCGAGCGCCCAGTACATAGCTGGACAACTTTCAGTATTTTGGTCATAACTTTCATTATCGATGTCCGATTGAGATGATTCAAAATGCGTTGGAAAGCTAACTCAAAGGGATACATTTTTACTTCAGATACCATCTTCCAATTTGAATTTTTTCGATGCCAAAAACTTGTCTCAATAAGAGACTGAAAATTAGTGCAACATTTTCGGCTTGAAAGTTGATATGTGATAATGTTTTTATCATATTTCATCCATTTGACTCATTTCTTCATCCAATTGACTTTTAACACTCTTAAATCTTCATTGCAAGGTTAGAAATAAGTTTACAATATTTTTACTTTAGTCCCTGAACTATCAGTTTCCTCTATTTTGGTCATTTTTCACTCGTTTCTTCCATTTTCCACCGTTTTCACCCATTTGCAACCTAAACCAAGATATAGAACTACTTAGTGCATTTAGGCGTCAAATAATTATAGAAACGCAAATATTAGTGGGTGAAAAGCGTAACAAATGTGCCATTATCAATACTCATTTTTTGAAAAAGTTGGAAACTATCAGAAGAGAGGACATGACAATCGTGGACTCGGCAAGGCCACAAGTCGAGTTGCTCGTGGCACAGTGAGTCCAAATACATCGTTCATGTCGAGTTCAATGGGTTTCATCCCATCAGGCAATTCCCATGTGAAACAGTGAAGCAAATGTGCCAGAACCATATCCATCTCATAAAGTGCGAGTTGCATTCCCGGGCAGGACCTCCTGCCTGACCCAAACGGTATGTATTCAAAGTTGTTTCCTTTGAGATCTGGAACACCATCTTTCAAAAACCTGCTGGGCTTGAAGGAATCAGGATCATCCCAAGCATTTGTGTCGTGTCCGATGGCCCATACATTGATCAGGACAAGCGATTTGGGTGGAACAAGATAGTCAGCTACCGCGGCGGCTTCAGTGTTCTGGTGGAGGAGGAGGGGGATTGGGGGATGGAGGCGGAGGACTTCCTTAATACAGCAGCGGAGGTAGGTTAACTTCTCCAAGTCAGACTCTTCAACTTTGTGGCTCAAGCCGACCGTGCTGGCCAGTTCTTGTTGTACCTTCTTCAGCTCTTCGGGGTTTCGCATCAGCTCCGCCATTACCCACTCTACAGCTGATGCCACTGCTTCAGTTCCACCAAACATTACATCCTGCGGTTAAAACACATTTATTCCATAACAAGATTTAGAGTTTATTTATAGAGTTGAACATGTTGAGCCTTGCTTCTCTTATAAAAGATGCAGTCTTATTCGAATAATGGTCATTTTCTTAAAAGCTTTCTTGTGTAATAAAACGGAAATTTTGCAAGCAATCATGGTACATGTACATGAACTTTTGCCAAACAATTTGACAATTGTCAGTTAGCACAATTTCATTGAAAGTTGGACACAAAAACAACTTCAAACCAGCTAGTTTAGTGTTAACATTTCATCAACTTTAAAAATTCATATACATTTGATTTGTACAAGGAGTTTATGTCTTTTGTAAGTAACGCATTTTAGTGTTATTGGTATTTAGCATCCATTTAGGTGGCATTCAAGTATCATTAATTGTAGAACATGAGACTCATTTAAAGTAACCTATCAATTAAGACATACGTAGACTATATATAGTACTAGTAGTTCTAAATTGCATTATTTTTTCTCTATAAGGTTTTTGTATAATTGAATGATTTTTTTTTTTTTTAATAAACTACAAATCAAGATATTGGAATATATGTTGTTGCATAAATATTCAAGATTATCATATTCATATTAAATGAATTGATGTTGTCGATATCGGAATTTGAAAATTTTATCCTCTGGAATCATGCAATTTTGATCATTTTTTGGATAAGCTAGCACATGATATTATACTCCACAAGTAGGTCACTCATTTGTTTCTAAGCTAAAGTACCAATTTGGATATCGACAAAATGGGTAGAGATGAAAAAATAAAGAAATCATTTTAATCTCAACAACCACCTTCAATAATGCTTGGTCATGGAATCTCATGAATAAATAATTTGAATGACGTGATATTTGTACTAGAAAAATTATTGAAAATATGTTATTATAAGCAAATAGAGTTTTTATATTGGCCTCATATATGAAAAATATTTCTCATGGACAGTCTGGTACACTAATGAGTTTCTTTTTTTTTTTCTTTAAAAAAAAAAAAGAAAAAGAAAATTTTTTGTCTCGAATCATTTAGCATACGCATCAAAAGCATTCTAAAGCCCCAACATCGTGCATAAAAGCATTTCTATAGAAATTCTTCAAAAAAAATTAAAAAAAAAAACTGCATTAGAGAAGGTTATATTTATTTGTTTGTAAAAGTTTAAAAAATTTCTAAAAAATGTCAATAATTAATTTTAGCCGCATTATATATATTATCTACCTCTATACATACAATCTATCCTAACTGAGTACTCGTATTTTGCCGAAATGAATAATAAAGCTAAGAAGGTGTATGGTTTTGCTTACCATGATGATAGCTTTGATGTTATTCCTTGTGAGCTTAATAGAATTATCTAAATCCTGTGACACTGAAACTTTGTTCTCATCGCTGTAAAATTCTAACAACTCGTCCACCATATCTCTCTTAGCTTCATTCAAACTATTGGTTGGCTTCTTTTTTTGCATATGATCGTCAATAATGGAGTCTATAAATCCATCAAGAGAAGCACGAGCCTTAGATAATCTGTTGTTTATCCCTTGAGGATCAATCCAACTAAGCCAAGGAATAAAATCAACAATATTGAAGGCACCAAACAATTTGGAGAACTCCTGTAAAATCTTGAGGACCTCGTCCTGCATCTGGTGTGATGACTTCCCACCAAATGCAGCTCGATAGATTATGTTCGTTGTGATCTCGAACACTAACTAACCGATGTTAACAGCCGTGCCAGTTTTTGTAGCAACAATGCGGATCATTTGGTCGACTTCATCTCGGACTGAATCCCAAGATTCGACCCTTTTGCGGCTGAAGAGCTTCATCACGCATAGTTTTCGCATCTGTCGCCAGAAAGGTCCACATTGAGCAAAGACCATGTCCGCTCTGCCGTAAGTTAAGTACCTTATTGCGACAGTGACAGGGCGGTTAGAAAATGTATTGTCTTGGACTTGGAGAATTTGGCGGGATATGTCGGAATTGGACACTACTACAATGTGCCGGAAGCCCACGCGAAGGTGAAAGATGCCACCGTATTGCTTGGCTAGATTTGCGAGTCCCCGGTGCGTTAACTGATCCATCATGGCCATGTTTCCAATCAAAGGCCAGCCTTTGGGCCCTGGTGGATAGGGCTTATACCGAAATCTTGATAAGACGAATAAGAACACTAGTAGAGGGACAATTAAGAGAAGAAACATAGGTCTGGTCTCAAGAGCAGCAACATGGGTAATAATATTCTTTTCTTCCAAAATTTCTTCCATTCTTGCACACTTCAGATTTAGGAATATAACGGAAGCACAACACAACTATATATATTAGCCTTAGTAAGACATGTTTTACTCGTGTTATATATTAAATTATTATTGAAAGAAAACTGCCGTACTAAGATATTACTAGCGAATGCATGTGCGTTGCATGTGTTGAGGGTAAAGCAGTGTAGGTGACAATGTTGGAATTTGGTTATGTGGTGTTTCAATCATGTGCAATTGTTAACACACTTACTTCAGAATACAATTGAGCCACTATGATATCAGAGAAGGAAATAGAATAAGATTCAGTTGCATATATCTGGATTTACTTCTGAGCTTTTGGCTGTGCCAAATGACGAAAATAACTTTGGAGTGTTTTACCTAAGATTAAGAATAATATGTGTACCATAATTATTTCCTCATCGTATTTTACGTGAAGTGAAATTTAAAATGGATAAATCATCTATAGAAAATCTAATAAATTTGTATTATTATAAGTGTTTTCTAAGATTTGTATTATTATAAAAGTGTAGTAGGAATTGATTAGTTCTGCAAGTTTTTATTCGATATTCACATCAACCATCCTACTCCACAATGATAACACCCTATTTATATAAAACTCCTAACTACATTTTTTAAGAAAAACAAACTCTAAGTAACTTAACTATTTTGAATAAAATTCTAAGTAAAATAAAATTCCATCTCTAGAAAACTTATCTATTTTGATTAAAATCCCAATCAAAATAAGACTCCTACTAAAAGACTAATTAATTAAAAATAACAAAAACTAAACAATAAAATATTAAGCCCTTGTTTGGTTTGGATTTACATCTAATTAAAATATCAAATTAAATTCAACAATTAATTTTAATCACCCATTTTATGAGACCCATAACTTTTAAATCACATATTTCATCAACTTTTATCAAAATCTACTAAAAATCTGATTTTAATCTCCAACAAACAGGGGCTAAATTATTGGGTCGAGTGATATCATTCTCCTTTGGCAAAGATCCGTCCTCGATGGTAGGGGAAGTGATTCAATCAATACATCAATTACATAAATAGTTATCTTGATTCCGAAAGTCTTTAAAAACTTGAGTGACCAATAGATTTTTTATTTCTATCCCATTGTATTCAGCAAATTCACCCAAACAATGAATTATTGCCTTCACACAATTTTGTCATCCGACTTGTTCAACCATGTGACCTTCTACTGCTAAACATTAATTCAAGTGTTCAAAATAATTTATTTGCATTATTGTGGCTTCAAATTTTACCATTTCCATTATTTCGTTATGTTCATTGATTGACATAGACAAGTTCATCCTCGAAGAATGACGTATTTATATTGGACTCCATCTCAATATCTGTGCAACAATCTGAATAACCTTTTCTATGACAGTTGCTCGCAAATCCAATTATCAATGACGAACTCTCGGACGCCTCAACACTATCCATCCTCGGGTTCTTTGTTTGCAACCAGGTCCATGGCCAGGCTCAAGACTGACCACCACCATGGCAACGTCGCCCGGCCGAGCGTTGTGGCCATTACCTTGTTCCTCTCCCCCGTCGCCATAAAGTTCATCCACCTTCTGTTGTAGAGGCATAACCTATATGGCCACCTTCAATATCTATACAACAATCTGAATCACCTTTTCTGTGACGGTTGCTTGCAAATCTAATAATCAATGATGAACTCTCGGCCGGCTCAACACTATCCATCCCCGGGTTTTTCGTTTGCAACCATGTCTATGGCCAGGCAGAGGCTCATGACTGACCACCACCATGCCAACCTCGCCCGGCCGAGCGCTGTGGCCATTACCTTGTTCCTCTACCCCATCGCCATAAAGTTCATCCACCTTCTGTTGTAGAGGCATAACCAATATGGCCACCTTCAATATCTGTACAACAATCTGAATCACCTTTTCGCTGACGGTTGCTTGCAAATCCAATAATCAATGATGAAATCTCGACCGGCTCAACACTATCCATCCCCGGGTTCTTCGTTTACAACCATGTCCATGGCCAGGCAGAGGCTCATGACTGACCACACCATGCCAACCTCGCCCGGCCGAGCGCTGTGGCCATTACCTTGTTCCTCTTCCCCGTCGCCATAAAGTTCATCCACCTTCTGTTGTAGAGGCATAACCAATATGGCCACCTTTAATATCTGTACAACAATCTGAATCACCTTTTCTGTGACGGTTGCTTGCAAATCCAATAATCAATGATGAACTCTCGACCGGCTCAACACTATCCATCCCCGGGTTCTTCGTTTGCAACCATGTCCATGGCCAGGCAGAGGCTCATGACTGACCACCACTGATAAGTGCGTTTTGCGCACTTAATTATGCGACAAAACATGATTAATTGTTGATATAAATGATTGAATACGGCTTAATCCAATATGAATTGTGTTTGTAGGTTTACTTTGATGGAAATAATGAAATATGCGCGAAAAAATGAAAAAATGACCAAAATGGAAGGAAATGAAAGTTCGGGGACTAAATCGTAATTATTCATAAGTTGACCCGAACAATGAACCGAGCATGGAACCTCGCTAAAGATCTAATTGTCAATATTATGGATGACTAGAAGAAGATGGAAGAGGAAGAAAAGCCAAAAGTGGAATGAAAAGAAGATTGGGGACCAATTTGAACTAGAAGCGAAAATTCATCCATGCTATAGCATGAGATTATACCTTGCTATAGCCCAGATCTCAACAGAGATTCTTAGAAAGGATTTACTTTGCCCATGCTACAGCATGGAAATATACCTTGCTATAGCAAGGGGTATTCTGGGCGAGAAATTCTTAAGTTTCCTTATCCAACTACAACTCTTATGGTAATGACTTTAGGGCAACTATAAAAGCCTAAATTCGTCCTAGACTAGGTTTTTATGCATTTTTAGAGAGAAAAACACCATTGAAGAGCAAGGAAAAAGGCGAGAACAAGGAACAAGGGTTTCACTTCAAGATTCAAGATTCAAGCTTTAAACCCTAATTCTTTGGTGATGTCTTCTCTTGATTATTTTTATTACTCTTTAACTTTAGTCATGCTAGGCTAGACTTTTTATGTACTAGGTGAACGATGAACCTCGTATTGTGAACTTTTAATTTCTATTTTGCAATTTGATATTTAAACACGTTTTATGGATGCTGAATGATTTATATACACATTCTTGTCTCTACGATTATATGCGCAATAGTTGTATGAATTTGAGTGATTTATTTTATGCATTCGAAATAAGGGAAATAGATTCTAAAAGGTATAAATCATCGTAAGGTCCGATAGGGGATAGAAATATACCGCTATGCTTTATGTGAATCTCTAAGTGTTTACAAAACGTCATGCATTCTTGTATATTGCATTTGTCATAGAAATATAGTCAAATGGTATGCTAGAATAGGTTTAATTCTACTCGAAAGAGATTATTGAATAAGTTGGGAACATTGATTCTTCAACCAATTCATCGTGTTGTCAAATTGTGAAATAGGAGTTACAAAGTGAACTTGCTTGGTGATTCGGGATCCTAGTACGTTTTTTCATACATATTTCTTCAACTTTTGCATTTAACCATCACTCTTGCATTTAGTCGTAATTTTAGTTTAATTTACATGTTAGTCATAGTTTGATCATAAAATCTAGAACAATCATCTTGAATTTAATATATTCGGTTAAGGTCGAGATATTAATAATCACGTTAAATCAATCCTCGTGGGAACGATATACTCGAAATTCTAGAATTTCCACTTTATTACTTGTCAACGAACCGTGCACTTGCGGTGATTTAAATTCGAAACATATTTTCGTGAACAAATTTTTGACGCCGTTGCCGGGGATTGAGTATTAATTTGATTTTTGTTATTTAGACACTGATTCTTAATTTTAGTTTATTTATTGTTTTCCATTTAGTTTATTTACTTGGGTTGAGCTAAGTGCTACTATTATTGGCAGGACTACCAAGAACAAATACAATGTCTAATCAACAACTGGAACCGATTGTAGCACCTGCAGCTCCAGCCAACGCTGAAGCACACGATGATGGGGATGCTTTACTTGGGGATTTTTTTTATCACCGTTTGTTATTCAGAGCCAATCTAGCATTGTCTACCCATCTTTCGAGCAGTCGAATTTTCAGCTAAAGACGAATGTCATTCAGCTTTTTTAGAATGGACAGCAATTCTACGGGACAGTCAACGAGAATCCACATACACATGTATCCCGTTTCTTAGATATGTGTCAACATTTCAAGTACCCAGGGATATCAGAAGATGCAATCAGACTGAGGCTGTTCCCGCTCACTCTTCGGGATAAAGCACTTGAATGGCTCGATTCACTCCCAGTGGCAAGTGTAACTACGTGGAATGACTTGGCTCACAAATTCTGTACCAAATACTTCCTACCAGCCAAGGTGGCGAGAATGAAGCACGACATATCCATATTTAGCCAAAATGATACTGAGTCGTTCGATGAAGCGTGGAACAGATTCAAGAGCATGCTACGAAAGTGTCCTCAACATGGGTTCGATCAGAAAACACAAGTTAGGTTTTTCTATTTGGGACTAACTCCGGCGTCCAGAAGTATGGTGGATTCATCATCAAACGGCTCCATAAGCACTAGGTCAATTGCTGGAGCCTGGGAATTGTTTGAAAGAATGGCTAATACTTCAGCCATGTGGTCTACAGATAGAGGAGGCACAAAGAAATCAGTCGGAGTGTATGAGGTGGATAGCTACTCAGCATTGTCTGCAAAAATTGACTCACTATTTCACAAGATGGAGAATATGACACAGACAGTGAACTCAGCACATGTCAAGAAATTAATTTGTGAAGAATGTAGAGCAGAACACCCCACAGCCGACTGTCATATCCTTACACAAAGATTGGAACAGGTGGAATTTGCCCAATGGGGTCAACGTCAGCAAAACAACCCCTATTCTGAAACATACAATCCAGGTTGGAGAAATTACCCAAATTTCTCTTATGGTGGAAACCAAAATCACAATCAGAATCATAATCAGGCTCAGGGTCAGTTTCAGCAGGAGAAGAAATCTTAGTTGGAAGACATGTTCGCGAAATACATGGAAACCACAAATCAGTTCATGAGAAAGACTGAAACTAACCTCCAGAATCAGGGTGCAGCAATTAAAAATCTAGAAACCCAAATGGGGCAGTTAGCTCTGTCTATGACAGGGAGGGTACCTGGTGCATTACCGAGCAACACAGAAGTTAATCCTAGGGACACGAAGTGGAGTTCAGCTACCTGAGATACATGTCAAGAGACCGGGTGCAAATGAAGAGCAAGTGGAGTCTTCTGAAGAAGAGGATGAGAAGCAGGTTGACAACACCAAGAAGATATCAGGAAGAGAAAGTCTAGAAAAATCACAACAAGGGCCAGATAATTCGGTAAATTCCTATGAACCACCCATTCCATTCCCACAACGGTTGATGAAGCATCAATGGGAGCAACAATATAAGAAATTTCTCGAAGTTTTCACGAAACTCCATATAAACATCCCATTTGTCGAAGCACTGTTCAAAATACCTGGCTACGCCAAGTTCCTGAAAGATATTCTATCCAAGAAACGAAAGCTAGAGGAGCATGAGACAGTAATGCTAACAGAGGAGTGCAGTGTCGTAATTCAGAAAAAACTCCCACCAAAACTGAAAGATCCAGGAAGTTTTACTATACCTTGCACTATTGGTGAATGTTATTTTGAAAAACCTCTTTGTGATCTTGGTGCAAGTATTAATTTAATGCCTCTATCTGTTTTCAGGAAACTCGGACTAGGGGAAGCCAAAGCAACTACAGTGACACTGCAATTAGCTGATCGATCATTTGCACATCCAAGAGGGATAATTGAAGACGTACTAGTCAAGGTGGACAAATTTATTTTCCCAGCAGATTTCCTCATTCTGGATATGGAAGAAGACAAGAATATCCCACTCATCTTGGGTAGGCCGTTCCTAGCTACCAGCAGAGCTCTGATAGATGTTGAAAATGGTCAGTTAAATTTGAGATTTGGCGAGGAACAGATCACTTTCAGCGTTTTCAATATGATGGATGAGCATGTCAAGTCAGATAAGTGCTATCGAATTGATGTGGTAGGGGAGGTGTTGCAGAAGAAAATTGTGTTTCAAAACTTTTCAAACGTTGCCGATGACCATAATGTGCATTTTCAACTTGAACAAAATCTTAAGAAACAAGAAGGCTACATTGTTGAGTTCGAGACAGTTCATGAGGGAAAATCAGATGACACGGACAAAGTTAAGGCTGAAGTTTGGAGGAACGCTGCAGTAAGAAAGAAAATGTCATTGAAGAAGCTAATCAGGACCTCCAAAGCTATGTTCGACGTACCCTAACAGACTACCATAGTAAAATCGAGCTATCGACTATAAACAAGCGCTGGTTGGGAGGCAACCCAACAATTCTTCCCTTTTATTTATTTCGCTTTATGCATTAGATTATGAATTTCTTTTTCAAGTTTTTTATAATTTTTAATAAGATTACTTTTTCATCGTCTCTACAGGTAATAAAAGAGCCTATGCATGGTCCACATTATTTTTCCTCCACTATCTTCACATTAGCATCTCTATTGATCAGGTGAGTATTCATCACCATTTATTTTTTATCTCCTGTGAATTTGTCCTTGATTTTCTGCGCTGCTAAGTTTGTATTTTATTATTCTTTAAACATTGAGGACAATGTTCTATATACGTTTGGGGGTGGGACAATGCTGTTCTATATACGTTTGTGTGATTGTGTGAAAAAAAATTATTTTTTTGTGTGAATTTAATGGCCTTGCCAGCAATGATGAGAATATTGGAATCAGTATAGCTATGAATAGGGAAAATTATGCATGCTTAATTGATCGATACTTGTCTATGTGGAACTTGACATTTTTGCGCACAATAATTGTGTTGGGCATGCTAAGCTAATGATGGGATGTTTGAGTCATAGTGAAGTTGAACATGATAGGTCAACCTCGAAAATTCTATTGCACCATTCGAAAAACCATCATTTTAGAAGTTTGGAGATGATTTAGCTGTTATAGGGGAACATTGAGATAAGTATGGATTCCATGTGTGAGAATTATGTTGTGTGGATTGGATTAGACCGATAAGACGAAAATGAGGTAAAAGTTCCAAGTCAGAGGTCAGTTCTAGAAATTGGGTGTCTAAAAAAAAGGGGCATTGCACTAATCGTTGAATCGCTAAGACATCTGTTCGAGCCTGTATAACTCGAGTGATTAAGCCTGTAAGGGTTCAAAACCTGATGCCCTATGGTCATCTAACTTGGGATTTATCAGCCTAAATATCGTTACAGGGGTTATATAGAAAGCAAATGGAATGTGTCATATATGTGAAAAAAAAACCACAAAAATCTATCATTTGATGAATATTATACATGTTTCTATGTATGAAATGCATTGATTAGCCTCAGACATCTTGTTGATAGAATCATATCTCTGATGCGAAGCAAGTAACCTAGTCTAGTCTTAACGGTTGAAACAATCAAAGAAGTAGGAGAATTCATGCTTGTTGAATTGTGAACTTATGACCGCGAGATCTATCCAAACAGAGAGGGTAAGGACTAAGTAAATCAAAACTATACTCTAGAACACACCCATAGATCGTTGAGTGAAAATAATAAGTTTGGGGGGGTGTGAATCTCTCGAGCGAAGAAAGAAAGAAAATTTAACTACTGGAGGTCGGGATTTGCACCCATCATCAGTTTGGTATGCTTTGCATGATTATGCACACACATACACATCAAGTTCTGTAAGTTATAGGTGGAGGTTGATTTGAGTTTACACTGTGGAAATTGTTCATTGGTTAATTACTGAATTCTAATCCTGAGATACGACAGGCTGTTAAACCATGTTTTGCATAAAGTTAGGTTATCATCTTGTTTGAGGACAAACACCAATTCAAGTTTGGGGGATTTGATAAGTGCGTTTTGCGCACTTAATTATGCGACAAAACATGATTAATTGTTGATATAAATGCTTGAATACGGCTTAATCCAATATGAATTGTGTTTGTAGGTTTACTTTGATGGAAATAATGAAATATGCGCGAAAAAATGCGAAAATGACCAAAATGGAAGGAAATGAAAGTTCGGGGACTAAATCGCAATTATTCATAAGTTGACCCGAACAATGAACCGAGCATGGAACCTCGCTAAAGATCTAATTGTCAATATTATGGATGACTAGAAGAAGATGGAAGAGGAAGAAAAGCCAAAAGTGGAATGAAAAGAAGATTGGGGACCAATTTGAACTAGAAGCGAAAATTCATCCATGCTATAGCATGAGATTATACCTTGCTATAGCCCAGACCTCAACAGAGATTTTCAGAAATGATTTACTTTGCCCATGCTACAGCATGGAAATATACCTTGCTATAACAAGGGGTATTTTGGGCGAGAAATTCTTAAGTTTCCTTATCCAACTACAACTCTTATGGTAATGATTTTAGGGCAACTATAAAAGCCTAAATTCGTCCTAGACTAAGTTTTTATGCATTCTTAGAGAGAAAAACACCATTGAAGAGCAAGGAAAAAGGCGAGAACAAGGAACAAGGGTTTCACTTCAAGATTCAAGATTCAAGCTTTAAACCCTAATTCTTTGGTGATGTCTTCTCTTGATTATTTTTATTACTCTTTAACTTTAGTCATTATAGGCTAGACTTTTTATGTACTAGGTGAACGATGAACCTCGTATTGTGAACTTTTAATTTCTATTTTGCAATTTGATATTTAAACACGTTTGATGGATGTTGAATGATTTATATACACATTCTTGTCTCTACGATTATATGCGCAATAGTTGTATGAGTTTGGGTGATTTATTTTATGCATTCGAAAGAAGGGAAATAGATTCTAAAAGGTATAAATCATCGTAAGGTCCGATAGGGGATAGAAATATACCGCTATGCTTTATGTGAATCTCTAAGTGTTTACAAAACGTCATGCATTCTTGTATATTGCATTTGTCATAGAAATATAGTCAAATGGTATGCTAGAATAGGTTCAATTCTACTCGAAAGAGATTATTGAATAAGTTGGGAACATTGATTCTTCAACCAATTCATCGTGTTGTCAAATTGTGAAATAGGAGTTACAAAGTGAACTTGCTTGGTGATTCGAGATCCTAGTACGTTTTTTCATACATTAATTTCTTCAACTTTTGCATTTAACCATCACTCTTGCATTTAGTCGTAATTTTAGTTTAATTTACATGTTAGTCATAGTTTGATCATAAAATCTAGAACAATCATCTTGAATTTAATAGATTCGGTTAAGGTCGAGATAATAATAATCACGTTAAATCAATCCTCGTGGGGACGATACTCGAAATTCTAGGATTTCCACTTTATTACTTGTCAACGAACCGTGCACTTGCGGTGATTTAAATTCGAAACATATTTTCGTGAACAACCACAATGCGAACCTCGCCCGGCCGGGCGCTGTGGCCATACCTTGTTCCTCTCCCCCATCGCCATAAAGTTCATCCACCTTCTGTTGTAGAGTGATAACCAAAATGGCCACCTTCTGTGCCACAACCTCAAGTTGTTGGGGATTTCTATTAGTACTTTTATGTGGTTCCCATTATCAATCTTGGCACCACGATTTCTCACTCGTCCTCCTCGACCAAACGTCAGGATCGTAGACTGGAATCTAACACCAACTGATGCAGGGGAAAACAAAGATGATAAACTAATACAGAATTATAAAAGCAAATTTGTGCATTAATTAATCTATCTCTGAGTTTTTATTCAATATTCAAAATCAAATATCCACAGCACAATCATAACAACCGAATGTTGCAGGATAACATGTTTATTTTAATATTTTATTTGTCAAGTTTTAATTCTCATTTAATAGTCTTTTGTTATTTTCCTCAACTACGAGTTTGTTATGGTTGTAAGTTTTGTGAAAATAGATAGGTTTTCAAGAGTTTTTATTGTTCTGTAAGTATATTTTGGACGTTTTGTTCAAAATAGACTGTCTTAGAGAGTTTGTATATTATTTTAAAAGTGTATTTATGTTGTAAAAGGAAAGTAAATTAGAGTTTAATATGAATGACACTTGTATCCCTGCAGCCCTAGATATTATTACCATATGTATCCATATTGCTGCCCTATAAATATAGGGCTTTGGTTCTCATTATAATACACAAAAGTCTATTGGTTTTTATTCTCTATTCTCTTTTCTCTATTTTATAACACGTTATCAGCACGAAATCTTATTTTTTTTTTTTCAAAGTTTACCGCGACACGAAGAGCAACATTCCAAGGTAAGAAAGAAAAAGTAGAATACTGAAAGTACAATCCTTAGAGAAAGTAATAATTTTTTTAATCATAATCATTCATCACGTGTATCAAAATTAATTTGATATGTGAATTAAACATGCACATGCAGATTACATGTTTATCACTCTTGTTCATCTATCAATGTGAATTTCTTTTATAAAGCATTAAATTCTCTCCTGCGCCGGCCACTATGTTCTGTTTATCTATCCATTCACGACACTAAAAAAAAATATATATATCAATTATTGGCATAAAAGATTTTGGTTTTACAATTCACTTAATCCAAGGAAAATAGCAAATACAATCATTACGTTTCTTTTAATTTACATCACTCATTATTCTTTAATTTTATATGCATCATGTAATTGTGTATGCTACATTAGTTACACAGTTAGCCATGCATAATTAATTAATAGTTGTTGAAGAAGTAGAATTTTTTTGTTACCATTATCGTCAATAATTTTTTATATATAATTCTGCTATATTTACAATAGCAGTTCCACGGTCAAATTTTCTTTTAATTATATGTGTTTGGTAAAATTAATTAATCTTGTGTGGTTTATTTATAATTTGTTGTTGCTCCTGAAGTAGCACAACATTATAATTAATATTTTTGAAGAATATTACTTGTTCATGAAGAGCATAAATTATATTTTTCAATATTGCAGAAGAATATTGACATATTGCTCTTGAAGAAGTAATATTAAAATATAACGTGCTCCTGAAGTAGCATATGTTTCGAAGAACATACTATTTTGAATTAGTGTTTATCCTTGAAGGAAAATACATAACTTATGTCATATTGATTAGTTTGATTACTTGAATGATATATGATTATATAATGTTTACTCATATTCTTCGAAATTAAATAATTGAATTATATCTTATATTGAACCAGAAGTTCAATTTGACTTTATTGTTTGGCATGACCAGTTTGTACCATCACTGAATCAATAATGATGTGAAATTAAATATTATTTGTAGTGCAACGCCCCAAAAATTTTGTAGAATAATTTTTTTTTGTTTTTTTTTGTTATATATGCTTATTTTTATAATTTTGTTAAATTGAGGGACTGAAATTAAATAGTATTAAATTTATTTTTAATTGAACCAAATAATTAGATTTTGATAGAATAATGATATGTACATTATTGGGCTTGTTTTGTAATTCGTATTAAATGACGAGGAAATTACACTAAACCAGGTGTTTAGTTTTGACTTTTAAAAAATCAGATTTATACTTTATTTAATCAAAAATTAGGTTTTAATTTTTACCATTAATATTAATAATAATATTTTAAATTAAACTAATCTACATACCCACCTAGTACCTACCCCCACCAAATATAAAACCCTAACCAAACACTAATCCATTTCATTCTTTCCACTCTCTCGCCTCCATCGTCACCGACATCGCCACCGCCGGCCGTCTCCACCGCCAATGCCCGCCGCCTCTCCCCCTCCCTTCCCCTTCCCTTATTCCTTCTCCTCACCCCCGTCTCTGCTGCGAATCGCAGCGTCACAAGCAGCGACGCTGCTGCTCGCCTCTACCGCAGACCGTCTCCACCGCCACTGCCCGCCGCCTCTCCCCCTCCCCCCTCCCCTGCCGTTCAATAGCGTCGCTGCGAGACGCTGTTGAACGGCAGCAGCTCTGCTCCCAGATTTTGGAAGAACGTGTTGTTGTGTTGATGTGTGGTGTTGATGTAGTGTTTGTGTGGTGGTGGGTTGCAGATTTGCGTTGTGATGGTGCTATGGTGGAGGTTGAGGTACGACTGTGTGGTGTTGATGTGTGTTTATGTGGATCTAATATTTTTGGTGATGGTTGGGATGTTGGCTGTGGTGGTGGCGGCGGTCGTGGGTGTCTGTGACTCACTCTGAAATAGAGTCGTGACATGTAAAAGTTTTGATTTTTTTCAACCTGTGACCTAAGTGGGTGTCTATGACCTCAGAATTGTGATTGTGACTAACTGAAATAGAGCTTTGACCCATAATTTTTTTTATTTTTTCAATCTGTGACCTGTAAAAAATTTTGGTCATTCTGTGACCTATGACCAAGTATTGTTGGTGTATTGGGATGGCGGGGACGGGTGCGGCGACTAGGTCGAAGTGTTTGTGACCATCTATTTGGTGATGTATTTAGATGGGGGAAGGGTGTTTGGGTGATTGTGACCCATCTATATGGTAACTGTGACCTTAAAATTCATTACTCTGTGACCTTAAAATATAACCTGTGACCTATGATTTTTTTATCAGTTTTGATCTGTGACTTCGAAATAATCCTGACCAAATTGTATATAACTGTGACCTTAGCAATTGCTGGAATCGGAGCAGTCGCTTGAATTAAGCGGCGGCAAAACGATCACCGGAGTAGTCTCCGAAATTAAGTATGGCCGGAGAACAGTCGTCGGAGTAGTCGCCGGTCGTCGAAGCAATGGGGGTGGGGTGGGGTGGGGTTAATTATATTATATTACAGTTAAATATTTAATTTAATATAATAATTGTGAAATATAATTAATGAATTAAAAAAAAAACCTGATTTTTGCAATTTTAAACTTTGGAACCTGATTTTTTTTTTTTTTTGGTAAAGTAAATGCCTGATCCATGAATTCTTCCCTTAAATGATGCACCATGAACTCCAAAAAAAAAAAAAAAAAAAAAAAAGAATAATTTGGATTAGTTAGGTCCAAGATATTAAAGTTTAATTGTCATTAATTAGTATTAAATTTATTATTGATTTTAAAGGGTTGGCAGCCACGTGGGTGTTTAGATAGATGTAAAACGTCGTTTTCTTGTAATTCAATTAGAATTTCACTTTGTTTTGCTGTTAGATGACCCACTTTCAATAGGATTTGTCATATAATCAATATATGCAACACAAAGGAGTCAGGGAATTTTCACCACAAAAGTATTTTACATACACGGCAGAGATAACCTAATTTCAGCCACACGCATTTTGAAAGTAGAATTTTCATCCATTAAAAATTATTTTCAAAACATTCACGTACCCATATTCGTCGAGGCAGAGATTTTGAGAAAATGATTTGGAGCATGCAATCATATTTTTCTTTCAAGATTTGTTTGATCTATCGAGGTAGTATAACGAAGTGCAAGTAGTTTTGTCCCGTTTAATTTTATAATTTCATGCTCATAAATGTTATGATAATTAAAGATATGATTCGATACAATACAATATGATATGGCCATCAGCAGGAAAGATATGATATATTATGAACTTTTACCGATTGCTAAAAATAAGATAGGACGGTATGACTATTTTGATATATGAATTGATATTTTATTCAGGATTGCACAACACTCGTGTCCTACTTAATATTCTCATAAACTCACCATTTTCACTACCTCTCACAGTTTAGAACGGCTTGTTGGTTGGCAGACGATGATGTGCTGTCGTTGTGCCTAGATTCATTGGATTTAATAAAAAAATATCGATATAACATGACTAAAGATTTTATTTCTATCAACTACTTTGGTTTTATTATTATAACTTCTTATTTAGGGATAAAGAACATGATTTATTTGATTATGTATTCTTTTAAGCGTTATTTTATGTTAGTGGAACCAAAAACTTATCTTTACTATGATACGTAAAATAAATAAATAAATAAATAACACAAAATGCATGAATTTTCTATATGAGTAGGTCCTAGTGGAGTGTTGCAGAGGAAATGGATTACATGAAATAGAGAGTTGACTTTAGGCTCCGTTTGATTGGCGATATTTTTCCTGAAAGTAGGAAAATATTTTCCTACTTCCACTTTTTGACTGTTTGATATGCTAAATTTTTCACGGAAAATGTTTTCCTCCCTTTTTTCTAGGTACAATCCTTTAATGCACGAATGATGGAAAATGTTTCCCAACCTTTTAGGTGGGAAAACATTTTCCAACTTTTTTTTTTTTAGCAATGACAACCAATTCTATCAACCATTGTAAAAAAGATTTTCATTTTTGTTGACAATTTCTATGCAAAACAAAGTCAAATGAATATGGTAATTTTTTCTAATTGTTTTAAATTTTTTTTTTTTTACTTTTTGGTAATTGGAACAAATTCTTAACCCAATAGTAGAAAATATTATCACTTTAATGGACAATTTCCATAAAAAAGGAAGTCAAACGGATTTCAAACTTTCAACATTTTCCATGGAAAATTATACCAATCAAACACATTTAATTACAATTCCCCGTAAAACAAGTTCTAGGCAAATATTTTCCCTGAAATTCGTTTTCTTTCCACCCTATTTTTCATGGTACAATCAAACGGACCCTAGCGTAAAATCTCTCCTAGTTGCTATGATGTTGACAATGTGGTAAAATAAATAAATAAATATGGTTTATGGGATTCATGCTATCAATTGAATTGGATGCTTTAATCACATTAATTATAAAGATATTTAATAACTTATTTTCATTAGCTATACTTTATATAAAATATATTGATGATACTGTCTGCGGATGTTTTAATTAAATGATAACTATTATATGTGTGATGATTTATGTCCCAAAAGTTTAAATTGTAGGGTGACTTTTATTTGATATTTCCAAACATATAGGAATAAGATATGATGTTTATTCTTTTTTATTATTCATTTTATTTAGGGAGAAGTTGACCCGCACATTAAAAATGAGATTATCTAGGAGCATACTTCTTATAATAGCAGTTAGATTTAGTATTAGAATTAGAGATATGCCATTCTGTTCCCACCACAACTAAGAACATTATTTATATTTCATGTTTAGATATGAATTATTTTAATGATAAGAATAATTGTTGTTCATTTTATCTTGATAAGATCTTAACGCTTATGGTAAATTATAAAATGACATTTACATTCTAAATACTGGGTATTCTATAATGAGTATAGAAATGAAAAGGTATAAATGTGATAATCTGAATAACATGTATATCTGGCATTCCATACTTAGCCCCTGTTTGGGCCATCTTTTTTCCATTATTTTAGAAAAATAATGGACGTTATACAGTAAACCTGCCAAAGGAAGATAGTCTACTGACATGTTGCAGGCAACTTTGCTTTTTCTTTTGTATTTGCTCCACACGACTTTTCCCATAATACCCTTGCCCCAACCGTTCCTTAAGGCAATCAATTTCAACCTACTCTCTCTCTTTCTCTCTCTCTTCCGGCTTCACGACCGACATCTACCGTGAGCTTCGAAGTGCTTCCCAAACAGGTAATCGTTAATTTGATGCTCTGATTTCCTTATGAAGTAGTGTGAAGCTTCGATTTGTGCTGTCGGACCTGAATAAGAGTTACTCGAAATTTTTCAGCCGACTTCGACGGTTCGGCCTCGAAGTGTATTCATCTTCTCCGATTTTGTTTTGCAATTGCCCGGTACGAAGAATTCCCTTATGTTTCCTAGTACTACCATTTTCTCCACCGTTTTCTCCCCTCTGCGTCTTCGATTGCGTGCTTTAATGTCTGTTTCTAGTTCTGGGCTATCAGGGGTTAGCTTCGATTTTGAAATGTGCCTTAAATGGGGTAATTGCTAGCTATTTTTGTGTGTCCTACAAATTCCATTTATGCAATGACAGAAAAATTGTAGATCATTCGTTTTTGGCTTGTCTGTTTGCCCAATTACACTAGTCGGTCATGTGAGCTTCTGGGAATACGGATGTGCAATGGAGATGTATTTTTGTGCAAATTGTGTAAGGCTGATTACTCCATAAGATAGTTTTTGTCACGCTAAATTTAAGCTTAACATAGAATTGGCCTTCTATGGAGTAGGGAACTACAGATGTTGCCCCGTTTCTTAATGGCATTACGGAAACGTTCTTGCTATATATTAGTGGCTCACTAGGAGATCTGTTCGTAGAAACTTGAAACTGCCTATTTTTCCACTTCAATGTATTTGAAAAAACATTGCAGTTACTGCATTTATGTGATGAGAATAGAACAACATATAAGCAAATTACACACCGTTGTCAATTCTTTATAGAGGTAGAATTCTGCATAATAACCTGCGACATTGCTTATCTAATTGACGTGAACTTCATTTTCCTTTTTTTGTCGATTCGTTCCTTACCCAGCCACGCAATCTACTTCGCAGCTGGACCAACTAGCCTGCCCTTTGCACAACAAGCTCATATCTTGCACTTCCACAAACAGAGACACACCAGCACGAAGACTGACTCTTCACCCCAATTGTCGCGAAAATGGATCCATTACATCCACAGGTACAAATCACCTACAGGGGTAGGACTTCATTTTCTATCTTTTGCCATTTCAGTTTTGTGTTTTTCCCTTTTTTTCGTCTTCCGTTGCATCTTACTTAACTTTGTGTTTTCCATCTCGCAGCTTGGGAGCGTTCAACCACCTGTTTCATCGGGAGCTGTTGATGACCTATCAAGTGCTGCATCCTCAA
Organism: Fraxinus excelsior; assembly: GCA_019097785.1. Taxonomy (NCBI): domain Eukaryota; kingdom Viridiplantae; phylum Streptophyta; class Magnoliopsida; order Lamiales; family Oleaceae; genus Fraxinus; species Fraxinus excelsior. The sequence goes on along the minus strand of CM032636.1, from coordinate 12,974,736 downwards.
AAAAGCATGCAAGATGGAAAGAAGCAGAGAGAGGGATCTTCATTGCAGCCTGTGAAACCGCAATTGCCGAAGGCCATCGTCATGGGAAGTGTTTTACGAAAGTTGGATGGGAACGTGTCGTAACGTTATTCAACTCCATATCCGGCCACAATTGGACTAAAAATCAACTTCGCAACCAGTGGGACTCAATGCGTCGTGAGCACAAACGGATCACCGAACTGCTCGCCTGTACTGGGGTCGAGTACCGGCCATCAGAAGGTCGGATTGTAGCTTCAGAAGAATGGTGGAAGCGAAAAATTAAGGTAATTTCGCGGCCCGCGTGATTTTCGTTTCGACCGGGATACCTCGTTCGTAATTATCAGCACCGTATGTACTATGCATTGCAGGAAAACAAGGACTATAAGGACTTCAAGCACAAAGATATCAGCGAGATATATACTCGATATCATCAACTTTTTGGGTACAGCTATGACGGGGATAAGTATGCCGTGACTCCCACGAAGTTATGTAGTACTGGAGTACGTATGTTCGAGGATAGTGCAGCTGATGACGACAGGGATGCAATCCCTATTGATGCGGAGAGCACTGGTTCGAGTGACGAGGGTCACGAGGGAAACTGTACCTCCAACACAAAATTGTCTGGCCCACGCAGCGGTGAGAAGAGGAAGTCGGGTACGTGCTCCCATACAGGAAAGAAGAAGAAGAAATTTTCAGCAAAGGATGTGTCTTACTCCGTCGATCGCGCGAGCAGTGCCGCCGAGGAAGTGGCGGCGAAGATAAGCAAAATTTTGACCCCAGAGAAGAACGCTGGAGTTGCCTGCGTAGATGAGTTGCTTGCGGCGGGACGGCTTAAACGACGGACGCCTTTGCACTTCTTTGCTTGTACTTTTCTCGCACATAAGCGATATCGAGACATGTTCGCCGGACTACAGGACGACGATGAAAAGTTCGAGTGGATTGAGTGGCAGTACAACGAGCGTAACAAGTCCGGTCATTAAGTTATGTATTATTTGAACTTTATTTTCTGAGCTTTTCGTGGCAGACTTTCCCGTTTATATTTTTTTTTCCTTGCACCGTAACGTTTATCTTTGATGTTGTGATTCTGTACTATGTTATTAGCTAGTTTCTGCACTTTATGTTATGATACTTTTTCTTGTGCTATGTCACAGCTTTTTATGCATGCTTGTGCATAAAAAACAGAGTATCTAACCTCGTGCAAATATTTTAAACCTTGTGCTACACATATTTACTACAGGTTGTGCTATTTCACACATATTTCACACATAATTATTCTCCTCATCACAAAGAATACATATAATCGAGCTTACCAGATAAACAGTTGAAATTGTGAAAGGATATCATTTTTCCATAAATCTCAATGGAAGACTTCTAAGCTTTGACAAAGAAAGGTAACATCGGCTACATGATATCCTCATTATCTGAATAAAGCAGATTATTTTAAATCATTCACAGTTGCTGAATAAAGTATGAAGTCAGGTACAAATTTTGTTTTCTAATTAACCAATAATAGAAAATATTAGCACGAATAAGACATTTTTGTTTTTTCTGGCAGACTTTCATTTTTGATATAGGACCCCAATTATTCACATCCACAAAAAGTTCACATGCAGTATAGTGTATTCATAACTTGTCTGTCATATTCTTTTGCATACCACTTGTGCTATATATACACGTTACATTACCCTTATGATGCACTCAAGAGTAATACAACATCCAACATTTTTCATTCTACTTTATCGTTTTCTCTTAGTACCCGAAACCAATTTCTAAATCATTTCAAACCATACGGTTACACAATGGAAACTCTTGACTTCAACTGTGTGCTTATATCTGGATCCGAAGACGAAGATGACGTGGACGAAGAAGAGTTCATTAGGCAACTATCAGAAGACATCATGAAATGGCTACACTATTGTCAAATTGCATCAAGTGATGCGATGCGATACTATCGTACACAGCAACATCGCATCAGACGATTTCCATTCGCAAGAAACGGACACATGTTTATGAAGGAAGCGATGGAGGAGAACTGGCAAATGTGTTTTCAAGAATTTCGGATGTACCCACAACAACTGCGTAACTTCGCACACACCTTAAGGGATGAGTACGACTTAAGTAGCAGCCAGCAGGTCGATCTATATGAACAAGTCGGAATGTTCTTGAGCATATTAGCGCACGGCAAGGGATACCGACAGGTGACAACGATTTTCAACCATTCCTTACAAACTGTATGTCATTACTTCAGGGTCGTTCTTCGTGCCGTTGTTGCGTTTTCCGCGCGGATGGTACAGCCCAGCCCGAACTACAACGACGGTGCTTACCCTTACAGGCCGGACCCGAATAAACATCCACTGTTTCAAGATTGCATCGGTGCAATTGATGGAACACATGTCAGAGCAGTACTTCCGCGGTACGAGCGGGTGAACTTCATTGGACGGAAAGGGATGCCAACACAAAATGTTTTGGCGGTTTGTGATTTTAATATGTGCTTCACCTTTGTACTCGCCGGCACAACCGGGAATACGCACGACGCTCGTATACTTGCTCGAGCTATATATAGTCCAGAAATTCATTTCCCAGTACCAGCGCCTGGAAAGTATTATTTGGTTGACTCCGGGTTTGCACATCGACCGGGATATATGGCCCCGTACAAGGGGTCGGACATATTGTACCATTTCCAACAGTTTCGCGACGATGGCACGGGTCGTCGTCGTCGTTTTCGCAATGCTCGCGAGAGGTTTAACTACAGACACTCATCATGCAGAAACGTGATAGAACGTACATTTGGTGTGTGGAAAGAAAGGTGGCAAATCCTCGATCGGATGCCGAGCTATCCGTTTCGAACTCAAGTAGCCGTTGTTATTGCGACAATGGGTATTCACAATTTTCTACGGCGTTCCGGAGTGGTGGACGAGGCATTTCGTACAGTACAGACCGACGACGATGCTTACGAGGTGGAGCTACCAACCGCTGAGGATGAAATGCATGCCGAAATTAACGCGCCCGAAATGCAGCGTAGTGAATGGGATAGAATTCGCGATTTTATGGCTCAACAACCGTGAAAATGTACTATTTTATTTATATGTTTTTTTTCTCTATGGTGTCAATAACGAAGTCGATCAATTTATATGTTGGTGTGTAGTATCATGATTTGCTAACAGTGGGACATTATGCGTCGGAGTTATTGTGACGAGTTTTTAAATAAAAAATAATTGTATTTACGTTCAAATAAATGTTCGTCGTACGCTGACAGGCATGGGAAAAATATTTGACCAATTCCAACACAAATGAATTATTGACACAAATAATTGGCCTTCTCGTGAGCAATTCAAAGAATGGAAGTCACTAAAGTCATCATTATACACTAACATAAAAAGGGAGGGCAAAAATGGAATGTGGACTTAAAAAAAGACAATCCCTGCACACCATGCAGAGCTATCCTATTCATGATTGGACCTATCAAGTTACTAACGTTCCTTTTTTTTCTACAAATGAAATTGGGAAGATGGCCCAAACAGGGGCTTAGTTACATGAATTAAAATGGAATTTCAAAATTACATAGAGGTGTATATTTGAGGTCAACTTATTTTGAATCATTTGACAAATGTGAATCATACATATTAGGCAAGATGACCACATACCCTTTTAATTGAAAGTGTTAAAGAGCTAAACAATTACTAGACTAATATATAGCGATGTATGTGGACCCATGTCAATTACTACTAGATAAGATTTCTCTTATTTCATCACATTTACTGATGACTATTTTAGAAATTGTCATAGATGCTTGATGAAATTCAAGTATGAAGCACTTGAAAAGTTCAAGAAATTCAATATAAAGATAAACAAATAGGTAGAGGTATTCTCACACTAAGATCCGATCAAGGTTGAGAATATCTTATACGTGAATTTTAGATTATCTAAAAGATAATAAGATTCTTTCGCAGTGGATTCCGTCACATATACCACAACATAACGGTGTATCTAAAAAGAAGAATCGAACACTATTAAATATAATGCAATTAATAACGAGCCATGCAAACTTTCCAAAATCATTTTGGGGTCATGCACTAATTGTCGTGTGTTATACATTAATCGTGTTTCATCTAAGTCGATTGACTAAACTCTATACGAGTTATGAAAAGACAAAAAACCATACTTGTCTAATATTAAAGTTTAGGGTAGTGACACTTATGTGAAGTACACTAAATCGGGGTAAACTAGAGTCTAAAAAAAGACATTTGTATATTAATTATATAATCTCATTGAGAAGAAAATCTTCTTCTTACGTCGTCCTAAAGAAAGAATTTACTCTAGGAGAGGACAGTGGGTTCAAGAGTCTACAAATATAGTTGACCAATCAGATGAAACTAAGTCTAATCTCACACGTGCTGATTGACATGCTCTTGATCAGGAAGTAGAGACTCATGTGAACATGTCAGCTCCATGTAAATCTCGTAGGATCATTCGACCACCTAGAAGGAACGAATCCATGATTATTAATCAGGCATTACTAATCAATAATGATGAACCTACTAATTATACATAAACAAAATCAAGTGTTAACTCGAAGATATGGCAATAGGTATGGAATCCGAGATGAACTAGATGTATGTGAACAAGGTTTGGACCTTGATCAATCAGTCTGATGGGGAAAAACATATAGGCTATAAATGAGTTTACAAGAAAAAAGGTCGGCATGGATAGGAACATCCATATATACAAGACAAAGCTAGTAGCAAAAGGTTATAAACAAAGACAAGGAGTTGACTTTGATGAAACCTTTTCACTTGTAACTATGCTAAAGTCCATTCGAATTTTGCTTGTAATAGTTGCATACCATGACTATGAGTTATGAGAAATAGATGTCAAAATTGCATTCCTATACAGGAACTTGAAAGAGAAAGTGTACATGACACAATTTGAGGGTTTTGAATCCAAATATGCTTACAAGGTATGCAAACTCGATCAATCCATATATGAATTCAAGCAAGCCTCTGGAGTTGGAATCTTTGCTTTGATGAGGCGGTTAAAAGGTTTGATTTTATCAAAAATTGAAAACGATCTGTGTGTTTACAAAAAGATAGTATGAGCGTTGTCGTATTCCTAATATTAATGTAAATGACATATTGTTAATAGGAAATGATGTTCCTATATTTCAATCGTTGAAATTATGGTTGTCAAATAATTTCTCTATGAAAATATGAAAAAGAAAACAACTTGATCTATAGAGATAGATCCATAAGATTGTTTGACACCAATCTATATGGAAAAAATGAACTGAGAATCCATTGATACACTGATGCCAACTTCCAGCTAGACCAAGATGATAGCGAATTTCAATCAAGATATAATTTACTCTTAATAATTGAGCGACTAGTTGAAAAGTTCCAAACATGAAACAACCATTAATTCAATAAGTCTAATACACCATTGCTTCAGAAGCAGCAAAGAGTTATGGTCTGATCAAGAAGTTCATTAATAAGCTTTGAGTAGTTCTTAACATTGTTATTCCCAAACCTTTGTGTTGTAATAACAATGGAATCATCGCGCAAGCGAAGGAACTAAGGTTTCATCAATAATCCAAACATGTATTAAGACAATATTTTCTCATTAGAAAGATAATACAAGACATGATGTAAAGAAAGAAAGAATTCTCACATTAATAATATTGCAGATCCACTAACAATATAAACATGATCGACGTGTAGACTCTTATGGTATAAGATACATAAGTGATTGGATCTGGTGCAAGTAGAAATTTTATAAGTATTATACCCTAAGTCCAATCGATTTTGAACATAAACACTTTTTATATACGATTGATGCTTTTTATTGATGGCAGATCTATTACTCATTTCGTCCCAATTATATATAGACTTGTTTCCTAATGTAGAATATTTTGTTGGGTTCCTTTACCAATATACCGTTATTAAATTTTTTCCACTTAATATGACAACTTCTTGAAATCATTCAAATACACACATTCTCCACTTCTTGGAAACATGGAACAACTCTCATTTCTTCTTCTTCAAATTCTTTATAAATTTCAACAATAATTTAGTTTTACATACTGAAAATTAAATAGGGGTAAATTAGAAAAGATATTGGCAAAAATTAATTTTCCAATGACATTAAAGAAACTTTCTTAATTCGTATGAAAAATGAAAAAAGTCTATATAATTGGGATGGAGAGAGTATTTAGTTGAATTAGTATTCTAATAAATTAAATAATAGAGTCTGTAGCATTAATAATTTGTTAATTACAAAGAGTTGTGATTGTGAGATAAAAATTACATATGACTGGATCTTAAATATTTTGTGGTTGTAAGTTATAACGAGATACATATATCATTATTGTGAATAGACAATCACGTGTGGTATTTCCTACTTGTGAAGTAAGTATTTAATCTAACAAGTTAAAGTGTGGTGACACTTAAATGAATGCGAGAATGTTTTGTTATAGAACAAAACAATGGAGATTTGCTGGAGAGATTCCACATATATAACTATCTAAATGTCAATGGTTAATTTTTAACGTTCGATAGTGAAATTGGTCATTTCACTTGAGGTCACCATAGTGCCTTATGTAGAGACGGTCATGCTTTTGTGATATTCAATATTGCTTTATCAAGAGTCGTTAATACGACGTCATTCTGGTATGTCAGAAGCATTTGAAAGTTATGAATGATTAATAGAGTATTCGTCACTCTTAAATAGTAAAAGATTATGATCTACACTTTATTCAATTAAGTTTATAAAGAAATCCTTGACCAAGGTATGTTCATAAGTCAAAAAACATTTTTGATTAATATTGACTTAGGAGTGGGATGAAAGATATGATCGATAATCCCGATTGACACACATCCATATCCGTAATTGATCGAATTATATTGACGAAAGGGATTATTGTTTCAAGGTAAACGAACAAGTTTGATTTTATCATATCACGTGACATTTTCCATCACATGTAATGCCTTGACGTATTGCTAGATGTCAATCTAAGATGATAGATAATCCCGATTGACACACTTCCATATCCGTAATTGATCGAATCATATTGACGAAAGGGATTATAATTTCAAGATAAACGAACAAATTTGATTTTGTCATATCACGTGACATTTTCCATCACATGTATTGCCTTGACGTATTGTTAGATGTCAATCTAAGACGATAGATATGAATTGGTGATGAATTAAAAATGAATATTTTAATTTATCGATTTTGATTAAATCAAAATAATAATTTATGTCGTTAGGTATCGTGATCAGGAACCTAGTGGATCATACAGAAAAGAAGAACTAGAAGAATGATATTTATTAATTAATTACAAGCATTGGAAAATTAATTAACATGGTTGTTTGTTAATAAACCAGAGTTAATTAATTAGATTAATTAATTTATGGACCAAATTTTATTAATTAGATTAATTAAAATCTGGACTGGATTAAGTTTAAAAGACGAATCAAGCCCCTTGGAATTCTATTAATAAGCTATTTGGATTTGAGAATTAACACAATACAATTCACTCATTCTTATTTCATGTGTGGATTTTCATTGGAGGTTGAATAATTGGACAGCTGTGAATTGCATATCGTAATTGTTTGAGTTCAAGATAAGTAAAGCAGTTCACAGACTTCAACAAATGTATAATTCATGTCACTGTTTCTATTTAACACAAGGCAGATTTTTGGTGAAATTAAAATTAATTTTATTTTTTCGCTGTGCATGCTTAAGTAAATTCCCAACAAAACTTACATCCCAATTAGAATATAATTGAGTCATGGACAACCAATTAAAAATTTAAAAAAAATTGAATCACACAGAAATAAAATATTCCCGTCTCTATTATTTACATCCTCAAACTTGAGCACTTGTTTTTGTTTTCATTTTTGGCATTTAGGTCTCTAACTCAAATTGTCAATTGACTTATTATTTGGTTGTCGTGCATGTAAGATATAAGAATTGAAAGAAAAAAAAAAAAAAAGGAGTAGCCTTTTTTTAATCTTTCTCCAAAATTTAAATTTAAATTATTTCCCTTGTTAAATTTATTTTTTATTGGTTGTATATACTACAACTATAAATATTTTTAAAGTACGAAAATGCGTAGGCACAATTATGGTAATGTATTGAAAAATTATTTGAAACAAATTTTGCAACTTAATTTTGTCCCGCCCCCATATAATGAAAAATATGTAGCTTTGCAATTGATACCGTGAGTGATTCGGCATATTTGAATTCTTATAGATATTAACCCAAAAATCTAACAAGAATTTTTATTACATCTAGCAAATTTTTCACCATAGAACAATTGATGTATAGATGCCTAGTGATTTTCCAACCTCAAAACCCCATTACATCAACCATAGTGCTGTCAGTCTTCAATTCAATGCTTATGTAAAATCCACATCGCCAACAGGAGCAACATTTGTTACCACCACCGGACTTCTTCCGAAAATGAACACTTTCCTTTGTTCTTTCCATTAGCATATTTACAACCTTAAGTTTAATTCTGTATAAACGACTGTATTGAAAAGAAAATTTACCTCGAAAGATTATCCCAAAGCACAATCTTTGTTGTCTTTTTTGCGGGTCAAACAATGGTCCCCTTCTTGTCATGCTAACAGTTACAGTTCCTTTTTCTCCTTTGTCAACTTTCTTGATGTGCCGAACATTTTCATGTGATTCCGCATGAAGATAATTCAAACACACAGACACACACATATAATCTTAAAAATAATATAATGAGTTTAGAAGAGAGACTCAAATGTTGATTTCACTCCTTTACATTTCATTTTGAAGACTAAGAAAAGTAATTTTTAAATTTTTAATGCAGAAGTGAAGCTCTAGCTTTGTTCCATTTTGGAATTTTTATTTTCAAGTTACACTAATTAAAAAACTTAATTAGTAATAATTCTTGTAATATATATAAGAAGAGGAGTGGGTCCGGCGCAAAATAAGGTATTAGGCAATGTGACCTAAGGTTTAAACATTAATTCGAAATTGAGTTTATTGGCAAAATTTAGATTCCATGGCTACCTAATAACTTAGTCAGGTTTATTGGGTGGATCTGTCCATTATTATTTCGTCATGTGAGACAGTTCACAATCACATCAACACCTTAGCGACATGGGACTTGAAAAACACTTATTAATCTCGGAAAGGATTGCTGCGAGGACAAGGATTTGGACCTCTACATTTTTAGGGTAGGATAGGGCAGGAGCATATACAGCTATGTTCACAGTGAATAGTTCGCTAAAATCCTCTAAGAATACGGTATCATAGACAAGGAATAAAGAATGAATAAAAAATAATCGTCTCACAAAATAAAAAATAATTGTCTCACGAGGACTATGTATTCAATCAGTTATTTCTTGGCTTTCAAGTCTAGGAAAGTATTGATGGATTGTTTATATCTCAATCAAAATACGCTAAAGATCTAATAAAGAAATTTGAGTTGGATAGTAAGGAGCCCACTAGAACACCCATGAACAATAGTGTCAAGATACGTGGTGATCCTTCAAGCAAATTTTTTTGATCAAACGCTTTATCAAAGATGATAGGTAGTTTACATTATCTTACATGAACTAGTAGATCAAACATAGCATTTAGTGCTAGTGTTTGTGATAGATTTTAGACTAACCCCAAAGAATCTCACTGGAGTGCTATGAGACGTATCATTTGATATGTTAATGACACTATAGATCATATTCTTTGGTTCTCTAGCGATTCTAATATAGATCTAGCATGTTATTCTGATGTCGATTGGGTTGGAAATGTTAATAAAAATAACACATTTGGAGGGTTTTTTATGTTGATACAAGTCTTGTGGATTGGATGAGTAAGAAACAAAATTATATATAATTGTCCGTGGCTGAGGCCCGTATACTGCTTTGGATGTAGCAAATGTGGAGTGATTGTAGAGTTGAGCACGGTACTATGATTGTGTTTTGTGACAACACACGTGTAATAAATATTTCTAAAAATCTTGTTCAACATTCTCGGACCAAACATATATTAGACATTATTTTATTCGAGAGCTTGTGGATACTTGTGTTGCATCTCTTGAGAACGTCTCCACAAAAAATCAATTTGTTGAATCGTTAGGTGGCCTTTGGTTTGAATTTCTTAGGAAAGCTTTTGTTGTCTTTGTAACTCCTTAAGTAGGACTTTACGTGTATGCATTTGCTAGTTCATAATTTTACATATTCATGCATGCACTCTAATTTTATTTTTTTATTTTTTTGCTTGTGTGATTATCTCATTTTTTTCACTATCTTATTTATAATAATATGTTTTTTGATAATATAGTACTTGAAGTGATGTCATTGAACCTAGTAAAGTGGTGAACAGTGACTAAAGTTTCCATTGACATAGTTTAGAACTTGTCTATAGTACTTAGTGTAGGTTACTTCATGTATCATCTACACTACACATACTATATTATAGTGAGTGAGTAAGTTTTGATCGCGTGTATGAGATTTGTGATGATTGTCATATGTATGGTGGAGTGACTTTGAATGTGAATTAACCTTCAATCACATGACATTAACTCTAGTAGATTCCCCTAGTGTCAAGAAAAATAACAAAGAAAAAAAAAGGAAAAGAAATGAAAAGAAAAGTTGTTGAAAGAAAAATGCAAGTTTGAAATAAAGAAAACAACAATGAGTTTCAAAATGTGCTCGTAGATAGGGAGAGAAAAAATTATACGAAAAATTAATTTTAGCTATAGTAGTTTAATCTAGTAGTCCTGAGTTTGGCTTTTACTATTTGAGGAAAATATTCATTCACCATGATTTTATTTTGCATGTCCATTCTCATAAAATTAAGGAATTGAGTCTTGCTCACAAGGTATTAGTGGCACATTTCACACGAGTTCATTATACTTTGTACTCCAATAAGTTTACAATGATTTTTGTGGGAATATTTCATTGTTCATGAATTATGCTAGTACAAGTAATCAAATGTCTATTCATGTTACCTGTGATTTCTTTTAGTCATGATATGGAGCTGAATTTATTAGATGGCCTTAGCTATAGTAGATTCCCCTAGTGTCAAGAAAAATAACAAAGAAAAGAAAATTTGTTGAAAGAAAAATGGAAGTTTGAAATAAAGAAAATAACGAGTTTCAAAATAGATTGGGAGAGAAAAAAATTATACAAAAAAATAATTTGAGCTATCTTAGTTTAACATGCCCTATTAGTGCTGAGTTTGGCTTTTATTATTTGAGATGCAACACAAGTATCCATAAGTTCTCGAATTAGACATGTATCTACTAAGAGTACTAATAGCAAAAGCTAAATCTGGTCGAGCACAGACCATCAAATATATAATAGATCCAATCACATTAGAGTATGAGATCATACTCATGTATCCTATCTCTTTTTCATTAAAAGGTGCTTGATCTTTAAATAATTCAAAATGATTAGCTAATGTAACAGATTTGCAATCATGCATGTCAAATCTTTTCAACACCTTTGAAACATAAGAGAACTGATAAGTGTATTTTATAGATTTATTTGTGCCGTTAAACTAAAACAATTGTCGTTACTTTAGATGATTTGAGGCTTAATTTTATATATATTTTGTTTGCTAGGTACATCTAGATGCAAAACCATGGAATTGAAGAAAATTGGCTGAAAATTGGCTAAAGTGAACCTAATCCAAAGTTTGGGGACTAAATCGCAAAGTGTTAATAGATTATTCAGACCTAGTATTGATGATTGGAGAGATGTTGGGGTCAATTACACGAAATTGGAAGATGGAGGGTCAAGAAAATACAAAGAAAAAATCAAAATAAATAAAGAATGCAATTCGGGGACCAAAGTGTAACAATTGGAAGATTTTATGCCTACGCACTCGCACGGGCTTAGCTTTTATTTACCGAGAGTGAAACATATACACGGTGCGCGGGCAAGGATATATACAGCGCGGCGCACATGCCATTTATGGGCTTGAACGGCCCAATTTTCTGGTTTTATTCAAATTCCCTTAAAAACTAATTTTAACCTACTTTCTAGGGGGGTGAACGGGTGAACGACCCAGAGCATATCAAATCCAATTTTTCACCAAAAAAAAAGGTCTAGCACAAGATTCAAAAGCGATTATCACAAGATATTAAAGATTCAAAATTCGGGTTGAAGAAATTGAATTTTCACTTTTCATTCATTATTTTTCATTTTGAGTGATGTTTTTCCAAATCTTATTTTGTTATTTATATAACGTGATGCTAGGCTAAGTTTATTTGTATTGGATGGATGATGAAATTATTTGATTTCTAGTTTTTAATTCAAGACTTGTGATTTTTAGTTTGATTCTCGCATTGTGATTCCATATACATGCTTTTTCATATTATTTTAATGTTTGCGCACCATTATGACAATAAGTTGCTTATTTGTAGTATTAGAAAACTCACGACAAGTAGAACACTGTATGTGTAACACATGAAGAATAAATATTACGAATAATATTTGTGAAGTGTGCGATCTTATATGATAATCCTATATTTTAATGCATATTCATCATATGAATGCGGATTAGGAATAGAATTGTATCGTGATCAATATAGGTTTATTATATCTTGGAAAAGAATAATAAATAGAAGCGAAATTATCGATCATCACCAATGCAAGGATTGAAGTAATTATCACAAGTTGAGAATTGAATGCTAGAGTCACTTAGTGGAATCGGAAATCCAATACTCTCTTTCACATTTAATTTTAAAAAACCATAATTTTATTGTTTTCGTAGTTTTAGAGCATAGTTAAATAAAACCCACTATATCTTGTTATTGTTTCGAATTTAGATATATCGATTGCACTACAATTAAGCCGTATTCCCTGTGGGACGATAATTCACTCATCACATTTATTACTTGTACAACGATCTTGTACGCTTGAGGGATTATTTTGCAACAAGAACTAATGTAAAAACAAAGCAGGATTTGACATATCTCTTTCAATTTCCATACATAGGATTCTTTTAGCTTTACCTAGATCTTTCATGTCAAAATTACCGTTCAACTTTATTTTTATCTTGCTTATCACTTAGGTGATGAACCAATTAAGAGTATATCATCCACATATAGCAATAAAAACACATAGTCATTATTAGCATCATCATATTGAAAATATAAGCAATGATCAAACTTATTTCTTTGAAACCCTATGGTAAGTACAAAAGAATCAAATCTTGTATACCACTGTCTAGGTGATTGCTTTAGGCGATATAAAGATCTTTTCGAGAAGCACAGATGATCAAGATTTAGTTTGCCTTTAAAACATTTTGGTTGATTCATAAAGATTTGCTTATTAAGGTCACCATGCAAAAAAAAAAAAAAACAATTTTTAAGTGAAGTTGTTCAAGTTCCCAATCAAAATGTGCAACCAATACAAGCATGATCCTAATAGTGGTGTACTTAATAACTGGTGAAATAATCTCGTTATAATCAACCATCTCCTTCTGTATATACACCTTGGCCACTAACCTACCTTTAAATCTTAAGGGTTCAGATGCGCTAGTACATTCGTTAACCTTAAAACCCCACTTACAATCAACTATAGATTTACTCTTAGGTCTAGGTGCTAGTTCTCAAGTTTGATTATTTTCTAAGGAGTTCAACTCCTCTTTCATTACCTTAAAAAACTCTACACATTATTCACCCTTCATCGTCTCCTCAAAGATTTTTGGCTCTCTATCAGCCAGCTTCTCATGGATAGCATGAGCAAAAGCTAACTTAAACTCATATCCAAATCTTTTAGGTGTTCTTGACTGTTTTCTCTCTCTCTCTCTATCCCTAACTAAGCTATAATCTGCTAAGGGACTCTCTTCCTTAGGATGGTCTTCTATCACTACTTCCTTTCTATTCTCCACCTCAGGTTGTTGAATATGAGTCTCCACCTTACTAGGAGTAGCAGGGACGAAAGTGCTAAGTTTTCCTAACTCCACCAACTACCCTCTCTCTTCACTTTGTTCTTCTTCACTCACAAGTTCAAACTTAGTTTTAAGGCACGGCATTTCACCCTCATTGAATGTAACATCTCTACTCACAATGATCTTAACCTATTTGTGGCTTCTATCACATAACATATAACCCATAACACCTTCAGGGTAACCTAGAAAAACACATTTTATAGCTCTCGGTTCAAGCTTCCCTCACTCTTATAAGAAAATGCAGCACAGTCAAAGTTCAAAGTACATAATAATCACTTAGTTTACCAAACCTGTTTCATAAGGAGTATCACCATTCAATGCAATAGATGGTGTCAAATTAATCAAATAACAAGTAGTCATAACAACTTCTCCCCAAAAAACTTTGGGACACCAAAACTTAACATCATGCAATGCACTTTATCAAGTATGATTCTATTCATCTTTTCAACTATCTTATTTTGTTGGGGAGTATAAAGAATAGTCATATGTCTTGTTATTCCATTTTCTTTGCACATATTGTCAAATTCAGTGTTATAAGACTATAGACCATTATCACTTCTCAAAAACTTGATCATTTTTCTAGTTTGATTTTCAACTTGTCTTTTCCAATATTAAAATTGTGGAAGGTATCAGACTTATCCTTTAAAAGGTAAACCCACACTTTTCTCGTGTAATTATCAATGATAGACAAAAAATACCTATTTACACCCGATGTGGGATTACTAGCAGGACCCCATAAGTTTGAGTGAACATATTCAAGTATGTCTTTAGTTTTATGAACACTCATAGAGAAAGAAGTTATATGATATTTACCTAGCACAGAGTGATCACAGAACGATAAATAGGACACACAATCATTACCAAAAACACTTTTTTCAATAAAGAAGTTTATGTCCCTTAATACCCACAAGTACTAGTCTATTATACAATTTATGTGTGCGCCTTGGCAAAAAAGATAGATGAATCTAAACCTCTTACCACTTCCCCATTAGTGATATAAATATCATTTTTCCTAATTCTATTAATGAAAATAAGTGCACTCTTAACCAATTTTAAAATTTTATTTCCAATTTTACCAATGAAGTCAGCTTTCTCAAGTTTTCCTACTGAGATTAAATTCCTAGACAATTCGGGAATGTATCTAACATGTTTTAAAATATATACAAAATTTGTGTCAAACTTTAAAGTAACATTCCCAATTTCAACCACGGTAAAAGTAGAATTGTCACATAGCACAACATGTCCATCATTTGATTCATGTAAATTTTCAAACCAATCATTTCGTGATGTCATATGAAAAGATGCACTAGAATCAAGTATTCACTCATATAAACAAGAATTGGAAATTCAATTCAATTTAACAGGATAAGAAATAGAACTTATAATCATATAAACCTCACCATCATTAGTATTGGAAATAGAAGACATTACATTTACTTCATCTTTTTCCTTACCCTTTAGCATATCCTTTTCTTTATAGCAATCTTTTATGAAATGCCCCGTGTTACCACATTCATAGTATTTCTTAAACTTGGTCCTAGATTTTGATCTAGACCTATCATTGCCCTTCTTTTTTAACTCCATTAGTACTTGACTTGCCACCACTTTGAAACTTATCATGATTGTTTTGCCTAAATTAAGTTCTTCCTCTCATCATGTGAATCTCACCACCTTTCTAATCATGTTTTTAGCTTTAATCTACATCTCTTTACTTCCAAGGGAATCAAAGTGTTACTATCGTACTTAATCGCATCTTAACTTCTTTAAAAGTATCAGGTACAGAATTAAGCAAAATTATAGCATTGTAGGTCTCGGACAATGACTCTTCACATTTAACAATATCTTGAACAAATGTGTTAAACATGTTTAAATTGTCATCAAGATCTTTTGAATGATTCATTTTAAAACTAAAAAATCACTCAAGTAAAGTTTGTTCGGAGTAGATTTGAGTAAATACAAATCTTTCAATTTTTTCCAAAGTTCTTCACTGGTTTTTAGATTACCCATTTTCTCAAAACAACGTCAGACAAGTATAAGATGATTGAAGTATAAGTAAGTTCATCAATTTCTTCTTTTTGTTCTTTTGAAAAATCAGTAGAAAAATTACCATCAATGGCTTTTGAAAACTTTTGTTAAACCAAAATACCTCTCTTTTTTTTTTTTTTTTTTTTTTTTGCCAAATTGAAAAATCACATTTTCCATTAAAAATTTCCAAATCAAAATTGTGAGTTGTCATTTTTAAGAATCAATCAAAATATGCACAAATCACAATTAAGCCATACAAAGGAAATCTAGGGTCGCAAAAAATATACATTATTCTAGATTTCTATGGTGTTATAAGTGTAATACCCATAGACCACAAAAGTTTAAGAGATTTGATAGGTACTACTCATACAAACAAGGTGCACCTTCTTTTCCGGAAATCCATCGTTAGAAACTCCACAGTTAAGCGTGCTTGGCTTGGAGCAATTCCATGATAGGTGACCCCTTGGGAAGTTTTCTCGGGGTGCGTGTGAGTGAGGACAAAGTATGCTGAAAAGACCCATGTGGTATAGTGGGGACAGTACGTCGTCAATTTAAAGATCGGAACAACCCGTTAAGTGGGACCCGGGTCGTTACAAATGGTATCAGAGCGGGTTGCCAGCCAGAAATCGAGAACTAAGTGCTATGCGGGACAAAGTGCTACGCCGAGGACAGGAGCCATCTCTTGAACCCGTAGGAGCCACCTCTAGAATCCCAACGCCTGGCAACGGATCCTCAGATAGATCAAGCGCGACGAGGACGTCGCGAGTCTAACGGAGGGTGATTGTAATACCCCTAGACCACGAAAGCTTAAGAGATTTGATCGGTATTACTCATATCGACAAGGCACACCTTCTTTCTCGGAAGTCCATCATTAGAAACTCCACAGTTAAGCATGCTTGACTTGGAGCAATTCCATGATGGATAACCCCCAATGAAGTTTTCTCAGGGAGCGTGCGAGTGAGGACAAAGCATGCTGAAAAGACTCATGTTGGTACAGTGGGGACAGTACATCATCGATCTAACAACCGGGACAGCCCGTTAAGTGGAATACAGGTCGTTGAGTAGTACCTATCAAATCTCTTAAACTTTTGTGGTCTAGGGGTATTACAATCACCCCCCGTTGACTCGCGACGTCCTCATCGCGCTTGATCCATCTGAGAATTCATTGCCAGGCATTAGGATTCTAGAGGGGCTCCTACGGGTTCAAGAGGTGGCTCCCGCCCTATGGCATAGCACTTTGTCCCGCATAGCACTTAGTTCCCGATTTTCGACTAGTAACCGCGCACTGATACCATTTGTAACGACTCGGGTCCCACTTAACGGGTTGTCCCGATCGACGACGTACTGTCCTCACTGTACCAATATGGGTCTTTTCAACATATTTTGTCCTCACTTGCACACTCCCCGAGAAAACTTCCCAGGGGGTCACCCATCATAGAATTTCTCCGGGCCAAGCACGTTTAACTGTGGAGTTTCCAACGATGGGCTTCCGGAAAAGAAGGTACACCTTATTTTCCGGAAGTCCATCCTGAGAAACTCCACAGTTAAGCGTGCTTGGTTTGGAGCAATTCCACAATGGGTGACCCACTAAGAAGTTTTCTCGGGGAGCGTGCGAGTGAGGACAAAGTATGCTGAAAAGACCTATGTTGGTACATTGGGGACAGTACGTCGTTGATCTAACAATCGGGACAGCCCGTTAAGTGGGACCTGGGTCATTTAGGAGATTTCCAATTGAGTCCTTAACTTATAAAATGTGCAATTTCAGCCATTTTAGTTCTATTTTCAGCTTTATTATATTTACAATTTAGTCCCTAACTTTCAAAAGTTACAATTTCAGCCTTTTAGTTCTATTTTCAGCTTTATTCTAATTGCAGTTTAGTCCCTACTTTTAAAAATTACCATTTCAGCCCTTAAACTTTTATTTTCAGATTTAATAAATTTTCAATTTAGCCCCTAAACTTTATTTTATCATTTTAAGCCATTTATTACAATTTCGATAATATTCAATTAAGTCTCAAAACTTTATTTTAACACTTTAAAACTTTAAAGTTTCGAAATACTAATTCAAAACTTATTTTCTATTTTGGCTAGACGAAACGTACGGACGATTGAGAGTTTGAGATCACTTTCCGCTTCATTTTGCACTAACTCGAGATTATTGAGGTAGACTCGCCACCATTAATTAGTTTAAATTATAATTGCATGCTTTATGTGAATTTACGTGATTTATATGCTTTAATGCATGAGATGAGAATATGTCATATGAGATATATGATGTTGTTATGTTTGTCATAACTTATATGCTTTAATGCATGAGAAAGACAAGAATCTTTTATGAGATAAGATGAGAATCTCTACTGAGTATTTCTTCGAAATACTCACTCTGTTATTTTAACAATGTTTGCAGACTTCGGAGGCGATCATGATTGATGGGCAGTGGTGGCGTAAAATTTGATTATCACAATTATTAAATTTTGAAATTTATGTATTTGAACATTGTTAACGTATTTGTCGTTTCCGCTATTCCAAAAACATGATATTTAAATTTTAAAATAATTATCTTATGAGTTTTCTTGCCGACGAAGTTTTCAGTTACAAATGTGATTTTTAAAAATTAGGTTATTTCCGATGACGTGGCAATCCGGGTTAACGGAACTCGGGACGCTACAATAAAATTCTTGATATTAGATTAAGAGAATGTTCAAATGGGTAAGGTTTAGTATTCGAATGAATTAACGGTACAACAAGAGATAAGTCAACCAAATAGTTTCACACAAAGTATATCACAAAGATAATAAGCTGATTTTATCAAATAAACAGTTTAATCATGTAACAATTAAAAGCAAGTAGTTCCTAATTTCTAGCACATGCAAGGTTACCTCATACAGTAACCACAATCATATTGTCAACCCATACGATAACGTGCTAGTGCGAAAATTAAATGAGATAAGCAATTTATTAGATAGAACCACATATGAAGGTCCGTCAAATCAAGAAATGTGAATATGTTGCTTTAGGGCCACTATCCGTCCTAATGTTTTAGCAAATGTACCAACGCGATTGACCAGTAATAACAAGCCTAGCGTCTAGGGGTAAAACAGTCCAAAATCTTTCGTATAATCTAAAACAAAAAAGTAGCAATATCAAAACGTTCAGTATGATAAAATAAATAATCTAACCGAAGAGAGTAGCTTCAGAAATGCTGTCATGCCCCACCCACATGCCACTGCCAAAAGTACATGTGTCATCGTTGTTGCTATCACGTGGCATCTAGGGATGAGTGCCTCAACCAGTTGAATTTGAGTCTGGCCTTCGTTCATTTGGCTGGTGACTAGTTTAGCTGAAATTGAAGCTTTCAAGTTCGGCTGTTTTTCCCGGGCCCGTTTTACCAATCAATATGAACCTCAAAAGAGAACAACCTAAATCCTCTCAATTATTCCCATGCTTTGTATCACCTACAAGGGACGCACAAAGGAAAAGTGTAATGGCAGTAATAGAAGTAGCCACTAAGGCAAAGAAAAAGAACAAAAAAAGGTAGAAGTGAATCACACAGAAAGACATCTGGTTTTGGTTGAATGAAAGCCAAAGAATCACACCATCTGTTAACTAAGTAAAGAGACATCATATATATAAAGAACATATTAGGTATAGTGATGGGCTAAGCCCAAAATTGGTAAGTGAGTCAATATATATGGGTTGATACTTATTAGCCATCCAATAAGCAAGGCAACGGGCCATGAGCAACTCTAATTAATTAGGTTTCTTCCAATGGCCCAAATAGTTTTAGGATCTGGTCATTTCATTGAGGTGTCAACTTGTTCAGACATTTGGTCGATGCCGATTGAATAAATTTTACTAATTTAACATCATAGTCCGAGAAGTCGTTTGACAACAATTTGTCCAATAAGAAATCAAGTGAGAATACGATGATTTTTCTTCAACTGGGTTTATTTGTTTCCATTGCTTATATTGATTAACTTGACATATGAATAGTATCATTTTGTTTAATTTGCATACTAATTTGTTGGTGCAGAATTGATTTGGTGCTTGTAAAACACTCAGCAGAATGACATTGAAATAAATAGAGTTCTTATCAATCCTCCAAGTGGAAATCTCTTACTAGGTTCTATTTCCTCGACAAATTTAATGTTTCATCTTGTATTGAGTTTGTTTTTTGTATTGCTTCAATATGTCTACTAGAAAGTATTTTCCAGGACATGAAAAAAAAATGAAGAGTTTATTCAATCTCAAGTTGAAGCTATGGACAAGTTTCTTGGTAGTAATATTAAGGGAAAATTGTAACAGCGGTCCTTAACCTTTTCATTTTTTTAAGACTTTATTCCAACCATCATTCCAACCTCCATTTTGTGCTAGTGGAAGTTCCTAGCCTTTCATAAATATGCAGTTGGGGTCAATCTGAACGACAAAAATGTCCAAAATACCGTTAGTTTACCTGGAAGATTAAAGAAATGAGGTATATTAACCATTTTAAAGAAGGACAATTTCGACCATACACTATTTTCTCTTTGATTTAACAATTTAAAAGTAGCATATACATTTCCCACTAACCTTTTCATGTAACAGAGAGAGAAAGGAAAATTGTCATCTTCTACAATTTTTGTTGAAGAAAGACATGAATATGATGAAAATGTTGAAGATGATTGTCACATATGAGGCCTTCTTCCCGAACTTATATACGGTGAGTATTTTTGTATTTCGAGCTTCTAAAAATAGCGAGGCTCTTTGTTACACACTGAGCATTAATGTGGTTTCATTTAGTGCAATATTTCATGTTTTGTACTATTTTATTGATTGGGTATAGCATAAAACGTGCAATTACTATAGGTTCACATTATGCATTCGTATACTGTTAGATTAGTGTTTGGGCATGATGATCATTTTGCTTGAATTTTTTTTATGGAGGAAATCTACTTATTTCACCATAAGCTATACCATGGTGGTATATTATTCGTCAAGATACGAGATTTTGTATACGAGCATGGTAAGATAACATATATTAACTACATGAATCCGGATTGGTTTAATAGATTTCTTCTGGAGAATGCTTTGAAAATGTTAAGAGTATTTTCAAAAAATGAGGTATCACGATAAGGTAGAAAAGAAGAGATTTAGTGAGGCATGAGTTTGGTTGGTAAAGGATTTGACATGTATATAGTGGATAAGGTTGAGAGTGCACGTGAAATAGATAAAATACAAGCAACCATAGATGTTGATAATGGTGAAAATCATATTGATAAAAATGTTGGTGGACATGTGAGCGGTGATCATTAGGTACATGTTGATGATAATGGTAGTGGACATGTCGAAGAAACTGTGGTTGATGAACTTGCAAATGATAGGGAACCTGTGGTGCCTCCTACTAATAATGCACCACATGTTGAAAAACATGTTCTTCCTTCTGCTAAACATGATGGGGACTATGACTTGGGGGTTGCAATGGATGAACCTGCATTTGATGCTGATTTAGGGACTGTATTGGATAATCTTGCAGTTGATGTTGATTTGGGGATTGTAATGGGTGAACCTAAAGTTGATGAGAATTCAGGGACTGCAATGGATAAATCTTCAGACGATGAAAATTGGAGCCTACAGTAGAAAAACCTCCAGTAGATCTTGTAGTTGAAGTGGAGGCTACAATGGAGGAACATGTAGTAAAGGCTATGATGCCTCCTGATGATAATGTATTAACCGTTGAAGAAACTGTGGTGGATGTACTTGCAAATGATGGGAAACATGTGGTGTCTTCTGTTGATAATGCACCACCAGTTGAAGAACCTATCGTTCCTCCTACTCAACATGATGGGGACTATGACTTTGAAGAAAGACACTTAATGATCCAAAATATCAGCAGGAAAAAATATAGATACAAGTGACAATGATGAAAATGCATTATTTACGTTAATCGAATCTCTTGATATTGGTGATGAAGATCTGAGGGATGAAAATCAAGGCAATGCAAGTGTTGAAGATGTTGATGGAATAAACTAAAGAGTGCATGATGGATACTAGACAAAGAATACGTAAGTTCAGATCATATCCAAAATTGACCATGAGCAGTTTCATTGAGATGGTGAAAGAGGATTGCATGTATGAGATATCAAAGCAAGAATTTTATAGACAATAGCAAAAAATTTAGAAGTTATCAATGGTCTTGTATCCGAGCAGTACAAGATACTATGGAACTGTAGTGAAGAGATCAAAATAACAAATCCTAGTAGCAAAGTTCAAATTTCAAGGTACATGGCCTATATTCAAAAGATGTTACATATGCTTGGAGGCCTACAAAGAAGGTTTTAGGTCTGAATGTAAGCCTATGATTGATTTGGGTTGGATGCTTATTAAAAAGTCAACAAGGTGACAGTTGTTGATTGCAATTGGTATTGATGGAAAGATATTCTGTGTTGCATGGGCTGTAGTGGATGCTAAGAGCCAAAGAAATTAGGAATGATTCATAGAACTTTTGATAGTGACATTAGGATGTATAATAACAAGGCTTGGACCTTGATATCTGATAAACATAAGGGTTTGGTAGACTCTATTAATATCTTATTTGAAGTAGTTGAGCATAGGTGTTGTATAAAACACTTGTACGGTAACTTTACTTTCGCAAATAAGGGCATCATCTAAAACGTTTGCAGCTAGGGCAACAACTATACTAGAGTAGAAGAATGTAATGACTGAAATGAAAAAAAATGAATGAAGAAGCCTTCAAATAGTTCAATGAGAAACTAACCTCACTGTGAACCAAATCACATTTTCATGAGCATAGTAGGTGTGATATCCTACTTAATAACTTAAGTGAGGCATTCAACTCTTCCATTCTCGTTGCAAAAGAAAAACTAATTATTTCATTGTTGGAAAAGATTAGACATCAATAAATAAAAAAGATGAATACAAAAAGGAAAGCAGTACAAAGATGGGATTGTGTTTTTGGTTCTAGGATTACGACTATAATTGAGAAAGCAAATGTAGACGCAAAATAATTGAAGGCAGATTATGCTAGTAGTGGGAAGTTTGAGGTCACCAATAAAGATGAAATAAAATGGGGTGTGGACTTGGTAAGAAGAGAATGTGCATGTAGAAAATGCAACTTGCTGGAATTTTATATGCTCATGCAATCTCTATTATGCTTTCTAGGAACATTGGCAAATATGAGTACGTTGATGCATGCTACACCAAAGAAGCTTATCTCAGAACCTACAATCCAATCATCTAACCAATGTCAAGTCCTGAGTTATGGCCAGACTTGGTAAACATTATCTTGATGCATCCATAAAAAAGCAACATGCGAGCATACCAAAGAAGATGAGAAAAATGTGCCAAGTTGAGCCACCTACATGTACAAAAATTGCAAGAATGGGTATGAAAATTGTAGAAGATGTGAACGAACATGCCATAACAAGAGAACATGTACAACCTTCTTACCTAAAGATGCAAGTTCTTAGTCAAGTTCACAAGTAGATATATAGCAACAATTATAGCCAACAACATCACAAGGCAAGAGAAAAACATCTACTTCTAATGAGGCTCGGGCACATGCAAAGAAGAAGAAGGTTAAGGGAAAAAAAAGAACTTAACTTTTGCTAATGATATGTTGAAATGTTAGACTACTTTTGTAATGTTCATGATCTTTTGTAAAGGAAAATTAATAACATTATTGTACAATGATGATCTTTTGTGAAGATAATATGAATAGAGAGCGTGGAATTTTAGTGGATTACGAGTAAGAAGACTTAGAGGAAATTAAAAAATGTGTACATTTGCATTTCGACTTTAGTGATTCACGAAATGGGAAAACTATTGACCAAAACTTTATTGAGTTGTTAGTGAAAAGAGGTCCCCTTAGGGAGGATGATTTTACTTTTCCAAAAGATTCAGAAAATAGATATTTATCTTCTACATATTAAATTCGGCATTTAGCAAATGATGAGAAAAGTGATAGAAAATGGTTGGTATATCCAATTTCATTGGATTAAGTTTTTTGTTTGTGTTGTTTGTTTAAGAAAGGAGGAAACAATATTCAATTAGCTAATGAAGGAATCAATGACCGGAAAAATCTTAGTTTTAGGCTTAAAAGTCATGAAACTAGTAATGGACACATGCATATCACGAGAAGATAGATTGAATTGGAAATGAGATTACAACAGAATTTAATAATTGAAAAAGCTATGCAATATCTAATCAACAAAGATAGAGAATACTGGAGAGAAGTTTTTGAGAGGTAGTTTCTAGTGTTGGCTTTCTTTGCAAGAATAATCTAGCATGTCGGGAAACTAATGAGAAAATTTATGAAAAATATAACATGAATTTTTTAGGTTTAACTGAAGTGATTGTAGAGTTCAATCTTTTGAGGGAACACAGGAGGCGAAACTCCACTATAATGAGGAAGAGTGGCCACTCGACAGACTATCAAACGAAGTGGGGGAAGCAAGCATAACTTGCTTTAGCAGCCATGTGATTATTCAAGTTCGTGATAACCGTCCGTTGTATTCAAGAAAAGGGATTAAATTACATTACCTTAGTCACAAAACTCAAAATGAATTCATACTCACATTGGCACGAATCAAAAGTGCAATCATTAATAATGTTAGAGAAGTAAACTATTTTTCAGTTATACTTGATTGTACAACAAATATAAGTCATGAAGAACAAATGTCTCTCATAATACAGTATGTTGATGTCATAGCAATTCCAATAATTTTTTAAAACATATAGAGAAACTGGATTTGAATATCACAAAATTACAGCTAAAGAAGTTGTTGATCAAATGGAAGTTGAACATACGTTTCATGAAAAGTGTATTATTCATAAAAAGAAGCGCTTTGATGAAAATGTTAATGATGAGATAACAAGTTCTTTATTTCATTCATCTGGAGATCATTGAGAGTTAATTATTTCTTATATATAGTTTATCAAGTTCTTTCTTCACTTAAGTTTAAGATTTGAACAATTTCAAAAGTGCGAAAATACTTATAGGTTTTTGTTTGATTTTAAAAAATTGCAAAATGCAAATGATAGGTGTTTGAAATGTTGATGTGATAAGCTTGAAAAATATTTGAAACACGACATGGATTCTGACATTGATGGATTAGAGTTATTTTCTGAGCTACAAATTCTGAGAAAATGTTTGTCAGACGAGACTAAAAAATGCAATTGAAGCGTTGGACTATATAAAAATAAAGGATTGTTTTTCCAAATGTGTGGATTACTTATAGAATATTATTGACTAACTAGTTATTATAGTTATAGTTGCATCTGTCGAGAGGAGCTTCTCAAAATTGAAGTTGATAAAATCTCATATTCGATCAACAATGTTACAAGATTGAACGGGTTGGTCATGGTATCTATTGAAAAAAGGAATTCTAAAATAGATTGATTGTAAATAGTGTAATTGTTGACTTTGTATCATAAAATTCTAGAAGGATAAATTTAATTTAGACATTTGAAAGTTTTAAATTATTGGTTTTGTAATTTTGAATTATATATATAGGGGCCCCATATAATCTAGGCTGGCGAGCGGGAGTGGGGGCTGCAGACTGTGATCCTCACAGCTTCACAGCACACAAAACAGACAATTCTATAAAACACGGGTTGACACTGTATCTCTCATGCATAAGGTGAGAACAGATTACAGATAACAATAGATACAGCCAGAAGACCTGTCAGATTGCCTCTATACCAATCATTTCATCCCTTCATTTTGCAACTTCACCCTATTCTAACCTCAAGAAATTTCAGTTTAACAACGGAAAAAGTCGTCCGTTCCCATCATTTCTAGCTATTTCTATTTAACATCCATGGACGCAATGGGATTGAAGCTTTTTATCATAATCTTGTTTTTCACTAGTGCAAATTCTCGAAAGCATTTGAATAGTCTCAAGATTACTGAACAAGGGTACTTAAATTGGATAAGACGAATGAGTTTTCGCAACCACTCCCATTTTGAAGAGGCAAAGAACAAATTTGTGCCTTGCAAAATGATTAAGGTCCATAAAAATCCGAAATATGGAGATTTTACTACAATGCAGAAGGCAATTAATTCAATTCCAGTTGTAAATCTGTGTCGGGTGGTTATTTCTGTTAGTGCAGGTACTTACAAGTAAGTTATCTTTCATCATTTAGTTCAACGTAGATTCATTTTAGAAGTGTTTTTGTGAAGAAATTCTGATTATTTTAGTATTAAATTATTTGGAAAAATTAATGTAGGGAAAAGATAGAAATTCCTGCAACAATGGCTTATGTAACATTGGAAGGAGCTGGTTCAGATAAAACGATCATTCGATGGGACGACACAGCTGATCGTAAAGGTCCAAACGGACAGCCATTGGGCACTTATGGTTCTGCCACATTCGCTATCAATGCTCCATACTTTGTTGCAAAAAACATCACCTTCAAGGTCAGTGCAAGAACACCTATTCGTGGTTCTTAGTCATATGAGAGAGATAATGCTATAATGAATAGAAAAGTAATGTGAATATATACGTTAACAAGTGAAAGTCGGATAGATTGAAATAGTGTCATGTGGGCCTTTCAGTTTTATCTACTTCAGAATCATATCTTTCTCTAACCAAGCTAACATTTTTTAGACATATAGAGGCTTTTATATAAAAGAACGATGCAGTTGTACAATTGTTTGGGAGAGGGTGGAGTAGACAAAAGTGACATCGACGGCTATGATTGTTAAAGATATAGTTGCTTTGACTTAAAAGAAGCCCGTCAATATTACAATGTCTAACGCTATGAGATTCATTTGATTAGTCCAAAACACTATTTTTGTTCTTCTCTGAGCCAATAATTACCATAATTTTTCCACTTATCTTACAGAATAAAGCCCCACCACCTTCAGCAGGAGCAACTGGGAAGCAGGCGGTGGCAGTTCGGATATCAGCTGACACTGCAGCTTTCATAAATTGCAAGTTTGTGGGAGCACAAGACACGCTTTATGATCATAAAGGCAGACACTACTTCAAGAACTGCTACATTCAAGGTTCTGTAGATTTCATATTTGGGGATGGACTCTCACTCTATGAAGGTTGTCATTTGCATGCCAAAGCAAACAAATATGGGGCCTTGACTGCCCAAAAGAGGGAGAGTATGCTTGAGGAAACTGGCTTCTCTTTTGTGAATTGCAAAGTAACAGGGTCTGGTGCCCTCTACTTGGGCAGGGCTTGGGGCACTTTTTCAAGAGTAGTCTTTGCTTATACATTCATGGATAAAATCATTACACCAAGAGGCTGGTATAATTGGGGAGATAAGAAGAGAGAAATGTAAGTACTATTAACACTTAAAAGAGCAAACACATTTATTTATTTAAATCCTACGAAGGAAAGGAATGACATTTTTTTTTTTCGTTTGAAGGACTGTATTCTATGGGCAATTCAAGTGTTCAGGACCAGGGGCAGATCATACAGGCAGGGTGTCATGGGCAAGAGAGCTCACTCAACAAGAGGCTCAGCCATTTATTTCACTTAGCTTCATTGATGGACGCAAATGGCTAACAAATATATGAGATTTTTCGTCGTAGAACTAAACAAAAGCAAAAATGAAAAGCGGGTTATTATGAAAATTTCAGTTGTTTTCATATTCTTGTGATTTCCCATTCACTGGTTAACAGGTTACTCAGTGTCCCATTTTGTCCCAATCCCCGTTGTCAAGTAAACTTACAGCTAACAAAAGGAATTGCAATGTTGTTACACCCTAGCGTATCAAAGTAAAGAGAACGTAAATCTCTGTACTATTTTATCAGAAGAGAGACCACATCGCGCCGGATAAGCCAGCACATGTAAAAATTACTCCTGTGACATGCACTCGCGCACACTATCTTGCTTCCTTTTATCTAATGCCCAGACCTAAGCATTCTCTCATCAAGTCATTCAAGACCAACTTCTACTTGATCTTCACTATACTCGATCCCCATTAGCCTATCTCTTACGCAATGCAAGGTCAAAAGTCCAAATTTAACAACTTTTGTTTGACGTATGCATCTTTGTTTTCAAATGCACACTTGGTCCATAAACGAACTAGCTAAAGGTCTGTACGAACATAACACCCGTCAACCGAAGAAAGCAAAGATGACATTTCGAACCAGAGCGGCTGCATCGTTTTACTGTACATAAACTTGTAACTCGCATGTTACGAAATTTATACACAAATTTAAAACTGTACAGGAACACTTCCAATCGTGAACCGTGGCAAGCAGGGGCATTAAAATGCTAGTGCCTATACACAAATAACCTGCTCCTGCCAAAAAAAAAAAAAGCTTAATTAAATCATCCCAAGTTTAATATTGTTTAGAATATTTAGCAAATAAACACCACTCTTGCAGAATCGTGAAATTAACAAGAAACATCCTTCGTAGTAACAAAGGCTAACGCGACAGTAACTGTTAGACAAATTGTTGTCAAACTACCTCCCTGGACGATGATACAAGTATTGTTTATTCAATCAGCACGACCAAATGACTGAATGTATATCGACACCACAATTGTCTAAACATATTATGTAATCCAAGTAGCCTAATTACATTAGTGCTGCTCATGGCCCAACCCAAGACTTGTATGGCTCTTCTTCCAGTTGATAGTCCACTTACATATTTCCTATTGGGCCTTACTCCTCTAACCTAAAGCACATACCTAACTTTCCCTTTATATTAGCAGTCCCGTTACTGTTGATGGAGTGTGAAATTTTGGGCAGCCGATTTTAGAGAAAAAATAGCGTCCCTTGCTTGTCTTTGTGCTTACTGTTCTTGTTTTCACCCTCTACCTTAGCCTTTGAGGCTAACCTGTGAGCTTCCATAAGCTCTTCACACTCAACCCTTTATGGGCAAACCATAGAGCGACCGTTTGGGTGATATTTGGTTTGTGATTTGGTTGGATAATTGTGGTGATCAATTAAAATATTGAGCCCAGTTTTCTTGGTGTTTGAAGTCCCTCCTTCAACATTTGGTATCAGAGCATTGGTTGGTGAGAATTCCGGTAAGAAATCGACGAAGAAGACAGCTAATTCGTGTTTTCATTTCTTGAAAGTACTGATATTATTGTTTTCGTGTTTCAGGTTCGCAGGAAAAGCTGGACGATTCTGCCCTTGGTGGGTTGACGGTCGCAACTGCAATATATTTACTGAATTACTTTAGGCCATAAATTGCGATCCTAAAATAATAAATTCGCATCTCTCGTAATATACGGACTCAAACAGGTCCGCTCTAGTAAATTGGCTAATCATGTTTAAATTTCAGTACTAGCGCATCATCGTGTGGGGTAACAATAGGATTGGGGTTACCGTGTGGGGTAACCATTGTCTGTGCTAGAAATTAGGAATTACTTGCTCTTCATACTACGTGATTGAAATTTGTTCATTTGATAAATTGTAGCATATTATTTTTTTTGATATATCATAAGTGAAACTGTTTAGTTGACATATATCTTATTGCACTGTTAAGTTGTTACCTAAACCTTACCCGTTTGAAAATTCATTTGATCTAAGATCGTAAATCTTACGAAACCCTATAAATCTAAAATGGTGTATATTTGCAAACCTCGATCTACTTTGTCTGACTTAATTGTGACTTTGTGTTTTTAATTGATTAATTAAAAATGATAACGCACAATTTTGATTTGAAGACTTTTAACAAAAAATGTGATTTTCCTATCTGGCAACAAAAAATGAGAGGTATTTTGGTTCAACAAAAGGTTTCAAAAGCTATTGATGGCAACTTTCCTGCTGATTTTTCAAAAAAAAAAAAAAAAATGAAACTGATGGTCTTGCTTATACCCAGGGCTGTAAGCAAAAATCGTCAAATCGAACCGAAACCGCATTTTAGAAACCGTTGGTTTGTGTCGCGTAGACCCCGTAAACGAAATGGTTTTGAAACAAACCAAACCGGTCAAAATCGGTTTGGTTTAGGTTTGAGAATTTTATTTGCGGTTTAAAACCAAACCGGACCGGTGAAAAAATATATAAAAATAAAAATAATGATGTATTTTTATTTTTTTTTAAATTCATCCAAATATGCAAAATTCAATAGTGTTGTCATTTGTATGTATTTTTGTCAATTTATAATTTTCTATTACATATATATAATAATTACCAAATAATCCTAATTTATATCTAATAATCTCGAGACTAACATAATCTATCAAAAACTCTTTTCCTCTTTAGAATTCAAATTTCTACAGTTGCTTCTGAGTCTGCATTCTCAAATGGAGGTCAATTACTTGATTCCTTTAGGAGTTTATTAGGTGTAAGGATGATTGACGCTTGTATATGCGGAAAGAATTGGTTGCAAATTAAGAATGAACCTATAGTGTTGTGACAATATTTAGATGAAGTAGAAACATTTGATGATTCAATGAAAGTTGTGGCAGGTGGTTTATATTTTGTATTGCCATATTTTTTAAAGATTCTCTTATCTATCTAGTATCCATACTATGATGATATAACGAATGCATTTGTTTGGCAATGGAGACTATGAATCATGTGTGACAACAATTGATGTTTGAGTATATGTGAAAAATTGAATTCGTAACAAAATACAACGGTAAGCTTGTGTAATTGTTATATTTAGATATTATAAACAATTGATTTCTTATTATTGTTAGTTATTATCTCTGTCTAATAAGTAGTTTTATTTCTCAGATATGATGATCATGAGATCTTGTTGAATATCATTATATTTTTTGGGTTTTATATTTAGTTTAGTAGACTTGTATTGTAACGTTATCTAATGTCTTAACCTAAAATGGCAAACAAAAAACTATATTTTAGTTTATTGTGATTTCACTTTGATTTAGTTGATATTTAAATTTGTAGTAGATATATTTAATTTGTTTTAGATTTATTGCTAGTAAGATATAAATATATATTGAATTCAATGAATTAATGTCATAAAAGTAGACAGACAAAAAAATATACGATGAAACCGACGGTTTAAAACTGGACCAAACCGTTAGGTTTAGATTTGAGTTTTTTTCAAACCGTTCAAAATGGTTTGGTTTAAGTTTGGATTTTTCTCAAACCGGTTTAAACGGTTTGGTTTGAAAATATGTCAAAAACCGCAAAAACCGAACCGCTTACACCCCTACTTATACCTCAATTATTTTACACTTGGCTGACGCAGTTTTGAGAAAAGTGGGTAAACTGAAAACTACTAAAGAACTTCGAAAAAAAATTGAAAGACTTGTATTTACTCAAATCTACTTTAAATAAGCTTTACTTGAGAGTTTTTTCAGTTTCAAAATGGATTCTTCAAAAGATTTTGATAACAATTTAGATATGTTTAACAAACTTGTTCAAGATATTGTTAATTGTGAAGAGTCAGTTTCTGAAACTTACAAAGTTATTTTTTTGCTGAATGTCATACCTGATACTTGTAGGGAAGTAAAAATGCATTTAAGTATGGTAGAGACACTTTGATGTTCGAAATTGTCGTTGACTCCCTTAGAAGTAAAAAGATGGAGATTAGAGCTGAAAATATGATAAGAAAAGCGGTGAAATTCCCATGATGAGGGGTAGAACTCAATTTCGGCAAAATAGTCATGATGGTTACCAAAGTAGTGACAAGTCTAGTAGTAATGGAGGTAGAAGGAAGAGCAAGGGTACGCCGGATCCAAATCTAGGACAAAGGTTAAGAAATACTATGGCTGTTGGAACATGGGGCATTTTATAATGGATTGCTATGAAAAATAAGCAAAAGGGTAAATATAGAAATAAGGTAAGTGCACGTTTTCTATTTTTTTATAATTGTGATGCTAAGGTCTACATGATTACAAGTCTTATTGCTTGCTAAATTGAATTTAATTATCAATTCTCGTTTACATGAATGGATACTTGATTCTGGTGCATCTTTTCACGTGACATCACAAAAAGATTGGTTTGAAAATGTGCATGAATCAAATGATGGGTATATTGCGTTGTTTGACGATTCTACTTATAATGTTGTTGGCATTGGTGATATTACTTTAAAGTTTGATACTGGCTTTGTGCGTACTTTAAAATATGTTAGATATATCCTTAAATTGTTTAGAAACTTAATTTTAGTAGGAAGACTTGACAAATATGATTTCACCGGTAAAATTAGAAAT
Source organism: Fraxinus excelsior (assembly GCA_019097785.1). NCBI lineage: Eukaryota > Viridiplantae > Streptophyta > Magnoliopsida > Lamiales > Oleaceae > Fraxinus > Fraxinus excelsior. The sequence continues at coordinate 12,942,655 of CM032636.1, read as the reverse complement.
GAAATTTTGAAATTGATTAAGGGTGTTCTTGTCTCTATTAAGGGAATTAGTAAAAATGATATTTACATAACTACTAGCGAAGTGATGAGAGGTTTTAAACTCATCTATCTCTTCCGTTAAGATTGATTACACACAAAAATGACACAATAGACTTGCACATGTAGGTATTAAGGGGATTAAGATTCTTAATGAAAAATGTGCTTTTGGAAATGACTGTGTGTCAGATTTGTCTTTCTGTGACCATTGTGTGCTTGGTAAACATCATAGAACTACTTTCTCCATAAGTGTTCATAAAACTAAAGACATGCTTGAATATGTGCATTTGGACATGTCGGGTCTATCTAGCAGTCCCATCTCGGGTGGAAATATGTATTTTTTGTCTATTATTGATGACTAAACTAGGAAAGTAAGGGTTTATCTTTAAAAGGATAAATCCAACACTTTTCATAGCTTTAATAATTGGAAAAGACAAGTTGAAAACCAAACTGGTAAAAAGATCAAGTTTTTTAGAACCGATAATTGCCTAGAAGTTTATAATATTGAATTTGATAATATGTGCAAGGAAATTGGTATAACAAGACATAAAAAAGTTCCTTACACTCCTCAACAAAATCGAGTAGCGGAAATGATGAATAGAACCATACTTGATAAAATGCATTCCGTAACGTTAAGTTATGGAGTCCCTAAGTCTTTTTGGGGGGAAAACTGTTATGAATGCTTCTTATTTGATTAATTTGACTCCATCTACTGCATTGAATGGTGATACTCCGCATGAAAAATGGTCTGGTAAACTAAGTGATTATTCTATGCTTAGAACTTTTGACAGCACTGCATTTTCTCATCAAAGTGAGGGAAAGCTTGAACCTAGAGCTAGAAAATGTGTTTTTCTAGGTTACCTCGAAATTGAATGGGGTACAAGTTGTGGGATAGGAGTCAAAAGGGAGTTAAGATCTTTGTGAGTAGAGATGTTACATTCAATGAGAGCAAAATACCACGTCTTAAAGCCGAATCTAAACTTGTGAGTGAAGAAAAACAAGGTGAAAAGAGTAATCAGTTGAGGTGGAGTTAGGGAAACTTAACACATCCATCCCTATTACACAGAGTGCGGTGGAGACTCAGGAACAACAACCTAATATTGAGAATAGAGAGGAAGCAGTAATAGAAGAACACCCTGAAGAAGAGAATCATCTAGTAGATTACAACTTTGCTAGGGATAGAGAGAGGAGACAGTCTAGAGCACCCATAAGATTTTGTTATGAATCTGAACTAGCTTTTACTCATGCGAGCCAAAAGCCTTTGAGGAGACGATAAAAAGTGAACAATCTAAAGAGTGGTTTAACACAATGAAAGATGAGATGAGTTATTTAGAAAAGAATCAAACTTGAGAGTGAATAGCTAAACATAAGAATAAATCTAATGTAGATTATATGTGGGTATTTAAGGTTAAGGATGGTATTATCGCATCTGAACCCTTAAGGTTTAAGGCTAAGTTAGTAGCCAAAGGGTACACTCAGAAGGAGGGGGTTGCTTACAATGAGATTTTTTCACATGTTGTTAAGTATATTGTTGTAGCGACCGAGAACTTTTAAATAATATTAAAATTAGTTTTCTCGAAAAACGTGTCACTAAACTTTAACCCTAATTTCAAAGAGAAAGCGCGTTCGTCTAGTCGTTATAAAAACGAATTCAAATCTATTCGATCGAATCTAATCCCAAATAATAATTTTATTATCAATTCCGATTTATTTTATTTAAATCCAATTTTAATAATTTCAAGTCCAATGTTTATAGTCCAATTACATAAGTCCAACATTTTAAATTTTAATTCTTTTAGCCCAATCCATTTAAGTCCAATTAAATGAGTCCAAAACCGAAATTAATTATTTTAGCCTAGTTAGAAAACCCTAAGGCCCAACTATTTGGTCCAATTACCCACCTAAAAGTTTGTGCCCTAATTCCTACTATTCATATACCTTCATTTCCTACTGTTTCAATCCTCTCAATGTAATTTCACCATTAATGCTAGAAGATCAATTTCTAGCATCAACATTGAACTTACAAAAAAATGCACAATGCAGCCACTACACCATTCACCATCAACCCCAGTGCAGCCAACACTCACGAGACCAACATCAACCAACCACCACTGCAACACCACCAACAAACTCACCAGAAACCGACCACCAACCTCACTTCACCCAACTCACTACAACACCACCAGCAAGCTCACCTCAAAACCATGACCTCCACCATCCACACGGCCCAAAACTACAAGCTCCAACTCGATGACCACCAAACCGAGACTACCCAAATGCAACCAGTCACCACCAATCGAACCAACTCCACCAAGCCAACCCAAAACCACCAAACCGACGAGTCCTCCCTGCCTAAACAACCAAGAACCATTGTTCAATCAACCCGATTCGAGACCACCTCCATTTCCAAAGCCCCACACCGCAGTCACCAAGCCTACAACCCACATCCGACAGCAAAACCGCCACCAACCCGTCGCCCAGAACCCCCAAACCACTCGAAGCCACCAACACACTCACCTCAAGACCGACTGCCCCAAAAAAATCAACACCCAAAATAAGAAAAAACCCAAACAGTTACCTTTTTACCGCCGGTGAAACTCGAAAATCATCGAACTCCAAGCCTCGTTTTCCACCTTTTCGCCCAAGCCACGTGGTGGCGCTGCCACCACCGCCGGCCGGTGGTGGTAAGAGATCATAGGAAGGGGCTAAGCCCCTTCCCTCTCGTCGACTCTCTCTCTCTGTTGAGAGAAAGAGAAAGATTAAGTTATGTTTTTATAATTTTGACTTTTTTAAAATTTAACCCTTTAGCCCCTTAGTTTTAAAAGTTGTTCATTTTAGTCCTTTAGTTTAGAAAATATCATTTCCAGTTTTTAAGTTTTATTTATTTAAATTACAGTTTTATAAACTTTCATTTTAGTCCCAAATTCTTTAAAAGTCACTGTTTCAGTCCTAAAATTCTTATTTTCAGTTTTAAATAATTTCAATTTAGTCCCCAAGTTTAGAAAATATTATTTCAGTCCTTAATATTTTATTTTCAGTTTTAGTAGATTTCCAATTGAGTCCTTAATTTATAAAAGGTGCAATTTCAGCCCTTTAGTTCCATTTTCAGCTTTATTATATTTACAGTTTAGTCCCTAAACTTCTAAAAATTATTATTTCAGCTTTTAGCTTTTATTTTCAACTTTATTATATTTACATTTTAGTCCCTAACTTTCAAAAATTACTATTTCAGCCCTTAAACTTTTATTTTCAAATTTAATAAATTTTCAATTAAGTCCCTAAACTTTATTTTATCATTTTAAGTTATTTATTTCAGTTTCAAGATTTTCAATTAAGTTCATAAACTTTATTTTATTGTTTTAAAACTTTAAAATTTCGAAATACTAATTCAAAACTTATTTTCTATTTTGGCTAGACGAAACGTATTGACGATTGAGAGCTTGAGATCACTTTCCGCTTCATTTTTGCACTAACTCGAGAATTATTGAGGTAGACTCGCCACCATTAATTAGTTTAAATTATAATTGCATGCTTTATGTGAAATTACGTGATTTATATACTTTAATGCATGAGATGAGAATATGTCATATGATATATATGATGTTGTTATTTCTGCCATAACGTATATGCTTTAATGCATGAGAAAGGCGAGAATCTCTTATGAGGTAAGATGAGAATGTTATGCATAACTTGTGTGCTTTATATGCACGAGAAAGAAAAATTACCCACACCGTATGATTTTAAAGAGCCTGTGATTTTCAAGAAAATGAGTCAAAGAAAATGATGATATCACATTGTATATTGCATAAGTGTGTATTCAATTATTCTGTAAATTAATTATCAGTGATGAGTTTACTGAGTATTTCTTCGAAATACTCACTCTGTTATTTTAACAATATTTGCAGACTTCGGAGACAATCGTGATTGATGGGCAGTGGTAGCACAAAAAATTGATTATCGAAATTATTAAATTTTGAAATTTATGTATTTGAACATTGTTAACGTATTATCGTTTCCGCTATTCCAAAAACATGATATTTAAATTTTAAAACAATTATCCTATGAATTTTCTTGCCGACGAAGTTTTCAATTAAAAATGTGACTTTAAAAAAAAATTAGGTTATTTCCGCGAATTTTGATTATAAAATTAGGGCAAAAGACGATGACGTGACAATCCAGATTAACGAAACTCGGGGTGCTACAATTACTGTTAGGGTCATACTTGCATTGGTTGCACATTACTGGGAACTTGAACAACTTGATGTACAAACTATTTTTTTACATGGTGAACTTGATGATCAAATCTTTATGAGTCAACCAAGAGGTTTTAAAGACAAATTAAAACATGAGCATGTCTACTTCCTGAAAAGATCATTATATAGCCTAAAACAATCACTTAGACAGTGATATAAAAGATTTGATTCTTTTGTACTATCCATAGGGTTTCATCGTAGTAAGTTTGATCATTGCATTTATTTCCAATATAATGATGATAATAATGACTGTCTGTTCTTATTGCTATATGTGGATGATATGCTCTTAGTTGATTCATCACCTAAATGGATAAGTGACATAAAAACAAGTTTAAATGGTGAATTTGATATGAAAGACCTAGGAAAAGCTAAAAGAATCCTAGGTATGAAAATTGAAAGAGATAGGTCAAATTATATCTTGTTTTTACATCGATCCTCATATGTTTCAAAAGTGTTAAAGAAATTTAGCATGCATAATTGCAAATCTGTTACATTACCTTTAGCTAATCATTTTGTATTATCTAAAGATCACGCTCCATGTAATGAAAAATAGATAGAATACATTAGTATAATTCCATACTCCAATGAAATTTGTTCTATTATGTATTTGATGGTTTGCACTAGACCAGATTTAACTTGTGTTGTTAGCAATCTTAGTAGATACATGTCTAATCCTGGTCTCAAACACTGGGAAGCCTTAAAATGAATGTTAAGGTATTTCAAGGGAACCTGTAATGTAGGTCTAAGGTTTGGTGTTGAAGGGTTTTGTTGATGCTAAATATGTTGGGGATAGAGATGATAGGAAATCCATTTCTTCTTATGTGTTTACTTTGTCTAACTCTTGTGTTGGTTGTAAATCACAGTTACAACACATAGTTGCACTATCCATGACTAAATCTGAATACATCACTACTATTGAAGCTATTACAGAAACTTTATGGCTTAGAGGCCTTCTACATGAACTTTGTATTTTAAATGATTATGTAGTAGTATATTTTGATAGTCAGTCATCGATACATCTATGCAAGAATCCTATGTTTCACGAACACCAAACACATTGATATTAGATTACATTTCATTAGAGATATTGTGTCACAAGAAATTGTAAAACTTGAGAAAATATACACACAATATAATCCCTCAAACATGAGCACTAAGGTGTTATCGTTGGTGAAGTTTAGAAGTTGCAAAGATCTTCTAAATATCGGTGGAGGTAAATAATTTCCAATTTTAATGGTTATCTCTTTCTGGATTATTACTAATGCGTAATAATTTTATTGGCAAGCCCTTGACACCAATGTGGAGGTTTGTTATGTAAATTGTTGTCAAACGACCTCCCATGGCAATGATGTAAGTATTGTTTATTCAATTGGCACCGTCCAAATGACTGAATGTATATTGACACCACAATTGTCTAAGCTATCATGTAATCCACTTGGTTCATTTGAAGCAGCCTAATTATATTAATGCTGCTCATGGCCCAACCCAAGACTTGGATGGCTTTTACCGATTGATAGCTCACTTACATATTTCCTATTGGGCCTTACTCCTCTAACCTAAAGCACATACCTAACTTCCCCTTTATATTAGCAGTCCCATTACTATTGATGGTGTATGAAAATTTGGGCAGCCGGTTTTAGAGAGAAAACAGTGTCCCCTACTTGGCTTTGTGCTTACTATGCTTGTTTTCACCCTCTACCTGAGCCTTTCTGGCTAACTTGTGAGCTTCCATAACCTCTTCACACTCAGCCCTTCGTGGGAAACACGTAGTTCGACCGTTTGGGTGGTGTTTGGTTAGTGATCGATTGTGGTGATCGATTCAACATACTGAGCCTGGTTTTCTTGGTGTTTGAAGTCCCTCCTTCAACAATATCAGTGATTCCCAGCATAAGCATTAAAAAGGAGAACATTGTTTATTGTAGCAAAGAAACTTAGCCCTCATTTGCCTCTTGTTTATCACCTCAAAGACCACGAGTTTCTTTCATGATTGAATATGGAAAGAAAATTCAATATTTATGCACCTCGAAGGCAACATTTGGGTAACCATATACAAGTAGATCCGAAAGGATTGCTTGTAGTGCCATGAGTTTGGATAGCAGCTTGACCACAATCTCCAAGAATTTCCTGCGTAGAATTACACCACAACTCCTTTTAAAACAAATTAATGACAAGAAATAAGGCAAGCTGACTAAAGCTGGACAGACACCAAAACCAGCTTAATACCTACACCTTAGTATCTCACTCAGAATCAAAAAATCAAAGATGTTATGCAATTCAGAGCATTTATTATAATAAAAACATGATGTAAATAAAACAAAATTATTTTCCTTCATTAATAATTAATTAGCACTGAACATTCAACTTGGTACCTGGGTCAATCAAAATATGTATTAAAGATGGAAAAGAACTTACGGTTAGAACTGTAAATTACAAAGTTGCACTTCATGTATGAATTAAAATCCGCATGTCCAGGATAGTTCGTGTGCAGAACAAACTTCTTGATTTTGTGAGTCTATAAATTCAGCACAACATGTATGAATTTGTTTTTGTTTTTTTTTACCAGAGACTTCATGTTTGATTTATTTTTAGAACTTTGTTGATTTGAGTAATTGTGAAAAGTTTTGTGTCTAAGAAGAGCTTGGAATTTAAGCGGTCTGTTGTGACCCCCCTCCCCCTCCCCTCCTTAAATGGAAGCTTTTTGATTGCACGTTATTCAAATTAACGAGATGAAATACAATATTTCAAACCTTTCAAAATTATTTTTTTAAAAAAATCTATTTTTAGAAACTTCTATTTTGAGAAAATATGGAGGCTACAAAAGAAAATGCAGTATTTTCATAAATATTAGAAGTTTACGAACAATGTAAAATTTAAAGTCTTAAACATGTAATGAGATGAAGAATCATTTGCACGTAGCGCTCTCTACTTGACCACTCTCCAATCGATCCAAGGTATGAAAAAAAAAATGTTATTCCTTTAGCATGTTATGAGTCATCAATTGTCAAGTATTTAGAACTTTTCAAATGGTTGAGATAATTAAATTTTTTTCAAATGAGGGGAGATTGTAACACCCCGAAAATTTTAGAATAAAAATTTATTTGTTCTATATATAATCTTTTATTATTTTAAAATTTGAGGGACTAAAGTATATATGTATTAACTTCAATTTTCGGCTAAATTTTTAGATATTGTTAAAGTGACTAAAAGTATATCAATATGGGTCTCGTTGGATAGTTCGTTTTTAATCATGTAAATTAAGCTCAAGAAAAACTTAATTTGAATAAGTGAGGCCCAAGTTACCAATGTCAAAAGATTTTTGCCTTAAATTGTAATTTAATTAAATTATTTGATTGAATGGTAAATTTTATGGATAGTTACTTTTTATTTGACAAATATTATTATTATTTTATTTTTTTAGAATTTTATTTAAAATCAAGTTGTAACCACATTTTCGTTATGATAAGTATTTTGTACACATGTTATCTTGTAGTTGATTTACTAGAAATTTAATTTTTATCAAATATGATAAACAAGATTTTCTATCACAATTATACTATGACTCAACTACTATTTGTTTTTACTATAAATAATATGTCAATGTCCCACAATTCACTACCACGGAAATTTACACAGCAGCTTTTATATAAAGCAGCTGTAAATTCTAAATACATTTTTTTTTATTATCAAAAGCTCATTTGATCAATCAAGATAAAATATTTTTGTGCAAATTGGTTGTTTCTTTATGCATTTATATTCAGTAATTTATGCATGAATTGTCGTGGACCTTCGAGTTCTTTATTAAGAGATAAGAAATTCTACATGATTTAAGATGACTTAAGATAGGTGTGTCGTTTGGTCACCAATATACTCCATAAAAGAAAAGTGGTATTAAGTGTTATTTTATTGTATATAATTATGTATGAAAATTGCACATATCTTACCCGGGTGTTTTTTTTTAAAAAATACTCACTCTTGCAAATTTTTACAGGCTAGTTCGGGTTGAATAGAGTTATGGCGGGATGGTACAGCGGACTGTCCGGGTGATCGAAGAGATAAAATACTATGTTCATTTTTTCTTTTCGCTTTAAATAATTAGTCAGTTTTATTTGTTCAAAACAATTATTATTTGTGATTATGTTTTCTTTATGGATATTCCAGTTAATTTTATTAAAAAAATATTATGATATTGTTCCCGCAAAGAAATCAAATTTTTGGTAACAACCAAGTCTTTGTGAGAGATTTTGGGGCGTTACAGTTTGGTATCAGTAACGCCCCAAAATTTCATACATCTTGAAGTGTTACAAAAAATTCAATTTTCTCGAAAACGATAAAATAATATTATTTAAATAAAAATAACTGAAATATTTATAATGAAACATAATCACAAATTAATAATTGTTTTGAACTAATAAAATTGACTAATAATTTAAAGAAAAAAATGAACTTAATATTTCATCTCTTCGATCACCCTTGGCAATCTGCTGCACCAACCCGCAACCGCTCTAATCGACCCGAACTAGGGTGTAAAATTTTTAAGAGTGAGTATTTTTAAAAACACTCAGTAAGATACGTGCAATTTCCATACACAATTATATACAAAAAATAACACCTCATATATACCGCTTTTCTCTTATGGAGTATATCGGTAATCAAGTGACACACCCATCTTAGGTCATCTTAATAAAGAACCCGAAGGTCCACAGTAATTCATGCATAAGTTATTGAACAAAAACACATAAGGAAACAAAAAACTTGCACAAAAGTATCCTACCTTAATTGATCAAACGAGTTTTTGATAATAAAAAATATACTCAGAATTTACAGTTGTTTTATATAAAAATTGCTGTGTAAAATTTTGTGGTACTGAATTGTAGGATATTAGCACACTATTTATAGTAAAAAAAAATAGTAGTTGAGTCATAGTATAATTGTAATGGAAAATCACGTTTATCTTATTTGATAAAAATTGAATTTTTAGTCAACCATCCACAAGGTGACATGTGTATAAAATACTTATCACAATAAAAAGGTGGTTGTAACTTGATTTTTAAATAGAATTCTAATAAAATAAAATAATAATAATACTTATCAATTCACACGTAACTATCCATAAAATTCACAATCCAATAAAATAATTTAAATAAATTACAATTGAAGGCAAAAAAAATTCGACATTGATAACTTGGGTCTTGCTTATCCAAAATAACTTTTTCTTGAGCTTAATTTACATGATTAAAAACGAGCTATCCAACGAGATCCATATTGATATACTCTTAGTCGCTTTAACAATATCTAAAAATTTAGCCAAAAAATAAAGTTAATACATATATCACTTTAATCCCTCAAATTTCAAAATAATAAAATATAATATAAAGAACAAATAAATTTTTTTTCTAAAATTTTCGGGGTGTTACAATCTCCCTTCCTTTAAAAAAATTTCGTCCCCAAAATTACTTCAATTACTTGAAAAGTTCTAAATACTTGACAATTGATGACTCATAAGATGCTAAAGGAATAATATTTATTTTCAAACATTGGATCAATTGGAGAGTGATCGAGTAGTGAGTATTACGTGTCAATGATTCTTCATCTCATTACACGTTTAAGACTTTAAATTTTACATTGTTCGTAAACTTCTAATGTTTATGAAAATACTGCTTTTTTTTTTGTAACCTCCAAAAATAGGATTTTCTCAAAATAGAAGTTTCTAAAAAAAGATTTTTAAAAAAAATAATTTTGAAAGGTTAGAAATATTGTATTTCATCTTGTTAATTTGAATAACACGAAATCAAAAGATTTCTAGATGAGGAGGGAGGACAAAATGGACCGCTTAAATCTCAAACTCTTCTTAGACTATTTATATCTTTTTGACAAAACCTTTCAATTTTACAATTACTCAAATCAACAAAGCTCTAACAATAAATTGAATATGAAGTCTCTAATAAAAAAACAAAAATACATTTTTTTTTCTCGTTATTTATTTATTCAAAACACAAGTTATGAAAAAATGCATATATATATACAAGAAATTAAACATTTGCTTTGATATCAAACTGTGACGCCCCAGAAATTCATACATCTTGAAGTGTTACAAAAAATTTAATTTTCCCGAAAATGATAAAATAATATTCTTTAAATTAAAATAACGGAAATATTTATAATGAAATATAATTACAAATTAATAACTGTTTTGAACTAATAAAATTGAATAATAATTTAAAGAAAAAAAATGAACTTAATAGTTTATCTCTTCGATCACCCTTGGCAGTCCGCTGTACCATCCCGCTATAGCTCCAATCGACCCGAACTAGCCTGTAAAATTTTGTAAGAGTGAGTATTTTTAAAAACACCCAGCAAGATACGTATAGTTTCCACACACAATTATATACAATAAAAGAACATTTCATACCACTCCTTTTACGAAGCATATCGGTGACCAAGCGACACCTATCTTGGGTTATCTTAAATCCCGTAGGATTTCTTATCTCTTAATAAAGAACCCGAAGGTCTACGGTAATTTATACATAAATTACTGAACATAAACGCATAAGGAAACAAACAACTTGAACAAAAGTATCATACTTTAATTGTTCAAACGAGCTTTTGATAATAAAAAATATACTTAGAATTTACAGCTACTTTATATAAAAATTGTTGTGTAAAATTATGTGGTAGTAAATTGTGGGACATTGGCACACTATTTATAGTAAAAAAAATAGTAGTTGAGTAATAGTAGAATTGTGATGGAAAATCGTGTTTATCACATTTGATAAAAATTGAACTTTTAGTCAACCAACCACAAAGTGACATGTGTACAAAATACTTATCACAACAAAAAGGTGAGTGCAACTTGATTTTTAAATATAATTCTAATAAAATAAAATAGTAATAATACTTATCAATTCACACGTAATTATCCATAAAATTTACAATCCAATAAAGTAATTCAACTAAATTACAATTTAAGGCAAAAAATCTTTCGACATTGATAACTTAGGCCTCGCTTATCCAACTTTTTTTGAACTTAATTTACATGATTAAAAATGAACTATCCAACGAGACCCATATTGATATATTTTTAGTCGCTTTTACAATATCTAAAAATTTAGCCAAAAATTGAAGTTAATACATATATCACTTTAATCCTTCAAATTTCAAAATAATACAATATAATATATAGAACAAATAAATTTTTATTCTAAAATTTTCGGAGTGTTACAATCTCCCCCCTTTTAAAAAAAAATCGTCATCAAAATTATCTCAACTACTTGAAAAGTTCTAAATACTTGACAATTGATGACTCGTAACATGCTAAAGGAATAACATTTATTTTCATACCTTGGATCAATTGGGGAGTGATCGAGTAGTGAGTGCTACGTGCCAATGATTCTTCATCTCATTACATATTTAAAACTTTAAATTTTACATTGTTTGGAAATTTCTAACGTTTATGAAAATACTGCTTTTTCTTTTGTAACCTCCAAAAATATAATTTTCTCAAAATAGAAGTTTTTAAAAATAGATTCTTTAAAAAAATTGAAATGTTTGAAATATTATTTTTCATCTTGTTAATTTGAATAACGCGCAATCAAAAGGCTTTCAGATGAGGAGGAGATCACAACGGACCGCTTAAATCCTAAATTCTTCTTAGACAGTTTATGTCTTTTTGACAAAGCCTTTCAGTTTTTAATTACTCAAATCAACCTCTAACAATAAATCGAACATGAAATCTCTGATAAAAAACAAAAAAAAAAAATTATCGTCACTGTTCACGTTTTTTTTTAAACGCAAGTCAAGAAAAAATGCATATAGGTCTACATGAAATTAACCATTTTCTCTAATACCAAACTGTAATGCCCCAAAAATTGATACATTTTGAAGTGTTACAAAAAAATTCAATTTTCGCGGAAACGATAAAATAATATTCTCTAAATTAAAATAATTGAAATATTTATAATGAAACATAATCACAATTTAATTACTATTTTGAACTAATAAAATTGACTAATAATTTAAAGAAACAAAATGAACTTTATAATTTATCTCTTTAATCACCTTTGCCAGTCCACTGCACCATCCCGCCACAGCTCCAATCGACCCAAAATAGCCTGTAAAATTTTGTAAGAATAAGTATTTTAAAAAAACCCAATAAAATACATGTTGTTTCCATACACAACTATATACAATAAAAGAACACTTCATACCACTCTTCTCTTTTGGAGTATATCGGTGATCAAGCGACACACTCATCTTAGGTTATCTTAAATCTCATAGGATTTCTTATCTTTTAATAACTAACCCAAAGGTCTACAGTAATTCATGCATAAATTACTGAATATAAATGCATAAGAAAACAAACAACTTGTACAAAAGTATCTTACCTCAATTAATCAAACGAGTTTTTGATAATAAAAAATGTACTTAGAATTTACGGTTGCTTTATATAAAAATTACTATGTAAAATTCGATTTGGCTAATAACCACGAAAATAAATCATTTTTTATAAGTCCAAACTCCAAACGCCAAAGTGAAAAAAAAAATTACGAAGAAAAGTCAATAAAAACAAAAAACAATACTAAACTAATTTAACAAACAATATCCCAACTTCGAAATGCAAAATTCGAATTTCACAAATAACATTATCAACATAGGTCAAGACTTTTACTAGCATAGATCAATCTTTATTCTTCCCCACAACTCTTACTAAGATGGTCAAGAGTCAATGTTTAAAGTTGATTCCTATATAGTAAATAAGAAATGTAGTTAGAGTAATAATATAACCATACTACATAATCAAGAATGATCTTAACTGAAGATTTAAACAAAAAAAGAACATCTTCATCAATGTTCTCCTCACTAAACATTGCACAAGCTCCGAAGTATGATGAAGGAGCAGAATTTTCTACACACAATAGAGAAAATATTAACAATAAAAGAAAGTGCATGAATAATAAATATAAAACAATAAATCCTACCATGAATATTAGTACAAAGCCAATCCCGAGCACACATTAAAACTTCTAAAGTTTTCGGGTGAAGCCTATTTCTATGTGGACTCACAAATCTACCATTTGTACTAAACGCCGACTCAGATGCCACAGTAGATACTGAAATGACTAATAAATCTCTTGCAACCTTTTGTAAAGTCGGATATTTTATTGAACTTGCTTTCTACCATGTCAATAAGTCAAAACCATCCGCCTTTGGCAATACGGCTCGTCTAGAAAAACATCAAACTTTTTTTTACATGATTAGCGGTAACAGAATGACTAACAAATTTATCAAAACCAACTATGTGAGAATGCTTTCCAACAGTAGTAGACGACTCTGATTGCGAAGATAATGAAGAGTGAGATGTATTTTCTGTCGAATGACTTGGTCTCTTGTACTCTTTGAGCAACTTATGACAAAATGCTTTAACCTTTTCAACCTCTACATAAGCTTCATCTCCAAAGATCAAAGAGAAATAGCATTCAACTAGTTTCATCTTGTATCTCGGATCTAATGTAGTTGCAACAGCTAGAATTTCATGCATGTCACTCCAATATTTGTCAAATTGTTTCTACAACTTACCCTAATGCGAAAATCTGTTAGCACCATTAATTTTGGAGGATTCCCACTTCGTAGAGAGATGGAATCAGGAATGGCAGTAAGCAGTTAGCTGCTGGAGGATTTCCAATTTTCCAATTTTAAGTTTTAAGGTGTGAATGATTTGATACATGGGTTAAGCTATAAATGAATTGGGTTGGACTTGTGGGTAATGGACTCAATTTTTTAATTGGGTTTGTTCAAAAAAAAAAAACTAAAATTGTCCAATTAAATTTATTTTTTTTAGAGGGTAATTGGTTCGGGGAGAGGCACCATTGTAAAATATCATACCCTGTTGGAAAATATAATCGTAAAGTGCAGAAAAAACTTATCAATAGATCGAGTCTCGTGACAGCACGATGTCCTAAAGCGAAATTGCCCGTCGATAACTGCTGCGACCTCCGTGGACAATCACCTCCAGGATAAAACGATCAAATAAACCAATTGTGCAGCAATCACAAAAGGTTTTCAGAACTCTCAAGTGTACTCCAGAAAATATGAAAAGACAATTTGAGTATAATATTTTACTGTATATATGAAGAGACAATTTCGTTTTTGTTGTGGTAATCTAATACCCAAAAGTGTGTTTATATAGACATAAAGAGATGTAACTTCTTCCACCATGATATAGCATTAAGTTGCAGATGTAATGGCCTATGGTAATGGATATTAAAACTGGGCAGTTAAAACAGTCATATTTTACTGGCTAGTTGACCCATTAAATAATTCCGAAAATAATAATTATTTTATTAGAATCAAAGACTTTTTGATATAATGCGTGAGGCGTGGCTCGAACCCCTGACCTCCCACACAAATTCCACGTTTTTACCAGTTGGGCACTTTATCTTAATTAATTATTTCTTTCACATATTATATTTATTATATAAATATATAACATACCCGCCCCACCACGAATCAGGTCATTAAAATCAAAACCATAACCACCCCATTGCACCATCGGTTAGGTTTTTTCGCCCCATTCGGTTTGGTTAATTGTGGTTTTCGATTTTCACAGTTTGAATTGTCATCCCTAACAATTAGTAGTGAGTTTGATTAACGAAAAAAATATGGATACCTGCTCGTCGAATAATATGTCCAAGCCACAGGTGAAGTAATTATAAAAGTAATCACCACAGAGAGTTGTTCGTGGCCGATGATCTGATGCAGAATGAATTTACACCAAATCATCAACATAAAACCATCATAAGGTCTAAAGGAGGATTTTAAATTGAAGGTGCAAATATATTGAAAGTTCAATTACAAGGTACCAAACAACTGTAAACAAATTCAAGATTTCTAGAGGAACCACAAAATAACATGCAGATCTGGTCCAAGAAACAATTAGTACTTGTCTAGAAGATGGATATTGTCGTTTAATAAGGTTAATGGGAACCAAACATAAATTCAACGACAAGTAAAACGACAATACATATAAACATCTTCCAATAGTTCACTTTTTATCATTTTCCTATGTGCAACAATCCTTATTTGGTTTCCCTGCAATACATATAAACATCTTTCCAATGGTCCACTTTGAATCTCAATTTCTCATTATCATTTTTGACAAGTAAATATATGATTTCAACGTTTTCACGAAAGAGAACATGAATCAACTTCGATCTTCCAAAATGAAGGAACGAGTCTCACTCAAATTATGCCAAAATTAGTCCATATATGCCATTTTCCTAACACTTCATATAAATAAAATATAAAACAAATCAGACTTGTGGGGATGCACCAAAAGGCACTGGTGGACCTAGGGGGGTCTTGGGGGCACGTGCCCCACAACTTTTAAGAATTTTTTTTTATTATTTTATAAAATCGTGTTTGATATCGATTGAAATTTAATTTTAATCAAAATCAAAGTTAACAATTAATTTTAATAGCATATTTCATGAAATCCATAACTGTTTAATTTTTAATTTTTTATTTTTTTTATCAAAATTTACTAAAAATTTGATTTTAATCACCACCAAATATGAGCAAAATCAAAATAAATTTAAATTTCAATAATATACTAATTTTAAAAATTTTCCGACGATCGTACGCTTATCGAATCTACAAATTGCTTATATCATTTCGAAACTTATTTCAAGAACTATATTATGGGTATATCGGATACTTCTAACATATATAGAAAATAATTAAAAATACGTTAAACGTGAATTTTTTAAAAAGACGTCTAACTCGCATTTCTTTTTAAAAAGAAAATCGATTATTTCATTAATATTTATTATTTTTGCGATACAAATTTCTCAATATAATTTTCATCATTTTATTAGAAAATTTTCAAAACTTTTCGGAATTTTACATCCAAAAAAGTCATATCTTATGTAAATTTTCGGATGTAAAATTACATGGTGTATGAATTTTTGGACATAAATTTTCGATTGTAAAATTTCTCTCAACTTCTTTGCAAGTTCGATTGTGCCCCCCATCGTAAAACTTCTGCATCCGCCCCTGCCAAAAGGTTCTGGTCCCAACAGGAAACCACAGTTCTCTGAGATCGAAAATAATACATTCTCACTGTACCTTTTATGAAGAGAGAAATCAACTACTCTTTAACAAATAACTGAGCATGAACAAACTTGTTTCTCAAATTTATTATTATTTGTGTATTTTTGGTAATGGCCCATAATTTCCTTTTTGATAATAAAATATGGCATGGCCATATGAATATTATTAACAGTAAAATGTGGACTTCAATTTTTTGTGACGTGAATCCTTGATCTTCTGGAATCATCAATTGAAGACAGACAATGCCAAAACAAAGTCTCTGCTGGAAACCAAAGAAAATCTCAACCGTTAGGTGAAATTGAATTGACATATCTTCACATTTAAAAAATCAAACTAACTTTCATTATTTCAAGTTTTGAGTATCGCATCATTTTTAAATCAAATCTACCTAGTGAAGTGCCATTATAGACAACTTCATTAGAATCATAAAATAACAAAGTTATTCTTGTGTTTTTTATATCGAAAGTGTACGATATCGTAACAAGCAGTATAATGGACATTTGAACCCAAATTATTATTTCCAGGAGGACTGTACTTTAGACCTTAATTAGATTTTTCTTAACTCCTATTTGACAAGAACAAGTAAAATATTTATGTTTTCTTACTTTTGACTAATTGAAAATATAAAAATATTGCAAACAATGGATGATTGAAAATTCAAATATGTGATGAATATTAGGGTATAAAAATTTCATCTACTAATTATCTTAATTCATGTTTCATAATCTAATGTAGTGTTCGATCAATTTCTTCTATTGTATTCAATTCACCTCTCTCGAATTCTCATTGAGCTTATTTAACTATTTAAATTCAATAACTCTATGCGAATTAACTTTAGTTAAACGAAACACCGGTAAGAATTTATATTATGACCGCAATAATTAGTATAGACATCTCTACACGTTATACTAATTTACCGAATTTCATTATATGGTCTAAACATCAAACTCACCTCTCGATTCGTAAGATACTCACATGATCGTCAAATTATTGATAAAGTAATTTAGCATTAAACTCATAATAAAACCAACACATAAATAAAAAAATAACTGAAATCTTGAATAGAAAAATAAAGGATCACAAGTTGCGTACACTGTTTTCCCCTAATATAAAAATTAGTTATTCATATTGTAAAAATAAAAAAAGTGCAAAAGTTGAAAGATATCACCAAATTTATGGTGTTTACAGTCTTCTTTATTTTTGTCTTCTTTTCTTTCTTTCTTTCTCTTTCTTCTTCTTCGTGCCGTTTTTTTCCTATCTTTTTCCTTTCTCCTGGCATCACTTTTTTCTTTGTTTCCCTCCTCTTTCTTCTTCTTTTCTTTTTCTCCTCTTTTTTTCTTCTTCTGTTTATGCCGCCGCGCTCTTCTTCTCCAGTGTGTTTTTCCTCCATTTTTTTTTCTCTTTTTAGGTGTGTGTGTTTTTAATTTGGGCTTCCAATTAAAATTTACAATGCAAGTCTATTGAGACCCATTTAACTCAAACCAATTTAATGTAATATTTCTCTTCAAAGTTTCATTTTTGGATTTTGTCATTTTTCGTTACTTTTGCATTCTTTTCTTCAATTCTTTATTAAACATAACGTTTTACCTTCAAAATATAATATAACATAAATTAGGTAAAATTTTATCCAAAAGATAATAAAATATCATGATTTAGAGTCTCAAACAAGTATAGAAATTACCCTTATCAGTTATCATTAATAATAAATAATTAACATTTTAGAAACAGAAACTATGAGCATGAAGAAGTTTCTTCAAAAACTCTTAGAGCTCATTCATTTATCTCAACAGATGCCTGAACGCCATGCTGATGTAAAGCCCCATCCCACAAAATAATATGTTCATGCGTGTTTTCCAGTCGCATTCATCGAACTCTCGCATATCTATATTGCAAAGCATACACTCGTAAACAATAATGTTCAGTAAATATGATGGTACATGACATGGAAATCCAATCATGCATCGGACTCAAATTTTATTATGATCAGGGGCGGAGCCAGGAAAGTAACTTAGTGCGAGGACAATTTATCGATGTTGAACGTCGAGTTTTTTTATTATGAATTTAATAATGATAAAAATATAAAACAATATTACGGCAATACTAAAAATGACATAGTTTATAAATTACACTTGTTCCTTGTAAATTTTTATACTTTGATATTGTTGTACAATAATTTCATTATCGAGTTTAAAAAATATATCTTTCTCTAAATAAATAATTATGCTATCTTTATCCACTAATATCCCATCCGATTACTCGATCTATCATTTACAATGCTCGTTGCAGAAAAGACTCTATCCACGGTAGCGGTAAAAATCGATAGAATTAATGCTAAATTGAGCGCATGTCAAAAATATAAGTCTCAAGTTGATCATGAAGTACAACAAGATCTACTACAGAGAAATCTAATGGATAAAGCTCAGCAAGTCGAATCAAGCTTGTCTTGTCAAAAGAAGAAAATGAATCTTGTAGATATAAACAAGTTACAGAAATGAGTAACTTTGTATTTACCTCCGAGAAATGATCATTCAATTCTTGAAGTTGTAGATCACTGGCAGAATAAATCTACCCGATAATGATGTGAATTTGTAATTTCTGGAGGATTACGCCGTGGGCGACTATGAAGTGCACATCTTACAAAAATATCATCCATGTTGGGTACATTAATATAATGATATTGACAGAAAGAACATACTTCTTCCAAAAAGGAGTCTCACCCTTCATCTCTCATTATTTGGAGTCGTCGTTTGCGTTGTTCACCAATTGCATTGCATTCGCAATATTTTGTTCTTTCCTTTGCAATGCCTTTGATAGTTCATTTGAAATCCCCAAGACACTTCTCATCAATTGTAGATTAAATGCAAATCAAGTATCTGTATCAACTCTAAAAAATTTGTCGCATTAGATCTTTGATCATAAGAACAACAGTCATCTTCAACAATCATTGCAAGTGCATCACTAACAGAAGAGAACATGACAAGTAAGCTGACCGAAGAATTATAATGTGAACCCTGTATCACTAAAAAGTTGAAGGGTTGTTTCTTGATTGAGTCCCCGTCCACTTAAAATGTCACATTTCTCCAATGTCTCAATAATAAAGTCAGATTGTTTCTCTCGATGAAGATCACAACGTTTAGAAGATGCTCTAACAATATTTACCACATCACCAAAGACAACAACTACACGAATGAAATTAATAATATGAATATTCTTTTATGCAACAACTACAAGAGCTAGTTGGGTTGATAACTAAGACATTGAATGTAAATGGCATATGTATTATCCTTTAAAATGAGTGATTTCAAACAATTAAACTTATCTTGCATATTACTTGGCCCATTGTAACATTGTCCTCTCAAGTTAGATATGCTTAAGTTATATTTAGAAAATACTTTATCAATTGGAGCCTTAAGTGATAGAGCCGTGGTACTTGTAACATGTTCAATCCATATGAAGCGTTCATTCACATGTCCACTATTATCTAAATAACCTAATACAATTGACATTTGCTCTTTCATTGACAAATCATAATGACTTATCAACTAGAATAGAAAATAATGAATCGGCAACATCTTTGATAATAACCTTGATCGTCTCAACAACACAAACATTTATTATATCATTTTGAACATTAGGTGATGTCAATTTGTAATTTTGAGGAGCATTTCCCAATGTGACAGCATTAATGTAGCTTTAACTCTTTTAAATTAATGCAGAAAATTAAAATCAAACAAGTCAACTATTATTCACACCAGCTTGAAAGTCTAACTGGGCCAGTTTGATTGGAAAAATTAAGAATTAGTTCGATTATTTTAAAAATCGCTTAAATAAAGATGGTTTATGACGGCACAAGAGCTGATCGATTCACATTAATAACATGATCGTTAAACTGTAAGGGCGTATTTTAAACGACTTTTCCAAACTCTAAAACTACTTTTTTATTTTGAATATTAATTGATACACATTATATTATATATAATAAAAACTTGCTAAACTTTTAAGTTTTAATCGAATTAAATAAAATTAATTTTTAAACTCAATCAAACCTGACGACTTTTTTAAGAAAAAAATTTCTACACTCTATTATTATCAATTCGATTTTGGATTAGTAACTCAGAACCTGGACTTCTTATTATTTATTTATGAGTCGGGCTAGTTTTCAAAAAGTTGATTATTCCACCTTTTACTCTCAGCATCGCACTACAAAAGAAGTCTGAAATTGGCCCCCATAAGCATCACGTGTTGGCCAATTCTTACCCCGTTGGCCATGGGATGACCCGCCATTCACCTTTCTGCCTTTGACTCTTGAAACACGTCCACATGCAATAACAAACACAAATTCTTGGTACAATTCCATTTTTCAATCCTGTTAATTAAAGATTATACCCAAATTGAATCTCTGCCGAATTCTCAGCCAAAACTTCTACCGTCCAATTCTTTCTTTTCTGTGGATTTTGGTATGTAGATTGTACCTGTTTGGAAAAAACTTAAATAATTACCAGTTTGTTTTGGAATTGAGGATTCTAGGGTTCATCGAGAATTTTTTTTATGGAAAATATAGAAACATTATTAGCTGCAGTAGCTCAATTTGACAACGATGAAACTGTTGATCCTAGTGTACCAACCAGAAAGCCGGAGGACTGTGGGTCATTTCCTGCCGTCCAGGAAATGGATGATTTGCAGCTGGGAGGAGTTATGATGGGTGTATCGGGAGATTCTGTTGTTGAAAAGTCATCGGCCGTGGTGAATCCGTCTCCAGTGGCTTTGTTGACGGGGCGGGTGATTGGGAGTATTGAGAAGAAGAAAAGGGGACGGCCGCCGAGGAGTCAGATGGCTGTGAGGTCTCCTCCTGTGAAGCGGAAAAAAGTAGAGGTGGAGGAGGAGGACGTTTGTTTCATTTGCTTCGATGGGGGATCTCTTGTCCTCTGTGATCGCAAGTGAGTTGAATTTTAGTGCATTGATTTAAGATTGTCAATATCTTGTAGGGATTTATTAACCTATTTTTTTAAGTTATAGTGCTTTTTTTTTTTGATGAAATTTTGCTTCATCTGTCTTCTAATACTGGAAAAAGAAAAGAGTTGTGATGAACTGAAGTTTCTTTAGTTGTTGTTAATCGACTTTTGTTATAATGGATAGGGGCTGTCCAAAGGCGTATCATCCAGCTTGTATCAAGCGGGATGAAGCATTTTTCAGATCAAAAGCCAAGTGGAATTGCGGTATGTTGCTCTTCTATCTGGACGAAATTAACCAAGTCCGCTATTTCCATCTTTCTAGTGGTATTATTGAGTTCTCGTGAGCATGTTTGGCTAGGCTTCTTTGGAGCTTGAAACTTGCATCTTTGGGGAGTTCTTTGGTAGTATGTAGAGACTTACTCCCCAAACAAGCACCCAAAGAAGCTCCTTTTAAGCTTAGTAAACATGCTTACTCAGTTTCTTTTCACATATTATGGTGAAAGCTCAAGTCTAGTGTTTATGGGAATTCCTTTAATTTGTAGAACTGTGTTCCTTCGTAACATATTTAGTAAAGATGTCTTGGACATTCAATCATTGTCATTAAATTTTAGAACTTGCAATTATATATTTAGACAGAATTTAATATTAGTTATTTAGTTTCTTTTTCTAGCCCTACCATTCTGTTCTAGTTTTTGGTTTCTTTCCCATTATATCTGAATAGTTTTCCATGCATATTTTCTTAAATGTCTCGGAAACTACAAAAAATAGATGTTTTTAGAATACCCGAATCCTGATTTACTACGAGCATGCCAAGTAATGTTCTTGTATTGATATTGCTTTCAGGTTGGCACATATGTAGTGTATGTCGGAAGGCTTCCCATTACTTGTGCTATACATGCACTTATTCATTGTGTAAAGGGTGCACCAAAGATGCAGATTATGTCTGTGTTAGAGGAAACAAAGGCTTTTGCAATACATGTATGAAGACTATCATGCTGATTGAAAATAAAGACCAAGCCAACAATGAATCAGTATGCACATTTTTCTCCTTTACATGTTCTTATACTGAAATATAATTGCTTTTTAATATTTCTTTGCTTTTATTATGTCAAATTCATTCTTAGAATGTACACTGGCCTGTAGGTTTCACTAGTGACCTTTTTATTAAGCGCTCACAATATTTGTGTTTCTCCATTCTGCTCTGGTTCCACTATTACTAGGGAAGGCAGCTGGAATTAGTTTGTCTACTTTTGTTTTCCGAACTAACAATGCTTGTACACATTATATTATTTTAGCCAAAGGTTGTATCAACCTGGGATTTATGTCAAGGATTTCCAATAATCATTGTTTTTGCATATTCTTGGTAATTACTTTTTAAGTAAAGTTTTTCTTGTTACGAGAATCCTTTTGGTCCAGAGTTGACATCCATTTTCTGTTTAGAATCAAATTGAGGAGTTGAAGTTAGGGAGGCTGCAATAATATCACAATTTATTGTGAAGTCATGCCATTTTGGAATGATGTTCGGGTCAAAATTTCCATTTTGTGAAATTGTTGGAATTGTATATAATTCATAAATTGTTTGTAGATGTATGTATATTTGGACAAAAAACAGCACTATTTGTCAAAAATCTTTGCTTCAAATGATGAGACCGTTCTATGTGTCCTTGGTAAACGATTGATGTGAGCTAGTCAAACCTAGTTTTATCCATGCATTCGTAGGACCCACAACTTACTGCCCACTTATTATTGACAGATTTGTAGGACCCACAACTTAGCATTATCAAATATATTTAAAAATTAATGATGTATATACTCACCTTGAAAGCTTCGTGCCTTTAAAGACAATGTTTGACCATGTGACCTAATCTAGAGTCTTAGTAATTATGAACTTGTTATATAGAATTTCTTTTGAAGTTATAAACGAGTCTTGCGAGTTCCTTGGTGTCTTATACACCATTGTGCTTCACTCAATAAAGAAATGCTCTTGACATTTACATACCTACGAGCCGTTATGAATTTGTGCTTTTGAAATTGATAGATATTTGCTAAATGAGAACGCCATGGTCTGGATGAAAATATCAGAATAGATGGATGGGAAGTATTGATTTTAAAAGGCCACATGTGGACTGGTTAAACATATATATGCTACATATTGAGCCGGAATTTTCAATTTCAATTTCAATTACGTGTTATACCATCATTGTAAATTGTTCTCTTGCTGGAGATGTACCTTGCTTGCCTGTGGACATGTAGAGCAGTTGCAACTTTATTCTGACAATTCTACTGGAATTAATCTATGTAGGTTCAAGTAGATTTTGATGACAAAACTAGCTGGGAGTATCTTTTCAAGATGTATTGGTCTTACTTGAAAGGGAAACTATCTTTGACAATGAGTGAGGTTACTCAAGCTAAAAACCCCAGGAAAGGGGTGGGTATAGTGCCTTGTAAGATACAATCAACTCATGTACATCATAATGCACATAATGGAAAATTAGCTAATTCATATTGGTCTTCTGAGCATTTGGAGTTGAATAAGTCCAAGGAACAGCTAATTTTTTCAAACAAGGATCCGTTGAGCCCAAAAATGTCGAGCGTCGACGGAGACAAAGAGAAACTGAGTAGCGCTAAAGGTGCAGAGAAGCCAAGTCATATTAATGACGTAGTTGAGCCAAGCAGTGATGAAGGCTCTGATAACCTAATCATTGACAAAGAAATGGAGAAGCCATGTATTGACAACGATACTAACAAGCCCAGCTCTGAAAAATGCCTAGGTAAGTCCAACATTGAAAAAGACGCGTGCCTGCCAAATACTGACAAACACACTGAATGGGCATCTAAAGACCTATTGGAGTTTGTTGCACACATGAAAAATGGTGAAATAACAGATCTTTCACAGCTTGATGTCCAATCACTCCTGCTTGACTACATAAAGATGAATAACCTTCGGGATCCTCGTCAAAAGAGTCAAATTATTTGTGATTTAAGACTAAAAAATCTGTTTGGGAAACCACGTGTTGGTCACATTGAAATGTTAAAGCTTCTCGAATTCCATTTCCTCATTAAGGATGATACTCAAAAAAATGCTTTCATCCCGGCTGGATTTGTTGGCACAGTTCCAAATGACATGGAGGTTGGTGGAAACAGTCATGGCTTACCAACAAGTAAAAGTAGAAAAAGGAAAGCAAGCAAAAAGGGTGAAGAGAAAAAACCCCAGACAAATTTTGATGAATATGCTGCCATTGATATTCATAACATTAATATGATTTATTTACGGCGTAATTTAATGGAGAATCTTATTCAAGATAAGGAGAAGTTCCATGATAAGCTGATTGGCTCGATTGTGCGAATCCGAATATCAAGTATTGATCAGAAGCAAGATATTTACAGGCTTGTCCATGTTGTAGGTATAAATGCATATCTTCATTTAAAGTATACTCTGGTTTTCATTTAACTCTTCTATGTAGAGGCAAAGATTTTCTAAATTAAGTCAGTATCGTTAATTGGAATCTCAGGTACGAGTAAGGTGGCTGAGCCTTACAAAATTGGTGACAGGACAACAGATATCATGCTTGAAGTTATGAACTTAGACAAGAAAGAGGCAATAGCCATTGATGCTATTTCAAATCAAGAGTTCTCTGAGGTAGTTACATATAAAAATAGACAAATTTCTGAGCCCTTTTCCAGTTCATTTATCTGTAACTCACAAAACGCAACCAGTTTCATATTTCAAGTCTTTCTTTGAAGCAGCTGCAGAGATGGCAGTAGTAGTAATTAAAGATACATAAAATTCTTTCTGTTCTGAACTTTGTGCATGTGTATACCTCAAAATATTATTTACTACTACCACCATCACTGCTGCTTCAGAGAACGACTTGAAATATGGAACTGGTTTTTTGTTTCTAACTTTTAAACTTTTAAAGTTTATATTTTGTAAATCCTTTACATTGAAGGACAGAATGCCAGAGGTTGTCAACCTTAAATATCTTATAAAATTGGACCAATATTTAATGATTTCAGATTTTAATATTGAGACCATGTTAAATAGACTTGAGTAAGTATGTCTTATTATTTTCTTTC
This sequence comes from Fraxinus excelsior, assembly GCA_019097785.1. Taxonomy (NCBI): domain Eukaryota; kingdom Viridiplantae; phylum Streptophyta; class Magnoliopsida; order Lamiales; family Oleaceae; genus Fraxinus; species Fraxinus excelsior. The sequence goes on along the minus strand of CM032636.1, from coordinate 12,917,233 downwards.
TCAGTAAACTATAATGTGAAAGTATTAGTTAAAAATATTTTCCAGGTGCAATTGGCATGCATTTCAATGTCATAGCTATTACAGCAAGGTCACAGACTCACGATAGCAGTATTATGTAAAATTATCTAACCATATCAGCTTCAGGAATAAATACATCAGGCGATGATTGTTAACCTGTTTGCACATCTAGAAACAAAGATTTCACATTTTTATTGATTTTATTTTGAAGAGATGTCATATTGTGCTCAAAGTAACTTTTTTGAAATTCAGGATGAGTGCAGACGATTACGTCAGAGCATAAGATGTGGGCTTGCAAAGCGGTTTACTGTTGTAAGTAGGCATGCTGGCATAGTTTCATGGTTTGAGAAGAAATAAACACTTCTTGCCCTTTATATTTGTTCTTTGATGTAGGGGGAGATACAAAGGAAAGCCATGGCACTCCTAGAAGTCAGGCTCAATGATGTAAGTTTAGCGGCCATTGTTTTATACTTTGATTTTGAAGACATCTCAATTTAATATGATTGATAAACATCATGTATATATCATTTGACTTCTTCTTCCTCATCCCCATACCCTATGCTATTCTCTGGCACTTCTCCTCTCTCTTTGATATTTGTTTTAAGAGTAGGAGTTTGGATTAGATAAATAAGCAGACTGTTTGTCTTTGATTCTGTGAGTTTCTTAGAGGGGATGTTATCTGGAAAAGATTGTGAAGGGGAGACAAAATGAAAAAGGGACAACATTCTTAACTCTTGAGAATGACCAAAATTTGTGATATTACTGATATACACTTTTAGCAAAGTGATAAGAACCTCTGCCTCTGTTACAGATTTGTACTTGGGTGCTGCTATTCAAGGGAAGCAGTTAGACAATTGAAAGTGTAAAAAGGCTTGTATTGTACTGTAATTTGCTGTAAAAGAAATACACTGCAGATTGAGATGCTAATTATGACAAGTTTATTAGAATTGAAAGGCAAATGGAAAACAGGAAATTGAAAGATAGTTCAAGGCAATTAGAGAAGCCCTGTGCTCTCCTTTCTAACTGAATATCACTGAAAACATGCATTCACATAACCCTCCTTCATCCTATTTATGGACCTCTTCTATAGCTTAATTACCCACTTGCCCCTCCTGCTAACTGAATGGAATAACTTTCTGGAATTTGAACAGACCTGGTTGCCTCACAGTTGGATGTATTCACCCCTTTTCTTCTTCTTGTGTAGGTGATCCTAATTGGGGTCTATCCCAAAGTTAGTCATCACAGTTGGTGATTGCACATCTCTTTCTTCCCTTTTCACTCTCCTCGCTAAACTTGTTTTGCAAGATTGAAAGACCAAAAAGCTTTTTGCTTGATTTGAATGAATAATGCCAGAGAAAGATTTTTAGCTAGGCATATGGAACTCTTCAATATTACATGCCTGGAATATATTTCATGTACTCACACATAAAACACTTAGCCTCTTAATCCACCACCAATCAAGGTGCAGCTCCTCTGCTTGGAGCGAAGACAAAATTGTCCCTGGAAGTCATTACAAATCATCAAGAAATTGCATATAAAGTATTGGCAAGCCAACTCTCAGCCTCTCGTGCTTTGAGATCAGCTATCTGTATTTAAAGAAATTGCTTGACGGCAGAGATTGCCCCTTGTACTGTGCTTTGTGTAGGGTTTATCAACAGTCAGTGTGAGAAAGGTTGCCTCCTCTATATATGTATTTTAGATATACACGCATAGGAAGAAGATGTTCTTCATTTTTATTTATTTGGTGAATATGTTCAGAAAGGGTGAAATTGACTTTTTATTGTCAAATTAGTCCTTTTTGATAAAAAAAGAAAAAGAGAAAAGAAAAGAAGATACATGTGAGATATCTTTCACTCTGCCATTTGTAATAGATTATTTACAAAATATGTATTTCTTTGGCTTAATTTCTTTGCATATTCTGGCATTGATTTGTTCTTAGTTTCTGTTTCAAAATCAGTTGCTGGAGGCAGAGATAGTGAGGCTAAATCATCTTCGTGATCGTGCTAGTGAGAAGGGGCATAAGAAGGAATATCCTTTCTTTATTATTTTGCATTTTAGAGCATGGAGTGAGGTTTGTGCTCCTAGTTCAATAAAAGCAATGTAGTTCCTGTACACATAAGGAGCTAGAAGTATAAATTTCTATTATATTCGGACATGATTCACAGGTTAAGAGATGAAGAGGCTCCATCGAGTTTTTTCCTCTTGATATAGTATTGCTTGAAAAGGAAAAAATGAATTTACTGAAAGGTGGTTTTTGACATAGTTGACATGATAACACATTACCAAATGCACTTCCTAGAATTGCGACTATAATTGATATCCTGGTCTTTTCGAGACGCCAACATGCTGCAGAGTGAATCATGTCACTTTCCATGCTGTATTAGTAATATTCAATGCATATGCTTCAATCCATCTTTTGTCATAAACAACATTCTATCTTCGACATTATCAAGTCCTGAACATGGATAAGAAATGCTCAATTATGAACTTGGAATTGTGTGTTTAAAGGTAACATTATGAATTTACAAGTGGGTAATAACGAGAAGTCATTTGCCTGTGTTCATTGCTTGCATGATTTGAGTCAATTGTTCCTGTTCTAACATGTACGGCTTATATAAATCTCCACCATTGATTATTGATTTATTTTTCTTCCTCTTTTCTCTCTCTCTCTCTACTCTGTCCTCAACTCTGATGTTGTTTTAGCAATGCAATTCACAATATAATAGAAGCTTCAGGTTAGCAGTCATCCATGAGTCCACTTCTCTTATTTTCTCTCCTTAAGAGAAGAATTACCAATACAAGTTTGGGTGTGTTTATCTTCTCTTTTTTCTTGTCACTGCAACGTTGACATGACAAAAGATCTTGCCTGTGTCTCCTGGCTTCCTTGACTATCTCACGCTCAGAGAGTATGTAGAGAAGTTACAGCTTTTGAAGTCTACCAAGGAACGCCAACGGAGACTTCGTGAAGTTCCAGAAATTCATGCTGATCCAAAAATGGATCCAAAATATGAATCAGAAGATGATGCTGAAGGTGGTACTAACAGTAAGCAAGGTATGTAACATTATTTAGCTTTTATACATGGAATTTTTTTGTCTTTCCATTAGTTGTTTCATTTGCATTTCTTGTTAATTAGGATTCTCAGTGATGCTGGTCATATTATGCAGATGGGAATGTGAGGCCTAATGTTTCTGGATTTACACGAAATGGAAAGCAACCTTTAAAAAAAGGTGAGGTTTGAAAAATTATCTAGTGATAGATCATATATAAGTTAAGAGACACTGTAACTTAATTATAGAGTTCTGTAAATATATCTTACTCAGGTAAAGAAGAGGGATCTATCCAGACAAAGAATATGAATGAGCGAGCTGATGCATCTGGATCATACTGGTCACAGAAACATGCAAGTCCAGTCAATATCAGTATATTAGCAAATGGTGGCAGGAGTGATCAAGCCATGCGGACTTCTGGATCAGAAACTTCAACAGCTACCGTGTCCTTGGAAAATTCACCTTATGCTAACTATACTGAAACTGAAAAATTGTGGCACTATCGTGACCCTAGTAGTAAAATTCAAGGACCATTTTCCATAGTGCAGCTGCGTAAGTGGAGTACAACTGGACTCTTCCCGCCTGATATGAGGATATGGACAAATAATGATCAATATGATTCCTTGCTTCTGACTGATGCTTTAAGTGGACAATTCTTTGGATCATCAGAGGTACTGTATAACTTCTCTGCAGAGTCACAGGAACTTGGGGTTGCCCCTGATAATAGATTACTTAAGTCCGACACGGGGGGGAGTGAGGATATAAATAAAACTGGTAGAGACAGTAATCAAACAGAGGCAGCGTTGCACTGTAGTAATTTGCACGCTTTGTCCAATAAAAATACCGAAATTGTGAGGCCAGATGGATCTTGTTCCTCGTGGCCACAATGTTGGGATTTGTTGAATGAAAATAATTCCTGTACTGGCAAAGTCCAAGCAAGTAATGTGGCTCCTTCATCAAGTGTTGGGGAAACATATATAGCTCATCTGGATCGAGGCCACAAAAGTGATGGGTTTGACTATGGTTCACAATGTGGAGACAAGAATACTAGGGGACCAATGGAAGTTCAGATGAGTGGTGGGCATGACTATGAAGATCAATCTAATAATCAGATCCAACTTGGTCAACCTTCTAAAGAAAATGTGAGATCTTCACCCATTAATTTAAACTCGAGCATCATGGATTCTACCTCTGATCTTTCTGATGTGGCCAAGCTGCCTAGCTCATCTAAACAGGATGGCTACATTGACATCTCAGATCTTCCTAGTCCTACACCCAGGACAAGCAACAAGGATTGTGAAGTTCAGACAACTGAAAGACAGCCATCAATGTCTTCAAATTTTCCGATGCAAAGTTCAGATATCATGGAGGTGCCAACTCCTACCCCCAAGTCAAACAATGAAGATCAGGGAGATCAGGTTGCTGTGACGAGTTCGCCTGCTCCAAATATTGGCACTAGTAGGGGCAGTGCTTCTAGTCTAGCAGTGACTGGGGCACAACTGCCTGAAATGGCCGATGAATGGTGTGGATATTCCCCTACACCTGCTAAACAATTTGTGGAGGAATGGGATTCTGATCTTGTCCCTTCATCTTCACCAAAACCTCCTGGAGTTTCACATGCACATTTTACTACTGCAACTTTAGATAGTAACCAACTTAGTCAGTCTCCTCCATCCCTTCCTGTCCCAACTTTACCTGATTGGCAGATATCAATTAATGAGCCGATTGAGTTTGATGCTTTGGGTGAGGATTCAGTATCAGATTTGTTAGCTGAAGTTGATGCTATGGAATCACTAGGTGTCTTCCCTTCTCCCGCTTCAGCCATGAAGTATGGTGAGGAATTGATGGAAGATTTTAAAGATGATTGTTTTAGTTCAATTGATGATTTCAGTCCTATACCTGATCCTGGAAAAAGTGATGCGTTGAGCTCCACGGAGGAGATACAGCTAAATTGTCAGTTAGCCATGGGATGCAAACCAATTGATGCATCTAACTCTAATGCTCTTGATCATTTTAGGAGGTCTAGTGTACATTCATCTGCAAGTAGTGAGGGAGAAACTAGTTTCCCAGTTTACCAAGGGGAAGCTGGATCAGAACTCCATCCTCCTGCACCAAACAGCACGAGTCAAGACATGGTTGGAACAACTATGACTCTTGGCACTGGATCAGAAGCTATGGACTCTGGTCGGGTAATGGTGCAGGGTAACATTAACCTGGTGACCGTTCAGGGTAATGTTAATCTGGTCTTGGGAGGACCTTCTCAGGGAATGACAGATCTTGGTTGGGGAACAAACCAAGGGACAGCATGGGGAAATCCAAACGCAAATTGCAGTGCTCCAAATGGAAGTCTACCGTGGGATGGCCAACGAAAATATGGTGGGGAAAGGTTTACGGGCCCCAGGGATTGGGCATATCAAGGTGGCGAACCTGGATTTGGGAGGGGCAGGCCCACATGGGTTAGGCAGCCTTATGGTGGTGGAGGATATTCTAGGCCCCTTCCCAAGGGGCAGCGAGTATGTAAATTCTATGAGAATGGGCATTGCAGAAAAGGTGCATTCTGTGACTATCTACACCCATGACTGTTTAGTTCAAATGACACTATCTTGCAGATAATTTTTCAGTTTTGAATGACTTTCTAGTGAGAATGTTCATGTTTTTGGATATGAAGTCTATGAAGTTCATTTGAAGAGTTAGGCAGTTGGGCACGCCTATATTTGACCAAGAATGCTGCGTTGATGCTCTCAGATTTTGTAACCAAGACAGGCCCTTGATCAGATAAAGCCGCACATCCTGTGACGAACACAGCTCAAAATGAGCTATGAAATCAGACTAGGAAGTTCGCCATGATGTGATTCCCTCTACGGTTAATCTTGGAGTAAACTCTTAGATGTATCAGCTTTAACTTGACACCAATTTATTGGTTAGAAACTGCAAAATTCAAATATTAGACCAAAATTCCTCGTAGAGTTTAGAGGAAATTGAGGTTGAACAATTATGAATGGAGGAATAAGGGAATTTGTACTTAAATTGGACCTTGTGAACATCGACATCTACATGGCACGTCATAAGTTTTATAAAGATTAAAGTCATTGAAATTTTATGAATGAATTCAATATTAACGTGGGACGTTATAAGATTTTACATATGTGGCACATGTTCCTTTTATTTTTTTCGAGCAAGGCTTTTTTTTACATAAATGCACCGCAATGACTACTGTGTTGCCTTAAGGTGACAAGTCATAGTTGTCGTATTGCCGCGTAAACCAACAACACATTCTACATGGACAACATTGTTAGTGTCATAATTTTATCGTTAAAACACTGTTTTTGCACGTTACACTAAATACATTTTAGATGTTCATAAAGTTTTACAATACAAATGCTATTCGAAAGTAAAAGTAACGGTAAAAACAAAGTTGCATTATTAGTCTCAATTTTTAATATTACAGAAATCTCATTTAAGATTTACTTTTCATACAGGATTTTCTGGGGATGGCTTGTGAATTTTTTTGAGCGGAGCGGGATGGAGATTAAAATATCTCATTTTATATAATTACAGCCATTTTACTTATTTTTTTTTTTAACATTTTTTAATTTTTTAAATCAAATTCGAACCCGATTTTTCAAATAGAAATGGAAAACTCCCGCACCCTCCCATTCAGGGAATTTTGCCATCCTTAAAATTTCCTATCAGCAAAACACGAAGGATAATTACAAGACATTTTAATTGCATTAACGTTCCAACATTTACTATTTGTCATGCTTATTGATTGAAGAAATCCCACAAGTGCATGGTATCGTAGATAATTAATAGAGTGATGAATAAAATATTGTTCCACGGAGACTATGTACTTAATTTAGTTCTAATTAATACTAACTACAATCGAATAGTCAAGTTGTGTTTCGCAAATCTATACTAATTATCTACTTTACTAACTAGTGAACTTGATTAAATCACGCATGAAGAGTTTAAATTCCCTTTATTAATCCATTTTAATACAATTAAATACCATGTCAATATTTATTCATTCTTGTTTATCAGTGTTCCAAATTCAATAATAATCTCTTTCGAAGAAAATTAAATTTATCCTCTCATGTGGCATCCCTATATTGCTATAAAAGATGGGGTCATGAAAGTATGCATTAAAACGATAGCACACCTATAAAAATCGTGTACGGCATATGGTATATCTCTACCATCTATCGAATCTCACAACAATTTTTATAATGCACTATCTTTCTTATTATATCTCTCAAAATTAATAAAAAAATTATACATGAATTCAATTAGTGATTAAGTAATTGAAAATCATTAAACTCTATAACAATTCTAAGATATGTATATATTGAGCATCAAAGCATTGAAATTGATATTAAAATTTCATAACAATGATTCATCTATATCTTAGTGACTGAAAATCTAGCATATCATTATAAAATTACAATAAATCACGTTTAGATTATTAGACATTACCCAAATTTGCGATATATACCCAAATTTGCGATATATGAAGAAAAAGAAGAGAAACCACGAAATCTTGAATATCTTCAATCTTCCTTGATTAATCTCTAGTTGCACCTTCCTCATCTTTGTGCAAAAACCAAGATTTAATCTTTAAATGATTGATTTCTTGTATCTTGCCTCTTGATTTCTTTCAAAGTAATGATGATTGGCCTCCATTGATTTGCAATAATCGATGTATTGTATTATATGAAAAGTATTCTTCAATGTTGGCTATGTTTTGTATTTGTAGAGCTTGAAATTAGGCCGGAATTGAGTTAATTAAATCACTACCTACTAAACTTTACACATGGTTATTACTTGCTCATTGATATATAAAAGGGTACTCAATGCTCGCCGAACTATTCATTAGTTTACCCATCAATCACTAAAACTAATTATGTCCCTATAGCTGGACAAAAGTGTCTACGTGGTGGATGATATGTCAAACGAAATATACACGTAATTTAAAAATAGCCAAACATGATCTTAATTTTGTAAATAGCCAAAGAGGGTTCACGTGAAAATGATAATGGAACAATTCTACCCAAATTGAAAATCGAATCAGTCCGTCGAAACTAAAATCGCCATCGACGCCGAAATTGATAATCACTGTCCACCGAAATCGAGCCTCCCCAAATTGCACTCCTCCCCAATTCCAAACCTTGGTAAGTTTTATCTTCATTGTTCAGCCCGAAATCGTGAACCCTAGATTTTTCTTTCACTTTAAACATAGCCAAATAGATATGAACAATTTAGCCACAAAACTTAAATGATATTCTTGTCTTTATTGTAAGGAACATGGGGGACCTAATCGAAAAAAATGTAGTGGAAGAATCACTTTTGCATACCATGGAGGAGGGACAACAAGGTAAATTATTTATAATAATTTCAATGAATTCTTCAATTTTATATTACATATGTCGGAGACATGTCTTGAGTTTGTCTAGCTGAGTTCATTGATTCTCATGGAACACGTGACTGAATGTGAGTTTCATGAAGTTTTTTTTTTCGATTCAATTCAAGAAGAAGAAGAGATACCTATTGAACGTGAGTTGATTGATTCCAATAATAAGGTTAACGATGATGATTTCCACTATATAAGAATGCATCGAAGCATATTGAGAGTGGATTACATGTAGACCCTGCACTTGAACTTGATGTTGGAGGGGAAGAAGAGAAAGGTTCTGATGAGTTAGATTACCCAAGTGAGGAGGAACTTCATATTGATTATTCTTCTAGTGAAGAAAATATTTATTACTTCCTTATGTATGATCCCGAAAAGGAGAGGTTCAACCCACAACTGGAGGTTGGAAAGGATTTTAAAAACATTGAGGAGTTTAGGCAAGATGTAAGGAATCATGGGATTGCTACTAGATGTAATTTGAGGTTTAGATCGAATGATGAGTTTAGAGCACATGCTATATGTAAATTAGGGTGCAAGTGGAAAATATGGGCTTCTTGGAATAAAAAGAATGGTTGTGTACAAATAAAGTCAGCAAATCTAGTGCATACATGTGTAAGAGACAGAAAAAATAGGCATTGCATTGCAAGGTATATAGCAGATAGGTATTTAGACACTTTCAAAGTTGACTCTGATTGGAAGTCTAAACTTATTATGAAGGCTATGAAGGATGATTTGAAGTTGACAATTAATAAAGTTACAGTTTGAAGGGCTAGAAGATATGCTAGGTTATTAATACAAGGATTTGATGAGCATCAGTTCGGTATGCTTAGGTCTTTTGCAGTTGAGATTTTGAGAACCAATCCAGGGTCTACATGCATAATTCCCATGCATGAACTAAAGTTTCAAGGTATATACATTTGTTTAGAAGTTTGCAAAAGAGGCTTTTTATCAGGTTGTAGGCAACTTTTGGAATTAGATGGGTGTTTCTTGAAAGTGATATTTGGATGTCAGATGCTTGTAGCTGTGGCATTAGATGTCAATGATTGCATTTACCCAGTAGCATATGCAATAGTGGAGAGTGAGAATGCTACTACTTGGAGGTGGTTCCTACAACACTTGGGTGAAGATTTGAAGATCCCGAATAGTAATGATTGGACCTTTATGACTGATAGACAAAAGGGTCTACATAATGTTATAGACGATTTGTATCCCGAAGCTTAACATCGTTTTTGTGTCAGACACATGTATAGTAATTTCTTCAGGACCGATTTTAACAGACCAACCACCAACAAACATAGAAATTCGAGATCAAACACCAACCACCAGCTACACCTTTAAGAGACCAAGACCAACATAACTGCCCATCCTAAGGCCTGCAGCTAAAATACATAATTTTATTACATAATCTTCCCTTAAAACATAAAAATACCAAAGACTTTGAAAATCAGCAATACCCCAAACCCACTTGATATATCTTCATCAATCTGCCCATCTTTAGCTCTCTTTGTTGCATATCATTGGACTTGCAAAGCAGCCCATTCATTATAGTCTTGTATCGTGGATGAAGAGGTTGGTCGACCCAGGCATAGTAGTCGAAAGCTTCTGAATACTCGTAGTATCTACATCCCAAAAACTCGTCTTCTTGTTCATGAAGTCTTTCTTACAGCCATCTGACCACAATAGTAGGAACATGTCACGATTCTGGGATGTGAATGAAAAGAATTCCATGGCAAATTGAAGATAGTGTTCTTCCTAGGGTTGGATTAGAATTGGGGATTTCATTGTAATTGAAATGGGGGTGGGTTTTGAAGGGATGAGAATAATACACTTTCTTCAATTAGTAGCGTTTTATCCAACATGTGGTTAATTAACATCGTGTATTGCCATGTAATTTTTCCATGGCGTAGACATTTTTAGAGATGGAATTAGCTTTAATGATTGGTGGGTAAACTAATGAATAGTTCAGTGAGCATTGGATAATCTTTTATATTTCAGTGAATAAGTAGTAACCATGAGTAAAGTTTAATAGGCACTGATTTAATTAACTCGTCGGAATTCGTGTCCGAAGTGGTTTCATAAGGTAGGTAGTTTAGATAAGGAAACTGCTCCATTTGCCAAAAAGTACCCCATGCGATCATATCATACACTGGGGTGCAATCGCAACATGTAGCTTAGTTGGGACTTGTTGCTGCCAAACATGGCTTTGCGAATACAATGCTGATTGCACACCTCAAACTTTGAGTTTCCTTCGTTTTGGTTCCCAACTTTTCTTCCTCTTTCATCTTGAGTCCTTTTTTTGTGCAAAATTTATTCCTTTATCTTCTGATTTCATCCAATTGATTGTGTATGATCTTCAATCTTCAATTCTTGGTCCGAATTAACTTCTAGATACTTGTAATTTAGTCGTGAACTTTGGAATTCTTTTTTTTTTTTTTTTTTCCGTCCTTCTTTGACCGATTATCACTTCTTTTGATCAAAATCCATTCAAACCTAAATATATTTTATAACAATTGATATTTAATCTAGTTAAGTAGTAACTCATAAATTTAACTTCCAAATATTTACTTTTGATAGTCCGATTAGGTATAGAAATTACACCTATCAAATTCCTTCAAACTTGAATATTTGTTCATCTCGAACACAATTAGCTACTTAATACACATAAACAAATAAAAAATAATTACTTTTAAGTTATGTTACCATGATTATTTCATCCACTTATTCATTATTAGATTGATGTATGTGTGTTTAGTCAATTCAATCACGGTAAACTTCATAGTTGGTTATTTCTCGACTCTTAGTGGTCAAATACTTCCTTTATTCTTTTGTAAGATGAACATCCCCAAAATTGTTCTTTGTTTTCTCTCGCGGTGTGTAAATTCTACGAGTTGAATTATCTCCATTTATTCATTTTCCTTCAATTTTGGTTGAGTTTTACAAATGATTTCACCCTAAATTTAAGTGTCTCAACCTCCAAGCTTCACCTAAATAATTATCCCCACTAGAAGTCTAAATCCACAAGTAAATATCCAAGGCAAAGCTAGGCGGAAACAATGCTTATAATTATTTTGTCATTGCTTCAATACACTTTGGTATGCTTTTATTTTCATTGTGTCACTTCTTCTATTTTTGGGATTTTTTCATTAGTTCTCGAAGGTGGTTACACTCTAAACTATAGTCAGTCTTCTTTCATGGTAGATCGTCTCATAAAAATCAGTCATGAATAGGGCCAAATTACTCAAAACTAACTTCACACAACAATGTAGACAAATTTTTTCCATTTTTATCAGCTAGTGTAATTCCACTTATTAGCTAAAAATACTCCACACAATATGTTCGTACACGAAATCAACATATCTCTTGGTAGCTTCTAACGTTAGTTCAACTACCTTAAACTATCCTTTTAAATTGTTTTGGAATTGAGTTTACGGTTTATGTTTCTAACAATATATATTCAAGCTTTTTCAGCCTATTCTATTCAAGTAACTACTCTGAAGATATAATGTGATTAAACATGGATATTTTGCTAAAAAAAAAAAAAAAAATCTCAAATCCATCAAGAATGAGCTTCAAAACAATCCTAGTTCAATAATCTCTTAGTAATTCATCAATTATTAGCAATTTCAATAATATCAATGACACTTGTCATGGCTATCCAACTCAAACAAGTACAAACTAAAGCATTGGAATATTTTTGAAGTTTTTTCAAATTTTTTTTTTCATTTTTCGTATTTTTCATGTATATAAAGCGAAAACAATCATACTATATCCACCATCATAAATATCATTAATAAGCACCATCCATAAACTTAAAATATACATTTCCCTTGATGTATGTAATCATAAAGCACAATTCAAAAATAGCAAGAGAGGGATGTTGAGACTCGTCCAGAGATGTGTTGGATGGTAGAGGCAACAATTAAATCACTACATTCTATTCTTCATTGTATTTCGTACTTGCTATTTGAATGTCACTTTATCTTCAATTTAGGATGAAAATCAAGAATATTAGAGTACACAAAAGATATAATCCAATGCAAACCATGAAGTGTACCAAAGCATAATGACAATTTTTATGCACTTAGTCCAATGATTTTCACTTCGTTTTTCTTTCTATAGGCATATGCTAAAAATAATTTGAATTTTTATGCTATACTTCAAATGAAATGTGCTTATTATCTAAATGCAAGCCTATCAAACTACATGCAATGTAAATACTCAAAGCATAATAAATAAAATAGTGAAAAATTGAGTTGCCTTACAATAACTACTTAATGTAAAGTTTTTAGCTAGACTTTGCTGAGAAGTTAATCATGGTGGTTCAAAACAGACTTCAGGGACATTAAACTTAACACAATGTTCAACATTTCTAACTCCATTCTCGATTATTCAAACTTGTAGAGTTCCTTCCTCGTCTTGAGGTTTCCAAAAATTCAACCTATTCCTTTCCTATATTGGTAATTTTCATGATTCTTCAAGCTCTCTTCTTTAACCTTTTGGGATGGTTTTTCAACAGTGGCATAATATATGAATTTTCTCTTGTTCATCATCTACCCTCAAGATTAATTCTCACACCTCAAAGTCCATGACAATCTGACTTGTTGAGACTTTTGTAAACTTTTAAAAAGTCTTTAAAAGTCACAATGTATTCAATTAGAACTTTTTAGAAATCTCTATAAGTTTTAGGGTATTCAATTTTTATGAATTTTAGAGACTTTTATAAAATTCTCCATGGTACTAACTTTTAAGCAGAAAGTACTAAAATAATAACTCAAAATTTGTTTCTCATTAATTACAAGATTTTGGAAGACTATATATATATATATATATTACTTTTTAAAGGTATATTATATTAATAATGCCGAATATTGGATATATTTTGTATATATATAATAATTATTAATTATTTAATTAAGATCTTAAATTTTATTCTTTTTAAAATATTTTTTTAGAATGGGGAAAAGGAGAAGTATAACCTCGTATATGATAATTTCATAATATTGTACTAGATCCACATAAATTCTATCTCAAATGAAAGTTTTCAAAAGTTTACAAAAGACTTCTACTAATTTCATACAAATCTCTAAAAAATTCACGAAATCCACGTAAATCATCACTTTAAAAAATGGAAAAAATTCATTTCTCCTATTTTTACTATATACCATTTCAAAAATAAGAAAACGACTTTCAAAATTCTAAAATCGGATATTTGATAATATATATATATATATATATATATATTCCGATTCCGACGACTATTTCGGTGATCGTTCCAGCGACTTCTCTGATTCCGATGACTGTTCTGATGATCGTTCGTTGGTCACAGATTTCAAAATTAGTAGGTCACAGATCAAAATTTATAGGTCATATAGTCACAGATTTCAAAATTAGTTGGTCACAGATTTTTTCACGGTCACAGATTATATAATTTTTAGGTCACATATAACAAAATGGTTGGTCAAGAATTATATTTTTAGTCATAGATTACCAAATTTTAAGGTTATAGATGATTTATCGATTATAAAGTCAACTTTTATTGATTACAATTCGATTACAACTTAGTAAATTGTGAATCACAGTCATAATTTTTAGGTCACATATTATTTATTTGACAAAAAATAACCAATTATTGGTTACCACTACCACTTGCGACCACCTTCACATGATGGCCGATTACACCACCACCACCAACACCGTTACCAAAAATCATCACCACCAAACATCACCGCCCCACAACCACCAAACCTATAGCCACCACTGCATCCAATACCACCATCACCGATGTTGTTGCCAGCACCAACATCTCACCGCCGTGGCCAATATCACAAACCACCACCAACAAAACACCAAACACAAAAAACCACCACCGAAGCTGTCACCACCTCCACAGTCAAACCGCCACCTCACCAACAACACCACAAAAACAACCACCTGCACCACCAACCTCCACCACCTAAACCCTCCCCCAACAACACCAAAACTACTGTCAAATTCAATAAAACCCATCCCAACTGCCAGATCCACAAACACCACCACCACCACCACAGAGCACCATCCAAACCCACAAAATCGTGCCCATCATAACTCAAACAATAACAAATCTTCGGTAGTAATAGACCCGCTAAGCGTAGCACACATCTCCTTTGCACCACGCACGTTCTTCTCAATCTCTATCTCTGGTGGTGTCTCCAGCTGCCCACATCCTCTATCTTCGACAACACATGTAACTTCTGTAACTCTGGCAACTAGTTTCTCCGTTCAGTTTTGACATTCATTTCAATGGTTATTAAATCTAAAGTTTTTTTTCATAGTACATTATTTGAATTTTGAATTCAAATGATTTTGGCTCTATAATACACAAGACTTTCTTTGCCTTTGGTTCGGGACTTGGCTTCACAACATAGAGAGTAAGCATAGAGAGGTAACCAAGTGGAAAAACTTCATATCTCCGGCTAAATTCTTGGTGGCTTCCGGCGGAGTTATTCTCAGTATATCCATTGCCATTCCCGTGGATGACGGTGCATGATCCAGTGTGGCAAAAATCTGAGCTCAAAATCTTTAGTCACTCCATTGGTGGTGTTGGAACAAGCTTGGGTGATATTGGTTCGGTTTTTACACTTTTAGAGTTTATGTTTTCCGCATTGTAGTTGTAATAATCTATTGTTCTCTACATTATAAATTCAACAAAATGGTATCAAAGCTTAGTCTAGTGGTATAAAATGTTAAAACAACCTGAAAATCGGATTAGAAGTCGAAGGGGTTCGTTTTTTGGTCGAAAACTATTTCAACCAAAACTTTAAATCCAGTTTTCGGCAAAACCACACACCTGGTGGACAAACAGTGACCACCAGTAGACTCCAGGAGGCAAACAGATTTGGATGGTGCCACGCGTGTAACATACGCGCCGACAGTGGAGCGACGCATGAGCCCACGCGCAGATCACTCTAGCCCCGCGTGAGGGCGCGTGAGAAGGTTCCAACCTGAGTTCAAAACATAAAAGTTGTTCCTTGAGACGTTTGGACCTCCTGGTGGTATTAGATTTCAGTTTGGTGCACTGTAGAAGCAGATATAGCCTCAGGCAGAAACTTGGAGTGGATAAACTTTTTCCGTTGGCGGCTCGGTGGTGTTTTCTAAGGTTGCAGCAGCTGTTGGATAACTTGGGGTAGTAACTGGGGGCCCTGGATCGATAAAATATGAACAAAATCTTGGTTTGCTCGTTTTGCACATTCTAACACCTTCTCGAATTTTACAATTAAGATATTGTTATTTGACTCTTGTGGTATTGTCTATATATTACTTGTTATGATATCATTGCTTATGTCATCTTGAAAAGTAATTTATACATAAATTGGTTTAAGCTTGCATTTGTGTGTGGGTAAATTGAGTAAGTAAAAAAAATTCGAAAAACGTTATTTGTCTACCATGGCCTCTCGAGTTGAATTGGCACAATTCAATGGTAAGGGAGATTATTCTATTTGAAAGCAAAAAATGAAAGTTATATTAATCCAACAAAAGGTTTCTAAAGCTCTTGACGACCCGGAAAAATATCTTGATGCATTAAAAGCTTAGCCGGATAAAATTACTGAGATGAATGAAGTTGCACATAGTTTGATTATATTGCACTTATCCGATGATGTGTTAGGACAAGTTGAACAATATAAGAATTGTGGGAAGCACTTGAGAAGCTATTTTTGGAAAAATCTCTTCCAAACAAAATACATTTGCTTCAAAAACATTTCAGTTTTAAACTCGACCCAGGAAAGGATCTTGAATCCAATTTGGCCGACTTTAACAGACTCGTCAAGTGTTTGGCCCACAATGATAAAAAATTTGATGATGAGTATTTAGCTGTTATACTTTTAAATGCTACGCCGGAATCCTATAGAGATGTTAGGAATGCTATCACATATGCTAGGAATACTTTGACCCAAGAGGTTGTGACTGATGCTTTGAGGGCTAAGGAGCTAGAGATTAAGAAAGAGTCAAGTAGTAGCTCGAGAGAAGATAGTTTGTTTGTTAGAGAAAGGAATGATACGAGGGAGAACTTTTTTCAAAGTAAGAATGACAGAGGGAAATCGAAGGGTAGGTCTAAGTCTAGAGATAAGAGTAGTAAGAAATACTTTCACTGTGGTAAGTTGGGGCATTTCAAGAGAGACTGTAATGACCTTAAGAAGAAACAAAGACCGCAACAGAGTGATGATCATAACTTAGCTGCTGTATGTGATCATAACTTAGCTGTTGTATGTGATTCCCTTGATTGTCTACATGTTATGATCGTGTCGGGGGATTTAGATCATGCCCGTGATAATATGCATGTCATGAATGTTTCTAATATTAAATTTGACACTGAGTGGATTTTAGACTTAGGTGCTACTGGTCATATGTGCCCTGTTAAGTCTTGGTTCTATAACTGTAGAGATGTGAATCCTAGAAAAGTATACTTAGGGGATGATCGTACACACAATGTGGAAAGAGTTGGTGATATTGCTATTAGGATGCATAATGGCATTATTAGATCCCTTAGAGGTGTTAGATATGTCCCAGGCCTGGCAATGAATCTTATTTCCTTAGGCACTTTAGAAGAAGAAGGTTATCAGTTCAAATCTTATGATGGTACTTTAAAGATTTGCAAATGGTCT
The DNA here is from genome assembly GCA_019097785.1 of Fraxinus excelsior. NCBI lineage: Eukaryota > Viridiplantae > Streptophyta > Magnoliopsida > Lamiales > Oleaceae > Fraxinus > Fraxinus excelsior. The sequence continues at coordinate 12,900,121 of CM032636.1, read as the reverse complement.
CTAGTGGTTATAAAAGGTCCCAAGAGGAATGGACTATATGTCATTCAAGGTGAAGCCTTAGGCAACAAAAAGTCGGCTTTATCTTCTATCTGTGAAGATAAATTAGATCTTTGACACAAGAGGATGGGACACATTGGGAACAAGGGATTGAAATATCTTAGTGATCAGAATTTACTTGGTAATGATTGTGTTACACCTTTAAGCTTTTGCGAGACATGTGTTCTAGGAAAGTCACATAGGGTTAGCTTTGGGAGAGGTGAACACAACACTAAGAAACCTTTGGACTACATTCATGCAGATTTGTGGGGTCCAGAAAAACATCCCATACATGGAGAGAATAGGTTTTTTCTGTCTATCGTTGATGACTATTCGAGAAAAGTTTGGGTGTATCTCCTTAAATCCAAATCTGAAACTTTTAGTAAGTTTAAGTCTTGGCTTGCCTTAGTTGAAAATCAAATGGGAAAGGGTGTGAAAACTCTTAGGACGGACAATGGTTTAGAGTTTTGCAACTTTGAATTTGATAATTTTTGCAAGGGAAAGGGTATAATGAGGCATAGGACTGTTAGACATACAAACTGGGGTGGCAGAGAGGATGAATCAAACTTTAATTGGTAAAGCTATATGATGATTAGTTCGGGGTTGCCTAAAGGTTTATGGGGTGAAGCCGTGTGTACTGCTGCCTATTTGATGAATAGGTCACCTTCTAGTTCTGTTGACTTCAAGACTCCCCCAGAGTTGTGGTCTGGAAAAACCCCAGACTTGTCACTCATTAGAGTGTTTGGTTGTGCGGCTTATGCACATCAGGTTGAGGGCAAGTTGGACCCTAGGGCTACTAAGTGTGTTATGTTAGGTTATCCAGGGGGAGTGAAATGATATAGACTGTGGGTTTTAGGTGTGAAAGGTATTAAGATTATTAACAATAGAGATGTGAAGTTCAATGAACTTGATATGCCTTGCCTTAAAAATATGGACAGTTAGAACAAACAGACCGAGGATGGGGAATCTTCTACTGAAAAGAAGATGGATTTTGAGGTGGAGAGATTAGATAATCAAGAGGATAGTGAAATCCAACCTCAAGAAGAATCTGATCAAGAAGCAGTGATAGAACAACCATAACTTGAAATTCCTGAAACTGTTGTCCCTAATCAAGAAACATCTGCAGGTACTAATTTGGATGACTGCCAATTAGTGAGGGATAGGGAGAAAAGACAAGTGAAGCCTAATATGAAATACATCTCTTCAAGTTTGATGGAATTTGTCTTAGTTCAGGTGAAGCCTTAGAATCAGTTGAACCAGCTTCATTTGATGAAGCGGTTACTTGTAAGGATTCTAAAAATTGGAAAAAGGCTATGAGAGAGGAGATCCGTCTTCAAATAAAAATAAGACTTGGAAGTTGGTTAAAAAATCAAAGAATCAAAAGGTAGTCCATTGTAATGGATCTACAAGTTGAAAGAAGGAGTAAGACCTAAAGACCCTTTAACATATAAAGCTAGGTTGGTTGCGAAGGGATTTACTCAAAGAGAGGGGATAGACTATAATGAGGTGTTCTCACCGGTCATTAAGTATAAAACTATCAGGTTAGTCTTAGCCTTAGTTGTCCAGTATGATTGAGAGTTGGAGCAACTAGATGTTGAGACGGCTTTGTTTCATGAGGAGTTAGATGAATTGATTTATATGTCTCAACCTCAAGGGTTCGAGGTGAGGGGAAAATCAGAACTTGTGTGTTTGCTTAGAAAGTCCTTGTATGGTCTGAAACAAAGTCTTAGGCAATGGTATAAAAGATTTGATGCTTATGTGCTTAAAATTGGTTTTAAGAGGAGTGAATATGATGCATATTTGTATTTTAATAACACTAAAGTAGGCTGTGAAGTTTATTTATTGTTATATGTAGATGATATGTTGCTTGCTAGTCCTAGTAAAGCTGAAATCATAAAATGAAAAACCTTTTAAAATCGAAATTTGACATGAAAGACTTAGGAGAGACAATGAAAATTCTTGGTATGGTTATTAAAAGGAATAGAGCTAATAATATGATGACTATTAATCAAAAATCTTATTTGGATAAAGTGATAACCAAATTTGGTATGAAATTTGTTAAGTTTGTCAATGTACCATTAGCTGCACACATAAATTTATCATTTGCACAATGTCCTAAAATTGAAGAAGAATTGCATGAAATGAGTAATGTTCCATATGCTAATGTCATTGGTTCTGTGATGTATTCTATGATTACCATGAGACCGGACCTTGCATATGCAATTAGTTTCTTAAGTAGGTTTATGTCAAACCCAGGTAAGCCTCATTGGACTGCACTTAAATGGCTGTTAAGATACGTAGCTGGAACTTTAAAAAAGGGATTAGTGTTTAAAAGGGGAAGTGATAAACTAGAGCTAAAAGGCTATGTAGATTCTGACTTTGCGGGGGATAAAGATCAGAGGAAATCTACCACTTCATACTTCTTCACTTTAGGTGATAACTGTATCACTTGGAAATCATAGTTGCAATCTATAGTTACACTCTTCAGAACGGAAGCAGAATATGTTACATTAACTGAAGCTGTAAAAGAATGCATGTGGCTGAAATGCCTTATATGTGAATTAAACTTCTTGAATGATAATGTCATGATTTATACTGATAGTCAAAGTTCATTGATGTTATGTAAAAATCCCGTTTATCATGAACGTTCTAAGTATATTAAGGTGAAGTATCATTAGGGAGAAGTTAGCTTCGGGTGATTTTATTTTGCTTAAAATTGCAACTGATGATAACCCTGCAGATGTTGGAACGAAAGTACTTGCGGTCGATAAGTTCAACAAATGTTTATCAATATTGAGTATTGATAACAGTTAATTGTTGTGCATGTATTGAGTTGGAGTGGACGATGATGATAAAAATAAGACCATACTTTGTGATAGCACTTGTAACCGGGGAATTTGGCAGTGGATTATATGTGATCCAATGTGAAGATTTGTGAGGTGGATCACTTGTGTCCACTTGACACATTAGTATTTTTCTTGAGCAATTTGAGGGGATTGTACTAGTTAAGGTATAATAAGGACCATAGATTAAATCCAATGGTTGTGATTTAATCTTGTAGTCAATTACACTTTCTTGACAAGTCATTTTTCATAGTACATTATTTAAATTTTGGATTCAAATGATTTTTGGCTCTATAATAAACAAGACTTTCTTTGCCTTTGGTTCAGGACTTGGCTTCACAAAATAGAGAGTAAGCATAGAGAGGTAACCAAGTGGGAGAACTTCATATCTCCGGCTAAATTCTTGGTGGCTTCCGGCGGAGTTATTCTCGGTATATCCATTGCCAGTCGCCGGAGTTATTCTCAGTTGAAATTCAGTCGACCACAACCCTGCTCACAATCGGCAACCCAACCACCACAAGCATTCTCCGGCGAAGTGATCTAAACAAGGTTAGTTTTTTGTTATGATTATGTTTTTTATTTTTCTTGAATTGTGAAGTTTAGATTTAACATTTATTTAGTTTTTTGTTCTTTATTTAGGTAGATGGTTGAGTAAAAATGTTAAATTCGTTATTATTGGGAGAAAAACAAGTTTATTTCGCCAGAAACTCAATGGAGTTTTCGACGAGAAAAACCGTCTTACAATCGACCTAGACCGTTATAAAATTAATTTATTAACTTAAGCCGAAAAAATAATTATTTAATTTTTAAATTTAATTTTTATTTAAATTAATATAATATTATTTTTCCTTTTGATTTATTTTGTTTATTCTTTAATATATATATATATATATATATATATATATATATATATATATATATATATATATATATATATATATATATATATATATATATATATATTTATTTCTTTTTAATGAAATAAATAACTTAGATTGAAAATTAATAAATTAGATATTCTTTTTAACCAAATTGCCAAATTCACTTTTTTTTTTTTAAGGTTTAAAATTCTTTTTAAACAAATCTTTAATTTTTTCAATTTTATGTAAATAATATTTATATTCTTGATTTAATTTTTATAATTTAATTTTTTCTAATTTTTTTTATTTATTATTTTTTGGTAATAATTTAAGAATACCTTAATTGTTTTCTTCTTATTATATTTTGTTTCAATTTAAAATACTTTTTAATGTTCTTGCTTTATTTATTTTATTTTTTTTCATTTTTTGGTCATTAACTTGTATTTAATTTAATTAATTATTTTTAATTTGTATTTAATTTATTTTTCGTGCTTCTCCTTTAATCTATTACATCATTTTTTTATTAGCATCGATGTCTTGCATATGGTGGTTACAATTTCGTTCGCTTGTTTTTTTCGAGATTATGTGTTACTTTATTATCTCTTGTTTAATGTTCTAACATTTGAATTTTTGCCGGATGTAGTATCATTTAGATGCAAAGTTGAGACAGATAGCGGGGAAAACTACTTGGAACAGTAGCTTTGAGAGTTTTACTTCTGTGTTGGAGTTGCTCGTTGATCAGCATGGTGATATGTTGCGACAATCATTCATGTAGCCTTTGTACTAGTTGCGAGAATTTCAGTACTCAAGATAGATCATCGATGCACTGCTATGTCGGCTTCTTAGGTCAGTCGACGGCGATGTCTTCCACTTCGACCTCGGGGACAAGGTCGTTAGTTTCTAGATGCTTGAATTTGCCTAATCATTGGACTGAGGATTACAAACGACGAGGCAGCCATAAGAGAAGCAACAGGTTGTACGATACATACTTCTAGAGACAGGGTAGGGTGCTTCTACCCCAATTGATGGGTGTGATAAGAGAGTGCGACCAAATGTTAGATAGATTGAAGTTTGTGCTGGTCTACATCCTTGAGAGAGTGATGAGGTGTCATCATAAGATCGACGTCACATTTTTCATTTACAAGTTGTTGACGACATCGATGCGTTCAACAACTATTCGTGGGGTAGGAGATGTTTTGAGGATACCATACACATCTTCACCAGATCACACTCGAAGCCCAAAGGATCCATGCGTAAGTACGATACATATGGATTGCCTGTCAGTGTAGGTAAATGTTTAACTTAATCAACATTAAAAAAATTTTATACTAAATTTATATATAACAAGTGTGTGTTGCAGATCTGGGCATATGAGACGGTTCTCCTCTTGGGTACTTGATTTGCCAGGCTAGGAGAGATACACTGTCCTCAGATGCCGAGCATACCGATGTTCGTCCGTCAAACAATTATCAGCCCTCCTTGATGACCCTCATGCTAGTATTAGACATTGTAGATTTATATTATATGTCGTTTCAAAATGTCATCACATGATCATTAACTAGTTGAAATGTCAATATGTCGCTTGAGGTCCTAATCGAGTTGACACCGTTGATTGTGGAGGAGGGTCGTGGTCCTGTGCGTGACTTAACCGTTTCGCACACTCCACAAGACCAAATGGATGATTCTATTCTGGACCAAGATCACATATGAGAACTGAATATAATTTATTGATTATTGTTTTGTATGAGTCAGCATATTTCAACTAAGTTAATAATTTTTAATGTTATTTGTATAAGAATGCGGTCCAGTTGATTGACGATCACCTCCACCGCCGATGAAATTGCCTCCACCCCAATGGGATCACCTTCGCCGCCAATGAAATCTCCTTCCATCCTCTATCCAGGCACCTCTTCCGTGGATTTCCTGCATACAATGATCTGTATATCTTTCTGTCTGGATTTATGGTGGAGATGAGGGATGAGGTGGACACCCTACGAAGGGAGGTAGGGACACTGCGATACCATTACACATCGGTCTTATTGTCATTTAGGAGAATTTAACTTATACAAAATTTACAAGTATGCCGCATTTCTCTACACCCGTCGTGCATATACGGTCGAGGAAACTCTCTGGTAGATGGTATTCTAGACGTACGTGGACGTCCGGACCATGCAGTTCAACTAGCGGTGGCAACAAACTATTGAGTAGGAGAATATAATCAGGAACTTCCTACTTGACTTCATTAGGTAGAGGAAATATAGTCTCAGCATACGCTACTCTTCAATAATCAGCCATGTAATAAGGAAAGCATGATGTGCTCGCTGCAAAGCCTTTATACATAGCCACCGTGACTGCATGCTCACATGGAAAACTCTCCAATTGAAATCGACGACAAGTGCATATGTTATTAGTCAAGTCCACCATGTATGCCTATTATGTGCACATTTTACGGAGAAGCACAACTCATTCAGTGGTTCGACATTCAACTTTCTCGCAAGCTTTGCAGTCTTGAAGAGTTTACCCTCTTGAACTGGGGCTAGCATGCTCATGCAACTTTGTGATTCTGCACGTTGGTGGTAAAACCACTACTGCAACTTGTTACAAATGTTTTCAATTATTACGAGGATTGGTAACTCTCGATCCTTCTTGAATAATGCATTGAGAAACTCCGCATTGTTGATGTCCTGGAAAATGTGATCGCGCCCATGTTTAATCCCTATTTTTTTCAGATACTCGCATGTCGGTAATGATTTACTTCTTATTTCGACCATGAACTTATTACTCTTCAACATTATAAGCTCCGACCGCTCTTCAACATTATAAGCTTAGTCTTTAGGTTGCATTGTATATGGTACATGCAATATCCATGATGTGCCTTGATAAAAACTTCAGCGATACCATTTATTATAGACGGTCCCCGATTACTTCCCTCAACTTTGTGAAGAACAAATGTATCGACATATCATTCTCGATATCGATTATGCCAAATGTAAGAGGGTAAATTTGGATGGTGACATCTTGACATGTAGCAATAATTAATTTGTCTTTGTATCTAGCTTTTAGAGTTGTACCATCGACTAGAATTAGGGGTTGCATCGCATTTCAAAATCACCGAATGCATTGTCCAAGAATCATGAAGAAAAACTTCAAATGATTCTCGCCCTCCATCTCTATAAAAAATGCTGAGCCGGGATTAATTGTTCCCATGTTATGACAATACCTGACCAATTTAGCATATCTCTTCCCAGTCGAGCTCATTAAATCGTCCAACACACATTCTTTGGCCTTCCAAGCCTTCACGCTCATTACCACTCCATACTCTCGACGGACGTCGTTAATGATGTCCGAAGGTCTGTAGATCATTTGTGGGTCCTGATACTTATGCATTATATGTCGACCAATAAACCCTACTCGAGCTTGCCTATGATCATTTCGACGAATTCCCATTTCGCAAGTATGTTCCCAATTATACTTGCGAACTACAAAGAACTCATTCATGTCCATTTTCATCGCTCTCATTCATGTCCATTTTCATCGCTCGCAAACCCCAACAACAATTGTCATCGACGTAGACAATCATCAACAATGACTTGTTTGATTTCTTAACTTTGAAGTTAAAGTTGTATTTCAGTGCAATTCGATGCACAACTTCATGCAAATTTTTCTTTGTTTCGAATAATTGCTCGACATACAAATCCTGATCATCGGGAACTATAGGTAAAGAATTGATGATGATCCACTCGTTCTAACCTTTGCGCCACCACCCTACTCATGTATCCGACAAAATAAAAAATCAAATCTTCATTTGTAAATTCATTGACATTCTCGTTGTTGTGAACTACCGACAGAATTCTGTATGTAATAGTGAGATCATGATGAGGAACAATTGGCTTGGGAATAACCACATCATTCTCATGAGCTATCTCCATTGTATCCCAAAAATCATTGGCACTGTGATCCCCTACAACAGAATATTCGTGTCCACCTTTGGTGACGTCGACATCCATTCTCACTAAAGTCACCCAAAGATGAGTTGTACATTTTGTTCAATTCAAATACATAATTCACTTCTTCATCACACGTAACCGTCATAGGTGGAATCAGAATAGATGACTCATCATTGATTCGAAATCTCAGTTCCATATCGTACTGAGGGGGATTGACATTCAGCTTGTTTTGTAAATTATGGTACATTCCAGCATATATTGTACTCTCTGTTTTGGAAATTGAAATACCACCACATTTATCACTTGTCCATCTCCTTACCCATTGATCTTTCTCATCCAATTCGAAGTTACCAAAGAAACAAATTGACATTACAACCATATCAGCAAAAAGAAAAAAGAATTTTTTTAAGAAAATACAATCATTCGGATTGACTGGGGCAACAAAAATTTTAAAAAAGGCTGAATAGCCTGAAAACAGTCGGTTGTTAGAAACTTACAGTTTAAATTTCTCGGCCGACTATTTTAACAGTCGGCCGTTCCGACCGTTAAATATAAAAAAATTTCCGACTGTTTATATCGATTAAAGCGTATAAAAATTTAATGAAAATGAAATAAAACATACGTAAATATACTTACCGATTTTAAGTGATTAATATTAAAAAATATTTTCTTCTTTAGCATTCGATAAATTTCAGAGATTTTGAAGTTGAAACAAATGAAATTTGAAAGAGTTTTTATCTGAAATAGACAAATAAGAAAAGTTGAGTGATTTTGAAATTTTAAGAAAAGTTAAGTGATTTTGAAATTTTAAGTGGGAAGTGCTTGATTTTCAATTGTTAACTAAACGGGTTATATTGTCTTTTAAACAAACCAATATTTTGTAATTGAATAACTTATTTAAGGACATTTGTTTTTCAATCTCTAAAAGGCCAATGTGAAAATATAGCATAGTTGAAAACTCAAAGTGGAAATTGGGCTGGTTGACAGCCATTCTTAAAAGTACACCATGGTTCCACCATATAATGTTTTGTTCAATGGCCTACTAAATGTAAGATTGCAATTATTCTCTCTCTCTTTATTTGGGTACAATAAATTACATATTTTGCTCTCTTTTATGCTTTTGACTTCCTGTTAACTTTTTATCCAATTAGTATTATTTTAATAATTAATGTTGTTGTGTTCAGGGGGCGGACCTAGATTATTTTTTGAGTGGGGGCGAGATTAGGGATGGAGCCAACCCGCTAAAGTAAAAGGGTCCAAAGTTAGATTTAATTGCATTTTCCCAACTAGTTCATACTATATAGGCCATGAACGAAGCCTCTCACCCTGCATCAAACTCACAAATATATTCACTCTGACCATGCAACACTTTTTGCAATCACAGGCGGTCAAAATGAGATTTACATAATATACCAATTCTTCAGCAATATTAGTCACCTGAACTACTACGTGGCCAAAATACTTTCCTTTCGAATCGTGGACTTCAATTGTCAAATCATCTCCAAGCCCTTCTGGAAAGCTGTATTCAAGTGGGAAGAAAATTTAACCATCCAATTCTATGAGATTGAAGAACATGTAACACGATTAAAGAGAAAAAAATTACATACAAAACATGAGTTTCATCAGATTCTCACTACATTCGAGATAGAAAATAAGCTAAAAAAATTGTAAAGAAAAAAAAATTTGGTTTTTTTTTTCAGTGGGGGCGGCCGCCCCCGCTGGGCCCTTCGTGGGTCCGCCCCTGGTTGTGTTAGTATATGAACGTTGAGCAGTACACTGGTCTCACCTTGAACATGAGTAATATTCAGTACGAATTTACATGTTGTGTTTATTTATAAGGTTAGTATCTTGGTATGTTTAGTCAAGAACAACAAATAAATGACAACCCAAGAAGAGTAATTGCTTTTTGTAATCCTAAGTAGCTACAGTTATGAATTGCTCTGGATATGGATTATTATTTTTTAGTAATTTTTTTAATAAGTAGAGAAACTATATGAACCGAACTTCATTAAATATTGGTAATTGTCCCCCCTTTCTGATAAATCTGTTTGTGTGTTAAATTATATATTTCTCCCCAAAATTTTATCTATTTTCTATGGGAATTTATCAACTTCATTTTCTTATTTCAGGAATGAAGTATGCACTTGCAAAAGAGTTTTTAAAAGCTAATGACACTATTATTATATGCTCGATATCAGGTATGAATTATACATCCTTAATAAAATTATGTGTTGTAGGCAACATCATATGTATGCTTAAGTTAATTAATTCGATTTTTTTAAGATGAGGACCGATATTTAATCCATTGTAATGACCGAAGATAATTGGATCTGGGTGAACGAAAAAAGTAGTAATAACAATATTTTGTTTTGATTTTTGTTCTGCTAATCCTGCTTTTGTTTTGAGTTTGCAGACCTACAGTTACAGATGATCTGGACAGGTCAGTGTTCTCTTTCTTTTCCCTGGCTTCATATATATGGCCTGTTTGTCTCCCATTTTGGGAGAAGAAATAGAGTTTTGAATAGTATTTTTTGGAGAATGTGTGGTTGAAAAGTAAAGTAATTTTATTGGTATGTGTTTTGAATATTATATTAAGTGGAGATTGTTTATTGAAACAATGTTTGAGAAAATGTATGACAAGCAGGGACGTAATCAGCCTTGCGGCACCTCTCAATGTATGACAACATTGGAAGAATTCCTACAAAAACCAGAAAAACTTCATGCCAATAAGTTATGCATACAGATACAACTTCCCTCAATGTTTAGACTACTACATCTCTTTCCTTCCCGCTTTCCAATCCTTTTCTTTAGTTGTTTACTGTTGCGTTTTTTTATATCGCAAGTGTACGATATCGAACAAGTAATATAGTGGACCTAAGAGTCCGGATTATCGTTCCCACGAAGACTATACTTTAGTATTGGATATATTTCTCCTACTACTATTTGATGAAATTAAACAAATTCTAAATTTAGATTATGATGAATGTGGATGTTTTTGAAAAACTAAATTCCTAGAAAGAATGACAATCGATGAAAGAATATTGGAGACAAACAGATCAAAGATTTAAATATGCGAGAAGTATTAGGGCGGAACAATTTCACCTAATGATCACCTTAGTTATATCAATTCAAGATTCTAGCCTAATGTAGTGTTCGGTCGAATTCTCCTACGGTATTCAATTTACCCCTCTCGAGTTCTCATTGAGCCTATTTAACTAAATCAATTCCATATCTCTATGCAAATTCTCCTCAGTTAAACGAATTAAGGCACTAGGAATTCATATAACGACCGCAGCACTTGGTATAGGTATCTTTACACGTTATACCTCGTTACCGGATTTTATTACACGTTCTAAGTTTCGAACTCACCTCTCGACTCGTAAGAAACTCAATAGATCATCAAATTATTGGCCAGATAATTTAAAGCATTGCACTCATAATAAAATCAACACATGAAAGAATAAACTCAGAAATTCATGAATTTAATAACTAAGGGTTTCAAAAGATTACATTGTTCGTCCTAATAATAAAATTAGCTACTCATAATCAAAGCAATGAAATAAATAACAAAAGTTGAATACATCACCGGATTTAAATGATACAAAAGTTGGAAAAGAATTGTTTCTTGCACCAAGATCTTCTTCCGCTTCCAATTCTTGATTTTGATTCGAATCCTTGATGTAAGTCTTCTTGCAAATTCCACGTTTATCTTGTGTTTTTCTCTCTATTTTGCAAGGTGTGGAACCCTATTTCGTGCCTCTCTTAGCCTATTTATACTTCTCATACATCATTGGCCAATTTGGAGTCCTTTTTGTGGGCTTTTTCGTAGCCCAAAAAAACCTAATTTTCTTCGCGGCGCGGCGCTTGAGCGCTAGGTTGCAGCGCTTGAGCGCCGCGAAACGGACCAGAGTAGCGCTTGAGCACTACAAGCGCTACACCGCTGTAGAATTTTGTCCAATTTTGTTTTTTCGGCGCTTGGGCGCTATTTCCGGGCGCTTGAGCGCCAAATTCCTGTTTCCTTCTTTGTTCATTTTGCTTCAAAAACTCTTTTTCATCCTTTCATCATTCCTTCAACCAAAACACTAGCAAACACATTAAATTCGTTCGATAATCAACATATTAATCAAGCAAATGAGGCTCCAATGGTACAAAATTCATGTGCCAAACACACTCATCATTTACTGTACATTTTGTTCTGCAGATTCAAATCTGTCTAAAATGCTTCTGATTCTACTTCCTTAGCTTCAAGAATGAAATATCTGATTTTCGCCCCAAAGGCATAAACACTAGCAAGCGGAAGTGCAGTTGATCTTCCTAGCACTATCATTAAGTGCAAAACTCTAAAGCAAGGTTGATGCGACTAGCAGTCCGTCCTTTTTATATGTATGGTATTCTCTTATCCAGTTTTGTATATCGACTTTAGCAGTGCCTCTAGGAGTTGAATGAAATTTCCAAAAATTATTAGTTAGCTTGAAATTTATTTGGAACAAGGTTTAACTACTATTTTAGTTCTTCCATTTCCCAAATTCAATCTTAATTTTTCCCTTGTTCCATTAAGTTTTGTTACGTCGAGGCTCGTTGTCTAGATGGTAGTAAAAATTGTCTAAACTGTAAGTTTTTGTTTGACAACAATTCATCAGATGCTTGTACCACTACAACATTTTTCCTTATGTTTACTAGTACACATTCATGGTAAAAGAATTATAGTAGTCTGACTTGAGTGGCCATAGGCCATTCCCAACCTGGAGAATCTCCATTAGAGTGAGATGCTTGTCAGAATATTAGTGTTAAGTCTTATAAAGTATATAGGTCTTCCAGTTTTTGGTACAACGTAGTTCTCATACAAATCTTAGTACAGTAATTGTATATTCTCATCTCATATTTTTCTCGTAATTGATCTGCTTTATTTGTAAATGCAGCCTGAGACCCCCTTCCTTCCAGCTTTCTCCTTGATGAAGCGGCTTATACGTTATAATTTTGGATCTATTACACTTGGTTCTCTGATCGTGTCGTTTGTTGAATCAATTCGATTTATATTTGAAGCACTCTGTTGCAGGCTAAAACTTGCAAATTCTATGCCTAGAAGCTGGCTTGGAAAGATGGTATTTCACACACTTCAGAGGGTTGCTTGGTGTGTATTTGTTGGACCATCAAATCTGTGAACCACAATGCTTACATGATGGTAAGTTTGAAGCATTTTTAGCTAAGATGCAGTCAGGCATTGTATTTTCACACGTTTCTTCAAGCTCCCACTCAATGAGATTAGTCCTTTACAAGGACTATACTTGTAAAAGACATGGTCTTTCACATATTTTACTCTTTCTATGGTTTGATATTGTACTCCAAGGATACGAAAATCGACTTCCTAATGAAAACTATCATTATTTTGTATTCTATGTTTATTTGTTTGTTCAAGGCAAATCAAGAATTTTATTCGATTTATTAAATTGGTATGCTCTACGTTTATTTTGTATGGGTTAATGAAATTATCAAGTTTATGCAGTCCCAAAAAATATTTTTAATTTTGTTGGTTAATTTGAAATTGTTGTACAAAGAGAGAAGAAATGCAAAATTTTAAAAATAAAAATAAAAATGTAAAGTGACATACGGCAACGATAAAAAAAACGTTGCAAAAAATATGATATAAGCATAGACAACATTCAAAAAACATTGCAGGAAGGTTATTAACATCTAAAAAAAGTTACAAAAATGTTATTAGCAACATTCGAAAAACGTTGCAAAAAGGTTATTAGCAACATTCAAAATATGTTACAAAAAAGTTATCAGTAACAATCAAAAAAGTTGCAAAAAGGTTATAATCAACATTAAAAAAAGGTCATTAAAATATTGTCGTATCTTTCTATTCTACGGTAATATCGAGGTTTGCAACATACGTCCAAATGTTGCAAAATGTCTTTAAAACGTTGTCAAAAATTATTTTTGTTGTAGTGTTTTCTGTAGACGGAAAAAAGCATTAAATTTACTTTCTTTTAAATCAAATGAAGTATGGAAAGTATTATTATTTCCTATTGAGCATAGTAATTTGAGACTTTCTGGATCCTTTAGCTTCGGCCAGAGTTGTAAGTGGATCGGATATAGATTGGATTTGCCTATATCCGATCCGATAAGAAAATTATCCAATCTGATCCAATAATCCAATGGATATTTGATTGTTAAATCCATATCTGATTTGATATGTTATCGGATATTCGATCCGCTATGTTATCGGATATACGATCCGAATTAGTAAAAATTAGGGGGAAAAAATCAATGTTGAAATCAAATCATCATACATTAAACGAAAAATTGAAAATCATCAAATAAACCGTTAATCAGTTAACCATAAACTGAAAAATCGGATTTTTCCAAATAAAATGATTTTATATTCTTTAAAAAAAAATTAAACTAAGGCCCACCTATTTTTACTAGCAAGTCAAATTGTGACTTCTACTATCATAATGTTCTTTTTTAATGGAGAGATTATTTTCTAGTTTTCTATTGACATTCGATGTGGGATAAGGTAAAATTGAATTTCAATTTTAAATATAAATATTTTATTTCATTATTTCTATTAACAAATCAAATTATTTGTTACATATTAATTATTAGTTTTTGAAGTTGTAAAATAAATTATAATAATAAATTTAATTAAGAAAAATAAAGATATTTATTTACTTTAAATTAGTAAACTAAAATTTAAAAAATCTATTGTTTTTCTAATATTTTACATTTATGTGTATAATTATTTATTCAATTTGACAACCGATTCGATACTGATTCGATCTCAATTCGACTTTTTGACCCTTGACCATCTTCCTTTTCCGAGTCAGTTTTTAAAACATTTGTTGAAATCAATTTTTTTTTAAAAAAAATTCCAATTCTTAAACATGTTTAATAATTATAAATTTTTCAATTTTTTTATGTTTTGAATTTGATTACTTTTTTATTCTAAATTTATTTATTTTAGTGACTAATAATATGCCATAAAAATATTTTACCAACTCAATTATTTATAATAAATCCGATCAGATGACTTATATCAATATTTGATCCATTTAGTTAACAAATTATCGGATTCAGATCTTGATAGGGTTATCGGACTGAGACCCTAATCCGTATCTCATTAATTTCGTTAGATTCGGATCAAAATCCAATACATTGACAGCCTTAGCTTCGGGTCAATTTTTTTTTAGCAAGATGGCTCTGAACTTATCGTTAAAAGCAATAGTCTCAAACTCATTTAACCTTCTTTTCTTTGACAACATCTCCTTCAAGGCATTTGATATATGGACTAAAGTAGCAAGATGTTAACATGAAACTTTGTGAACATGTCCAAGAGCTTAGTAAACTATTTTAGAGGTTCTTCTTTTGCAACATCTGAGGAAAGAGGACATGAGTCACATATGCTCTGATAGGAAATGTTACCTTTACCGATGTTTTGTCTGACTTCTGATTTGGGATTATTTTTGCTGATTGTTCAGACTAGTCCGCACGCTTCTCATTAGTGTAGATACCTCTTTATTCTAAACCACCTGTCTCTTTACTTTATTTCTGGAATTTGAACCCTACTCCGAGTAGTGATTGCCTGAACAATTTTCCTTTCTTACTTTTTTTCATAACCTTTGAGGATATAGAATATGATGCATGTATACTCTAATCGGAGTTGACACTTTCAAAGGTGGATCCTCATTGATTTCATCTTCCAGAATGCTTATGGCCAATACTTATTGTTTGGGATTAATTTTGGCGTCACTTGGCAATGTCCCTAGTGATCTTTCTAAGAGTGCTCTTATAATTGTCTGATATGATTTTCCAGGTTTTTTATTGTAGGCCCTTCATTTTGAAGACTTCTTCAACCATTTAAACATTTGTTTCAATTTTCTGCATAACATGAGCTGAAACTTCTTCCATTTTGCCCAATACTTCTTCCTGTGAAGTTTTATTTTTTGGCTACTGAAAACTCGGTGGTATATTTTGGTATGCTGCAGTTTTATAAAATTATATAATATCCTAGGAGAAGTTTGGAAGATCGCTCCAACCAAAATTGTATGTGTTGGAGGGAGGACTGATACATGATGACATTAATAATTATCCAAGATGGCTAATGGGGTGAGAGCCACTTGATATGCACTCCACATATGACACAACATAATAGGTCGTCGACCTCCATGAGACCGTCTACCACTGTGAGACCGTCGACCCCCATTCGACATGAGGCGTCTACCACCATGAGGCCGTCGACCCTCATGAGGCGTCTACCACTATGAGGTTGTCGACCTACCCCCATGAAACCGTCTACCATTGTGAGACCGTCTACCCCCATGAGGCCGTCGACCACTATAAGGCCGTCTACCACTAAGAGGTCGTCTACCCCTATATGGCCGTCAACCCCCATAAGGCGTCTACCACTATGAGGCCCTCTACCCCCCCATGAGGCGTAGACCACTCAAAACCCACTAAACCACTGAATCGGTCGGTTGAACCATAAACTGGTGAACTAGTTGTGGTTTGGTGGTTTTCCCGATTTGTTTTTTTTTTTAGTTTAAAATTTTTTAACTTCATGAATAGACTTCATAAATTACAATTCAAAGGTCCATAGAAAAATATTGAATGACATGCTCATTTTATAGATGCACTTCTCTCAATAGTTTCATAAACTTCCAATGTGGGATATTGTCTTTTATAGATGTTCTTCTCTCCAATGTTATATAGTAAACTAATTTGATTATAAGTGAACTTTGTAAGTGTGAAATAAAATATTTAATTTGTTAACGAGTTATTTGTGTATCATGAATATGAATAAAATAAATATGTAATTGTTGCAGAGTTTGAAACTAAATTTGAATTATTGAACATTGGACTTGGGTTAGAAATGAAGTTAATTGGGCTAAAATTAATTTTTGTGCTGGACAAATGTTTTTGGGAAAATTAGGCCCCATACTCTAAAAAGTAACCCAATTAGATTAATACCCTAAACTAATTAAACGCAACATAAACCCATATGAATTATGTCATAAATTAAAACAAAACCCCCAAATCCTAAAATCTCTTAATTGAGAATAAAGACCACAAACACCGTGCACGCCACTACAACAGCTGCGATGACGCCGCTGCAACAACGCTGACGGCATTGCGCCGATCTGGTCCATGTTCATGCTTTTGACGTTTTAGCTGATGAGTTGACGATAGATTGGGTTATGGGCGACTAGGTGTGTAGCGATGGACAAACTATCGAGCAAAATGTTACCCGATTTTAAGGTCTCTGTATACCAGTGGTTCTGGCTTGACCTTGTGGAGGCAAAGGAGTCTTGTGCCGATTTCTATAGCTATTTTGAACCTGAGTTGCCAAGTCAGCACTGGAGTGTTTCCTCGTCGGAAGAGACAATCATAAAAGCTCCCATTGGCCATGTATTCATAGACTAGGCAGCCACACTTGGGGCATGCTTCAAGGAGCAGAACCATTTTGGGATGTCAAATGCAGCTCAGAACTATAATCTACATTATATTGCCCAGAAACATAGGAGTGAGTTATAAGCAATACACTTGCATTAAAATGCCCAATTCATTTTTGCGGTTGAAACTACTTTCAGTGAGAAAGACTACTTTTTCTCACATTTGCTCGCAAATGACATGAAATTTGTTTGCTTTAGTTGCATAAAGATATGGTCCTCTACTTCTGTTAGTTTAAAGATTTCTTTTATGAGATGTATTATGTAGCTGTAAACCTATTTTATCATTGGTTACCCTTTTACATAATGTTGCTAATTTCATATTGCACAACTAGGAATCAGATTTCTTATATAAATTGAATATTTGGGGGGTTTCACACCTCTTGCTGAAACTGTGATTATTCCTTGAGCTGCATCAAGACATAGAACCTTAACTGCAACTTGTGTATGATCTAGGTAACAGTTGTAGATTGGCCCATCCACCTTCCCCAATTTTGTGAGATTTTGAAAAGTACTCCATTGCTGCTTCAATCTCCCCTATTGAGTATTTATGATATCTAACATTATTTTGTGCTAGCTTATCCAGTACTTTCTTCTTCTCCTCTGCTTCTTTGAGCGCTTTCGTCTCAACATTGATTATTTCTGTGCTTAAAGTTCAGTTGTCCTCTGAGCTAATTCCTTTCTCAATAGCTTCCCTCATTTTGCTTTTTCTTTCTTTGCAATTGCTAATGCTTCTTCCTCAGCTAGTCCCACCTCATCTTGTCTACATTGCTCTTCTACTTTCCAATGGTGAAGTTCCATTGCCTAACAAAGAGATTTTAAATTCTTGTGTTTATATTCAACTTATGCTTAGTGTAATGTTAGTTTTTCTATAGTTTTATGGAGAAGAGAAGAGAGGGTGTATTGCACAAAGATGAATTGCTATTTTCTTGATTTTCTATCAGTTTTATGCACATGTAAATAAATATAATACAGTGATCCATTACATTATTAAAAACTCAAGAATGTAACCATTTCAAAAATGTGTTTTCTTTCACATTTCATTGTCTTTGGAAAAATAATGAGTTTAGTGCAGACAATAACATTGTTTTTGAATTTAGTCACTTTTGAGCGTTTGTTACTTTTTTTTTATTTCACTTTTTAAAAAAATTTCGTCACTTTTTTTATTGTCTTCACTTTTTTAATCTGTATAACTTTTAATTTGTGCCACTTTTTTGAAGTCGTCATTTTTATTAAAATTTGTCATTTTTTTTTATTTTGTCACCTTTTTTAGTGTTTTATCACTTTTTTCAGTTACATTTTGATTTCTATCACTTTTTTTAGTGCGTCACTTTTTTTGAGTTTGTGTCACTTTCTGAGAGTGTCACTTTCTTTTTAATTTTATCACATTTTTTGAGTTTGTGTTACTTTTTCATTTTACACAGTATTTTTTACTTCATAAATTCTTTCATATGATTTTTCAAAACATCCATAATTTTAAGGGTATTTTTGTAAGTACCCCAATTTTTTTTCTTTTTAAATTTTACACTTGAATTTGCTTCTAGGATGGGGACTTAATTTTTTGGGCTGGGCTTTTTTTTTTTTTTTTTTTTTGCTCCTGGGCTGGGGGTTGGACTGGGCTATAGCCCACCCCAGCCCCACTCTCCCTCGGCAATGGAATGAAGTCGGAGAACGACAGATTCTAGGACCGGAATTAGTACAAGAAACGGTGAAAGTAATTGAGAAAGTTAGGAAATATCGTGACAGCACAAGATAGGCAATGAAGTTATGCAGATAAAAGATGCTGACCTTGAGAATTTAAGATTGGTGATAAAGCTTTTATAAAGGTTTCACTGGTTAAAAGCCAATTATGTTTTGGCAAAATGGAAAAATTGACACCAAGGTATATTTGACCTTTTGAAAATAAGAAAAGAATTGAGCTAGTAGCTTATGAGTTGGAACTACCAGACACATTAAGTAGGATTCACAGTGTGTTCCATGCATCAATATTGCGAAAATACACACCTAACACAACGCATGTACTCAACCAAATTCCTATGGATATCCAAGACGACTTATCCCTTGAGGAGAAACCGATTAAGATTTTATCTTATGATAAGAAACAACTTCTGAATAAAGAAATTTTATTAATTAAAATATTGTGGAAGCACCTAAAAGAGGAAACATAGGAACAAGAAGATGTTAAGCAAGAAAATATCCCAAATTACTTAAGTGAATTTCGGGGACGAAATTCTTATGAGGGGAACAATTGAATTTCAGAGTATGCTCTTTATGCTAAAATATTTTAAATACATAATTATACTACTGATATTGTAGTATAAAATCTTATGTTCCATACCACGACAATCCAAGTTATTAAAAGTTAACAATATAAAAATGAATATTCCAAGTCTCATGGACGAGGATTGAATTCCAAGAATGAGAAATATGGATTTTATGATCATGCATGGTGGGGGGAGGGCTACAAATCCCCAAGCCATACAAAAGTGTACGAAAAAATGAATTGCACAAATCTGAGTAATTTCGACCATGTGTGGATATATATGTGTGCGCGCGCGTTTGTTTTACACTGAAGTTAGTTGATGAGTGACAAGTTGAGAGTTTCAAGGATTTGACATATCTATGTTTGGAGTTTTGTGTTTTGGAAGGCTACAAATTCCCAAGTATTCAATTGTTTCTGAAATAGAAACTGCAGGCTAAAGTGTCGGATAAATGGAAGTGGTTGCAACCTTGTGTGTGTTTTTGAATAAATGGTGGTTTTGCTTTATTATAATTAATTATTCCATTATAATATCAATTGATAGATATGATTGTGGTATAAATAATGTTTTCTTAGTAAGATAAAATTGGAAAAATCTTAGTGCAACATGAAGATGCACGTGGGTAATCATTGGAAAATTTTAGGTAGTTAAAATTTTTAGTGGACCAAAATTTTGGGTAGTCGAATCCTAGATGTAGAAATATAAGAAGGCGGACCCTCTCTCATCGAAAGAAATGAGATTATCGCGGATACAACAAATTAGCCAAATTCCCCCAATGTATAGCCAATCAAAACTTGGTCTAAAATCTGAAGTCTTCTCTATATAAATTCACTTCTTTCATGTTCAAAGTATATTAGAGTTCTAAGCTTTCAAAGTCATCTTCAAGTTTACATTGTTACAAGTTCTTAAAAAAATTGTTGAGGCAGAAAACTTCAACAAGGTATTCTTATTATTTTGTTGTAAATTCTTCACATTTTGAGCAAAATTGAGGAGTGTTGGTGTATTATAATCAATATAGTACATCCCTCTATGGTTTGATAAAAGAGAGCTCAAAATTCGCTCATTTATCCAGAAAATAAAAATTTTCATCGCAAAGAATACATGGGTCTTAATACCCTATATTAAGGATATTATTACCCTTGAATGAGGGGAACACTATCTTACTCAGAAGTAATTTGAAAACTAATGTATTCTTCTCTTTTCTTTAGGGTTATTGACAATTTAAATATATTACTTTCAAAAGATTTTGTCAAAGAAACTAGAGTGAGTGATTTCATTATATGTTTACTTTTAAGCAATCTTAGATTAAGGTACATTCGTAACTTTTGATATTCGTGAAATGTGATTTAAATACTAATTTTGTATATTTGTCTTACTTGTTTACTTATAGTATGCTTTGAAATTTATTTTAATTCATGTTTAAGAAATAAATCTTTAATTAGGATGCCTATTTAAAAGCATTTGGGAAATATTTCAGTGTTTACTAGCCTACTTTAAAGTTTTTAGCATGGCAAAGTTAATTCTCAATTAATCTTCAAAAGATTAGAAGTTCTTTAAGAGATTTGTACACCAAGGGATTAAAGAGACCCCATTTCAGTTTTTGTCTCGTTACAACTATTTGTTGGTCCATGTTTACCAAGGTCCGTGCGTGGCTCATTCAGTTATTTATATCAACGGGTTCATGCGAAGCCCAAAGACTATTTTTTATATCTTTTGAGACTTAATTCCGTTTTCAAGTAAGTTTTATGCATGGATTCCATATAAATAATACTATTCTATTCATTGTAAAACATACAATTTAAGAGATTTTAATGCAAAACATATTGCTTTCTTCTCGTTCTTCATTGAATTAATTATGAACTTATCAAAATTATTTCTTGTGGCGTTCAAACAAATCGAGTGAGATTCTTAAGTCTTGTAATCACAGAGTCAACATATTGTCGGCGATTGTTTTGGTTCCTTGATTCAATATTTTTAAATCAAGTTTAAAAGTTGATTTTTTGGCTTTCTTAGGTTGAAACAATCTTATATGGGTTTTGTAACTGTTATTGCTACGTGGATTCGCATCAGGTTCTCATTGGGCTTATAAGATTAAAACCAAATCTAATAGTTCAGTTTAGCATTACAAAATTAGATTGGTTGCTAAGGGTTTTAATCAATAGTATAGTCTGGATTATGAAGAACCTTTTGCTCCTATTGCCAAGATAATCACTGTTCGGACACTTATTCCTATTCCATTTGTTCATCTATGGAGTCTCTCTCAATTGGATGTCAAAAATACCTTTTTGAATGGAAATCTTCAAGAGGAGGTTTATATGGTTTTCCCTCCTAGTCTTTCTCATGCTCCTGAATATATTTGCAAACTTAAGAAGGCACTATGACTCAAACAAACAATCATCCGTGTTTGGTTTGAGAAATTTTTCACTATTGTTGCCTCTCTTAGTTTTACATCCACTCATCACGACTTTGCATTATTCTTTAGACGCACTTCATCTGGTCGCATTCTACTTTTACTTTATGTTGACGATATGATTATTACTAGTAATGATGTTGATTGATTGCTGATTTGAAGTCAGAATTGGCTCTCGTTTTGAAATGAATGACTTAGGTGTATTATCTTATTTTATGGGGATCAAAGTTGCTTCTTCTCTAGATGTTATCTTATCTTTCAGTCCAAGTATACTAAAGATGTTATTAAGCATTCTCATCTCACTGATACTAAATTGCTAATACTCGTCTTGAGTCTAACGCTTGATATTCACCCTCTGATTGTGTACATGGTGTACCTTTGACTGATCCCACTTTGAAATGTACAATTGTTGGATGTCTGGTTTATCTCACCATCACATTTCTCAGTATTGCTTATGGTGTTCACATTGTTAGTCGATTTGTTAAATCTCCTACTGCAGTTCACTAGGCTGTTGTTGTTCGTATTTTGATCTATCTTCGTGGTACTTGCTTTTAGAGTCTTTTGTTCCCATCAACCCCTAATTTAGTGTTTTGTTCCTACTATGATACTTTGAGCTAGTAACCCCACTGATTGTAAGTCCACTACTAGCTTTTGTATATTTTTTGATGATTCCCTTATCTTTTGGTAGAATAAGAAGCAGGCTGTTATTTCTTGTTCCTCTGCTAGGCAGAGCATTGTGCTATGGCATCCACCACCACTAAGATTGTATGGTTTTGTTGGTTACTTACAGACATGAGCGTTCCTTCATCCTCTCTAACCTCTTTATTTTGTGATAATAAAAGTACTATTAGATCTCTCACAACTCTATGTTCTATGAGCGCAAAAGGCATATTTGGATTGACTATCATTTGATTTGCCATCATTTGTAGACTGGCACCATTTTCTTACCTTTTGTTTCTTCATCGTTGCAACTTGCTAACTTCTTCACAAAGTCTCATCCAGTTCATCATTCTCTCTTCTTGCTCGACAAACTCTCGTTGCTTCTTGCAGTTGCATTGTGAATTTGAGGGGGAATGTTAGCCTTATATAGTATTATAGCATAATATTACTAGTTTCCTTCTGTTATATCATTCCTTTTTGTTTGCTCTTCTTGTAGTATATAAACATATGTATTTCATTAGAAACCTAACATTTGGTGTCTCAAGAATTGGTTTTCTTCTTCAACTTCTCTTAGTCGTTCTTCTCTTTGGTTGATTTATATAATTTGTTTATATTGTTTTCATGTATCTTAGGAAAGAAAAATAGAATGCCTTTCATTGCTGGCATTCATAAATCCACAGCTATTATCAAATATTTACATGCTGGTCTTTGAGGACCAGCTTCTGTAAATGCTCTTAGAGGATTCAGATTTTATCTTCTGATTATAGATGATTTTTTTTGAAAAAATAGGGATTTTTTCTAAAAGCTAAATTTGATACTTTTTAAAACTTTAAACTCGGTAAGTTTTTGATTGAAAATCAAACTAGCAAAAATTTAAAGCACCTAGGACTCACAATGATCCAAATTCTGTAATCTTAAGTTTTGATTCCATCTGCAAAGAATGTAGCATTCTAAGAAATAGAACTGTCACATGCACAACTCAGGAGAATAGTGTGGCCAAAAATGAATAGAATCTCATATTTATGCTTTTATGTTGTGGACTTCTAAAATTATTGTGGAGTAAGGGGTTTAAAAATGCTACTTATCTAATTAATAGAATTGCTTATAGTGCTGTAAATTTTAGATTCTATACAAATTTGGTCTGAAAACCTGCAGATTATTTCAAATTTAGAATATCTGACCGTGCAGCCTATTCACATCTAAGTTAAGGAAAATTTGAACAAAATCCCTAAAATGTTGTTGTTATTTGAAATACGGAGAAGAAACCAAAGGCTATAAGCTTTGAGTTGAAGAACAGAGTGTTATAGAGTCATAATAAGCATATATGTTATTTTAAATGAAAATG
Organism: Fraxinus excelsior; assembly: GCA_019097785.1. NCBI lineage: Eukaryota > Viridiplantae > Streptophyta > Magnoliopsida > Lamiales > Oleaceae > Fraxinus > Fraxinus excelsior. The sequence continues at coordinate 12,876,310 of CM032636.1, read as the reverse complement.
TGATGCCTTGATTTGATTTTGCTACTTTTTTCGCATGAAAAATTGATAACTAAAGAAACAGTTTTAGAAATTCAAAATTTTGAAAATTTTGAACATGATGATTAGATTGAGTTGGAGACATCTCAACCTGAAAAAGATCGAGTACAATCTGATGAGGAAAAAAAAATAAAAAATCAATCGGGAAATCCAACCTTAACTGATTACTAGTTGACTCGATATAGAAGTAGAATAAATAGATTTCCTTCTACTAGAATCAACAATTAAGATTTTTTAACTATATTCTCTATTTTAGATTTTCCTTTATTATGAATCAAGTACAAACCAAATTAAAACTAAACAAACCTAGCCATTCTCTTTCTATACATAGGCGATTTTTTTGCCTATGGAGCCGCCACCACTCCAACACCCTATTCCACCACTAAAGCCGTCGAATCCACCACTCAACTCTAGCTGAATCTCACTCTCTACACAAGTGACCCCCCACCTAGGCCCACAACACCATATAGGGCCCAAAATCAGTAGAAGATGCCTTAGGATTCGTAAATTATGAAACCTAAAAATAAGATTTCGACGCTAATTGTGAGTCCTATCATTGCAGATCACTACAAATGGCACAAAAAACCTGTCAAACCTGATACCCGCAGCCTCGCCCCGAACGGGGAGAGGATTACCCCCTTAATCGGGAATTCGGATCCAAGACGGGTACGAGTAAACAAAGGCAGCATCCCGTTTAATTTTTGAAAACTCTACAAAATTTCATTAGTTTCAATAGAGATGAGAACTAAAATTATCTAAAGAATATGGCAAACAATAAGAACTTTAGTTTACCAAATATATTTGAATAATTTAACTTTTAAAAATAAATGAATAAATAAAATTCATAAATATATTATTTTCTCACTTTAATGAATGGGGTAATAAAATGAATTATAAAAAACTTAAAAATAAAAAATAAAATAAAACGAGGTAAACCCCCCGCCCCACCTTAAACGAGTAACGGGATGGGTATGAGGTGGGAAATTACCCGACGAGATGAGAGGTAAGGGAGGTCACCATGACCCCGACCCGTCCCGTTGTCATCTCTACAAACCATGTCCATTGGATTCACCACCACTAATACCTTGGGATTTAATCACATTGGCCAAAATCAGAATGTTGAGATAGAATTTCCTTGAGATGTATGCGAACCTTGCACACAGCCAATACCTTGATCTACATACAATACTCTTACCACACCATAGATCTCACTGATCCATACAAGCCATACCATCAACTTTCCCTTCAAAATTCCAGTCCCGCAAAAATAAGCCTCATCTGCCACCAGACGTGCGTGGACATCACATACAGGCCGTCGTTTGTTGGTCATCGACACATGGGTCCCACACGCCAACATCTCACCTCACATCACCTTACCTAAAACCAGGGCCGGTTTTGCATAGAGGCCAATGAGGCCATGGCCTCGGGCCCAAAATTGGAGGGGGCCTCATTTTTGGTGTTTTTTTTTTTTTTTTAACCTAACTCAACAAAATCAACAAAGGCAACGACGATCCACTTCCTTCTGAGCTGCGTCCGACATCCTCCAAGATCCAAGTCATACTGTCTCAATGTTTTGTTTCACAATAATAAAAATCACAACTTTTGGCCTTCCAATCAGTTTCAGTCCTTCCCTTATGGTAAATTTGCATTTTTTTTCATATATCTATTTTAAGTTGAAAGATATTGTTCTTTAGTTAATTGGATTATTGAATTGGAGTGAATAAATTGAACATTAATGATGAATGTTTCATAATGGAGTGGTTTTTGTTTTATTTTATTGGGTAGGGAAATGGGTTTGTGAGAAAAGTTCTTATTTGTTGGGATCTGTTACTCTGTTAATGACTTTTGTTACTGTGCTAATCGAGGTTAATTGATTATTGGGAGGTAGTTTTGAGTTATTTGAAAAATAGTTCATGTAATTACTGGTAGAAAGTTTGGAATGGAGGTGAGACCTAATAGAACTATAGAATGGCTTTGAGTTCGATTAATCAGAATTTAGTGGGAGTTACATATCCCCGTGTTGTTAACAAGAGAGGCTTATCGGAGTAAATCTCGACTCTTTAATTTAACATTCTTCATGTCTCTCTTTTTTTTTTTTTTTTTTTATTTCTTCCAAATGCTTTTGGAGAGGAAAATAATTGAGTCATATTTTTCTGGTTACGCAGAAGCGGCAAAACAAATAGGATTTGTGATAAGAATCTTCCAATTCAAGCACATAGGCCAATCACAAGGTCTAATTTGTGAAATAATTTACTTTTATCAATAAAAGTTCATTCTTTCAAGTGTTGATTTTTGTCATAGACCCCAACTTTTTGTTTTCACTAACTAGAATTATTTGATTTATATAGGAAATATGCTGCACAAATGTCAATCTTGCAGCAACCGTGCCCATAGGTATTTGCTCTATTTCTCAAGGAAGTTTTCCCATGAATGGATATAGGGTTAATGCTTCCCTTTTTTTTTTTTATCTGTAATTGAATTCTAACAGAAAGTAAAGGAGTCCATTTTTAGTTGAGTTGTGGACTCGTAACAACATGTTCTATAGCTTAACTTGGAAAAAATGCTGGGATTGAGCTTCATGGTTGAAAAAATAGCTTAACTTGTAACAACAAGTTCCACATAGGTACATAATGATGGTTTGATTGGTATATCAGTTCAAACTATAACCAAATGATGGAAACTTGAGTAAATTAGAATTGAGCATTTTCATATAGTGATTTTGGAGATCCATGTTCATACAGTGATTTGAAAATGATAAATTTCATAGCTTAAGATATTGTATTGGTATCGTGGTTAATGTGAAATTTTGTTTTCAGGCTTGTGAGATGTGATGGTGGGATTCTTAATGGTGTGATTCCATAATTTTCGTCAAAATTATATTTTTCAAGTAAGCAATGGTTTGCTCTAACTTGATATTGAATCTATTGAAAATGTTTGAAACCTTGTCGGCTAATATAATTGTTGCATAGTCGGCTTATATGAATAATTAATGTTTTTGCCTCTAAAACAACAAGACGAATAGTATTTAACCGATTGTTTGAACTATTGTCGGTTTTGTTATTTTATAATATAAATCTTTTGTTATTTATATTTGTTTGTTGCCCACTGTTCAGTTTTAAGTTTGCAATATGTTGCATAATATACTGTTGAATTTTGCATTTACGTTAATTCTGAGAGGCCCAATTTTCAGAGTTCAACTCAGGCCTCGAAAATCACAGGACCGGCCCTACCTAAAACGCACTCCTTCTTCAATCCCAAGTCCATCGCGAACATCTATTTTTCCACATGAGACCCACTCATTGCTTAATCAAGAGATAAAGAGTTATGCCACTATAGTTTCTGACTGTCGGGTCCTTCTAGCTAAGAGGAGTTCGAGAAAATTATTTTCTTCAATCTTACAGTCATTAGTTGATTCTGTTATTACTAGGTTCGTTAATAAGGAACCTTATATAGACTTGGGTAAACCGACCATTGATATGACTAATTTGGAAGAGGTAATATTGGCTAAGCCCTAAAAGTTTACACCTGCACGTAAGTTTTCCCATCACAAAGCCCACCGTAAGAAAGATAATTGAGATTTTTCAGAAATTTGGTTTTCATTGTAGTTTGAGTTGGAGCTTATTGACATGATACACATACATCTTACACATAAGGATGAATATAGTAGATTATTTCTTAAGCCTTCATGGTATATTGATGGGTGTTCGATAAGAGTCCTTAAATGGATATGTAACTTTCAACTTGAGCATGAGACTCCGATTAATCCAGTATGTGTTTCTTTTCCTTTATTTTTGGTTCATATGCGTGCCGAGGGGTTCTTATTCATTCTTTCTAAGACTATAGGATTTTCCTTGAAGATTGATGATGTCACTTTAGATTTGAGACGACCTAGTGATGCTAGAGTTTGTACTGAGGTGAACTTTTGGCAGTCAGTTGTCTATCACTACAACAAAATTCTGATTTCGCGACATACAAAAAGTTGTCGCAATAAGAGATTTGACGTGATGCATTTTTAAAATTTGTCGCAAAGATTGTGTTAAAAAAAAAAAAAAATAAGTACCAGAAAATATAAAGCGACATAAAAAATTGTCGTGAAATGTGAGAAGTCGCGACAAATAATAAAATATGTCACCAAAAATATGAGGGAACCAAGGCGCCAAAATATTTTTGATGGGAAACTTATGGCACAAACTTTTATTTCTTGCAACAAAGTGTTTGTGAAGTAATAGTGTCTATTTTTTGCGACGAAAAAATAATTGTTGCTAAAAACAATATAGTTGGAGGAAAAAATTAGTACAAGAAAAATTATTTTTTACAACGGCATATTGCAGTAGGTTTTTTACAACGCTAACCCATATATTGTAGGTTCCAATGTTGCCATATAGTAGAAGGAAACATGCAATGTAGGCTGCAAAAGCCATCAAATGTATGTTGTTGTTAAGCTTTTGCGACGTGCCTCGTCTGTTGCTTTTATTTTATTTTGCAACACTTTTTGCTTGTTGTATTAACTTCTTTTTGCAACCTTTTTTTTTTATTTTTTGGTAACAAGGGTTTGTATTTTGGTCTGATAAAATTTTAATACGTAATATAATTTTATTAGTTTTTTAAATTTTTTTTTTTTTTTTTACCAAAAGGAAAATTTTTATAATACAAGCTTTATATAATTTCTAGAAAATTTTTTATCTCCTAAAAAATTCAAAAAACAAAAAATATATCATTAGACAATTAAACTTTCAATCACATAATAGCTTACAAAAAAAATAAACTACATGGTCGAACCAATTCATAAAGGAAAATAGATGTCTCAACACTTGAGCTAATAAATAAATAAATTATAATTCATCTATTATTAGCAGGCGGTGGCATGTTGAACATTGTTGTTGATTCAGATTATTGTGAAGTTGTGCCAAGTTGACTCGATACGAACTTATGCATTTGTTGTGGGATTTTCGGACCAGAGTGCATCAAAACAACTCAAACTCTGGATATTCTTCATCAATAGTTATGTCTGTGTACAGGTCATCATCCAGATTTCCATCTCGTCGAGTGAAATCCAAATGTTAATAGTCATTCATCAAAATTTTGGTCAGACGTGGAGCTAGGACTTGGAAAAGGATTTCGTCATGAAAGCAAATTTCACAAAAGGTCGATTTGAAAGAAACTCGATAACCATATATATGATAAATAGCAAAAATAAAATAAAAAATTAATTTTAGATTGAATGTACTTGGATCGTCAATTTGTATATCAAACCATCTTCAATAAACAACAAACAACATTCAGAAGGAATCAACATGAAACCAAGAAAATAATAATAATAATAATAATAATAATAATAATAATAATAATAATAATAATAATAATCCTCGTTGCATTGGGATTGAATGAACATCCCTAGGCACAAAGAACTCAAAAATGAAGAGGTAGTGTAAACAAAATGAGAAAGACCTTATAAAAAGAAGTGGAAAGATATTGAAGAAGAAGGAAAAAAAAAGGAACATGATATTTTCCCTCCAAATACCTGAGCCAACATAAAAGAAAATTCTCGCGATTGTGTATAATTATTTTTCAAACAAAAAGGAGAATTTATTTAATAAATATTTTATAAATTTATTGGGTAGTAGGAAACGGGTTTTCTAATGAACTTGACATGATTAATGGTCTAAGATCTTATTAGAGGGTAATTATTTTTTCATATTATGAGATAATCATTACTTTTTCTTTGTAGTTATCTTGTAGATAATTTATGACTGTTAAAATTTTCTTTATGAAGACCAGCCGTGGTGGCCACATTTCATTAGATGATAAAAAAATTATCTCCATCAAAAAAATCCAAAAATTAAAAACAAAAAATAATTACTAAACAATTAAACTTCCAATAGTATCACAACTCAATCTTATAAGGTATTAGTAATTCAACAAATCATTCTTTCTAAGATAGATAATTTTGGTACAAAATATATTAAGCTCATGTATGGACTTGCTGATAAGTGTAGTTTTTATGCTTATTCAAGATTCTAAATTATAATATTTTATTATTTTTTGAATTAAATTCTATCTAATTTATGTAAAATTGTATTTTGTAGATAAAACTTGATATTTTAATGAGGAATTGAAGAAAAGAATACAAAATAGCAAAAACAATGGCAAAAATCTAAAGTATGAGGACTAAATTGGCATGGACTGCACAAATAAATTTATTTTAAAGATTAACTTGCAATACATGAAAGTTTTTGAGCTTGAAAAGAAGAATGAATTTAATTAGGTATTATAATTTTATTGGGCCTCAAATTAGACTAGACATTGGTGGTTGGGAATTAGGAAATATATATACACCACATTAACGCGGTAGAGGAGAAGCCAGCTGAGACAGAACAGAGGAGAAATTCATGCACAGGAGAAAGAAATAGACTCAGCCAGAGGAAAGAAAACAAAGATAGAAGAGAAAAAAATTTAAAAAAATTTAAAAAAATTGGAAAAATCAAACTTGGCGGCAGAAAGTGGAAATAAACAAAGGCTGGAATTTGAAGAGAAGGGGCTGCAGCTTCTGGGAGGAAATGGAAAAGGCAGAAGAAACGCAGAAAAGAAATAAAAAGGAAAAGGAGCCAACTTCAATTTTAGCCAGAAATTTTCACGTTTCATCAATTTTTGATGATTTTTTTTTTTTCACTTTTGCGTGTTTAAATTCAATATTATGAGTGACTAAATATTTTTTATGTTAGGTGATAAGTGCGTTTACACACTTAATCTAGGCTACAAATATGGATAATTGTTAAGAAATATGTAAAATATAGATTAATTCGATATAATTTGTGTTTTAGAGGATAACAATGATGAATACGGTGAAAATTAGGAAATAAAGCGAAAAATGGCTAAAATGAAGCGAAATCAAACCTTGAGGACTCAAGTGCAAATACTAAAAAATTGTGTCGATCTCACGAGGAAGATTTGACAGTGTTAGGCATCAATTGGATGAGGAAAGAAGTCAAAGGGATGAAATATAATTGAAGTACTAGAAGTACTATCATATATCAACTTCTAGCTGAAAAAGTTATGCTTTGAATTTTCAGTCTTGGTTTGAGACCCTTTTTTGGCATAGAAGACGTTCGAATTTGAAGTTTCATATTTCAGGACGATTTGTAGCCCTTTGAGTTATCTTTTCAACTCTTTTTGAATCACCTCAATTGGATATTGGGAGACAAAGATATAACCAAAATATTGAGAGTTGCCCAGTGGAAAAAAATATATAACCATGCGGCCGCACACATGCAATCAGGCAATTCAGAGGAGAGAGATTTTTGTTCCATGCGGCCGCATGGTAGGTTTTCGATACGATTTTTCTGGTTTTCTTTTCTCATTCAACCACTTATGAAAAAGAATCTGGTGCACGTATTTAAGCATAAAATCATCCAGAACGATGGGAGAGACGTCATAAGAGGTAGAAGAACCCTAGAAAACATCAAAAAGAAGAATTTGGGGCAAGGGTTTCAAGGAGAACTACAAGAATTCTTGGATTTCAATCTCAAGGGTAATTTTTGGTGATGTCTTTTCTTACATTATTTTTGTATTTTCTTTTCTTCTCCATTTTAGGCTAGATCTATTTGTACTAGGTGAATGATGAACCTTGTGATGTGATATTTTAATTCCTAGTTTTACTTTGTTGATATTAAAACGTGTTTTGAATTATTGAATGGTTTATATACATTGCTTTTTTTCTACAATTATATGTGCAATAGTTGTATGAGTTTGGTGGCTTATTTTATGCATTCAAAAGAAGAGAAATAAACTCGACGGGGTAAAATCACCATAGGATTTGATAAGAGATAGAAATATACCGCTATGCTCTACGTGAATCTCTCAGTGTTTACAAAACATTATGCATTCTTGTATATTTCATTTATCATAGAAATATAGTCAAATGGTTTGCAAGAATATGTTCAATTCTACTCGAAAGAGATTATTGGATAAGTTAGAAACATTGATTTTTCAACCAATTCATCGTGTTGTCAATTTTGTAGAACTAGAATTAAAATGGATCATTGCATGGGAATTCACGAACCTAATGTATTTCTTTTCTATTAGTTACTTTAATTTGCATTCAATCATATAATTTGCATTTAGTTCAATTAATTCATCCACTATTGCTTTCATTTAGTTTAGCTACAATTTAGTTACAAAACTCAATCATATTTCACGTCTCAGTTAAGGTCAAAATAGGTAAAATCGAATTAGTAAGTCTCTGTGGGAACGATACTTGAACGATCCGTACACTTGCGGTAGTTTTTATTTGAAACATATTTTCGTATAACAAGTTTTTGGCGCGGCTGTCGAGGATTTAAATTTAGTTTGATTTTATTTACTTTGACACTAATTTGAATTTTTATTTTATTTTTTAGCTAACTCTGTACTATAATCTATATCATGTTTGCACTCTATCCCTATACTTTTTCGGATAATTGCATGATTCTAACTTGGTAAGGTAATGAAACTTTTGTGATGGATAATCTCTACATAAATTATGAAGATATGCTTGGAGGATACTCGAGTTGTGATAATTGTTATGCGATGCATTGTACTGCACAATGTTTGTTCTAGTACTCTGGTTACACATGCCGAAACTTAGAGGTTTAGAGAATATTTAAGGTGTCGGAAGCAAGCAATTGACAAAAATGACGAAAGGTACATGCTTGTTGGAGATTTTATACCTTACAATTGGAATGATGATATCAAACTTGTAGGAGATGGTCCTCCTCTATTAGAAGAAAAGGTAATTGCAAAGTATTTCGAAAAACTGGTCAAGTTCGATGAAAGCAAGATACTTTTGGAAGATGACATGTACTTGGAAGAATTTCAACATTGGGGGTACAATCCATGTGAAGGGGTCATCGGACTGACTTCTCATTGCTCGTGAATTTAGATTGCAAACTAATCATTCCACCCGATGAGAGTTCAATGATTGAAAAAGAGCCAAAAATTTGTGAAGATTTAATCACAATGGAGATAAATGAGGATGAGGCAATCAATAAGGAGGAAATCAACTCACATTTTTCCGACTTTATTGATTGTCCAAAAATTGATTTTGTGATTAAGTCTGACGAGGATATACAAATCTACATAGTTGAAGTTGAATCAGATAGAATAGACAATTCATATTATGTTGAGAATGGCAAGGAAGAGGTGCGAATATCAAATGAAAAGTGGATCAAAGTTAAAAGAAGAAAAATGAACAAGACATCAAAAGCCATATTTCCACTTTTACGTGTTTAAATTCAACATTATGAATGACTAAATATTTTTATGTTAGGATTGATGATGAGCTTAGGTTTTTATTATATGTTTAATTTCAAGATTTTCATACTATTTTATACTTGTTAATTAATTATTGTGTGTTTAGTGCTTTAATTGTTTGCGCAACAATTAATTGATTTAAGGATAATACTGAGATCGAGAGGTGATGTATAATTCTAGCTCGTGCAATAATTGACATAGACATTATAAGAGGTCGAGAGATAATTATAATCTATGCGATCTTTATTGAATTCCTATAGATTAATGTGTTCCTATGTGTGTGAATTTATATAGAGATATAGTAAGTTCGAATATATGAATAGAATTAGCGTTGCTTGAGAAATATCACTAAATACAATAGGTTAATTCAATCGTTGGTATTTATGAAAAATGGTTGAATAAATTGGAATTAAATGTATGATAAATAACCTAAGTGAAATCAGAAATCCTAACTATCCAATCACATAACCTTATCTACGATTTTAATTTGAGTTCGTTATTTTATTTAATATTGTGTTATTTTATTTATTAGAGTCTTGCTTAGAAAACAAAATTTGATTTGATTATTAGTTAATATTTTAATTTCAATTGAAACTAGGTTAGTTTAAAACTTTATAGCAAATAATAGTCTTTATAGGACGATATTCGGACTTAAAAAATTCACTTTATTACTTGTCACGATCTGTATACTTGTGGAATTTCACGAACACTTGCTAAAAACTAAATTAAATTTAAATATTTTACCGTTAAAAGGAAATTAGCATTTTCTTATGAATTACAATTTCAAACTTTGCAGGTAAGTGGCAAACCACTTTTCAGTCTTTAGCAGGCCAAATTACCACAATTGCCCGCAACCAACACACTCACCTACACGTTAATTGAAGTCCCACATACCACAGTAAACAACCATCACTATCTTTCCCAAATCACTTTTCTTCATTCTAGTCATCTGCAAAAACCTTAAGCACTATCGAAGCCATCATCCCACGTGATCGGACGCTTAAAGGAAACTTCGTGAAGGTGAATACTAAAGTAAACATAACCAGAAACCATATTTAACAGGCCAATACCTACCGTTCGAGTACACTCCTGTCTAGTCGTTCACCCGTCTGCAAATACAAAGATGCACTTGTGATTCATCACTCGTCCATGCATATAGATCCATTTTTCTCTCCTGTAGGTGTATAACATGCCATTTGTATATATGTAAAATATACTTCTGTGTATATACACCCACCGTAATGAGTCCTCTTCTTAAAAATCCCTAACTACCTAATGGTGGTCTCTCACTGGTCAATGTTTGAACACCCACACATTGCACACAAATATAACTACAATCTCACATGTGCTTTTTTTTTCCCGTTGTGTTAGCGTAAACTGCTTACCATCCGTAAGCGGCCACTTCCAGCGCCGTTCCTGCGAAGACCGAATTACCTTCCCGAAAGATGCGCAATGGAACTCATTTGAGGAAAAGATTTTCGTTACAACATGCGAGACAGTCATCGTAAAAGGTCACCGAAAACGGGAAGTGCTTCACGAAACACGATTGGGAAACACTAAATCAATGTTCAACTCGAACTCCAGCCACAATTGGAACAAGTAGCAGCTTAAAAATCGTTGGGATGCTCTTCATCTGAAACAAAAGAGATTGGAGGAATTGCTTCATTGCAATGGTATAGAATACAACCCTACCAAGGGTAGAATTGCCGCGTCCAAGGAAATGTGGGGTGGAAAGATCAAGGTACAATCATTTCAATTTTAGACAAATTGAATTGATTGTCAACTACTATCTCATTCTAGAAATTGTATTTTGATGCTTTGGGCATGTGATCCTCAATATTTGTTAATATAGTCGTTAAATTGATCTTAGATGTGGGCAGTGAATGGATAACTTTAAACTCCAATTGTGGTTCTGTCATTATGTAATAGACTATTATGGAGGTCATTGAAATTATTCTGGATACCGATAAATTTTGTATGCAACGACTATCTACTTTTGTTTAGTAAAGAATTGCAACAAATGTTATTTGAAAATGCAATGGGTTTTATGTTGTCATATCGTCTATTTGGAAAAAAATTACCATATATATAATGTAGTGATTACTTTTTCATCCCCTCTGTCATAGGAGAACAAGAGTTACAAAGAATTCAAAGACAAAGATTGCAGAGAGGTTTACAGTTATAAAGCTTTGTTCGAGGATGCGTTTGACAGTGAGAAGTACGCAATCACACCAACAAAGCTGTATAGAACTGGTTTTGTGATGTTCGAAAATAGCAAATATGAAGACCACTGTGATGAGGTACTGCTTGATGACGAGAGTAGCGGCTCCAATGACGAGGCCTATACAACGGGGATGGCTAGTGCGAGCATAGATCTTTCCGAACCATGAAATGGTGATAAACGTAGAATGGTGAACAAGAAAAAAAGAGAAAAGAATAAAAAATTATCAACACGAGAACATTCCTACTCTGTTGATCGCACGACCGCTGCAAGTGAGAGAAGGTCACATCCAAATTGACAGTTTAGTTGGGCTTATAGTTCTGGACGCGAAGTTGTGCATGAATGACTTGTTGGGGATGGGTAGATTGAAAAAGAAAACTGATCTTTATCTCTGGACGTGCACTTTCCTTTCCATTAGGTCTAATCGGGAGATGTTGGAGATGCAGGACAACGTAGATGAAAATTTTGAGTGTGTTAAGTGGAATTGGCAGGAGTACAAAAAATCAAAACCGCAGTGAGTGTGGTGGTTTGTTCTATAAAAAACAATTTTCCGCGAAAAGTATTTGGCGTTAATACAATTTTCATTATTATTACTAGATCTTGTACGTATGCATGGTGTACTTATTCATGCTACGTCACTATCAAATGAGAAGTGCTAGATTCACATAGATTTTTCACATGCATATCTAGAGCAGATCGCAACTTGAAGTTTTCTTTATCTTTTCAATCAAGTACTGCAGGATACATTACCACTTACAATCACAAGCATAGCTCGTTTTATTTTTTCTTCTTGGTTCTATACTACACTGAAATGCATCAATCATTCCGTGTGACTTAGTATCTCATAGCCCAAAATCTATAAAAGGCAACACAATTCTACAAACATATTTGCATTCCCAAGCATGACAGCTAAACTTTCCTATTTTCTTTCAAATATATTAATACATGGCTCATGTCTAGATTGTAATAGAGAACAACGTGATGGCAAATTTTGATTCTAGCTATGTTTTGATGCCCGATTCCAAATCTAAGGAAGAATTTGGGGATGAGGCATTTTTGGAAGAGCTACAGGAGGATATTATCGAATGGCTTCAATACTGTCGGATCACCGAACTTGCCTACGCAACTACTATCACGAACAAAGATGTCATAATCGTAGATTTCATTCATGAAAAACAGTCATATGTTCATTCTAGACACTATGCAGTGTAGTCAGCAACAGCGCTATGTAGAATTTCGAATGTATCCATCAATGCTCCGAACTTTCGTACATATTTTTCACGATGAGTATGGACTATGCATTGGGTAACACATAGACATATATGAACAAGTGGGCATGTTCCTTTGCATTTTAGCACATAGAAAAGGCCATAGATAAAGTTTATATGTTTTTCAATCATTCGTTGGAAACTATAAGGCACTCCTTCAAAATTGTGTTTCAAGCTATTGTTGAATTCTCTGCTCGTCTAATTCGACCAGATCCCAACTACAATCACGGTGTCAAGCATTACGTACCAAATCGGGACAAGCATCCATTGTTCGAGAATTGCATATGTGCAATTGATCGCATGCATGTCAGAGTCGTCCTCCCACGCAATGAATGAGTGAACTTGATTGGACGCAAAGGAATTCCTACGCAAAATGTCATGGCGGCATGTGATTTTAACTCGTGTTTTACATTTTTGCTCCCAGGTACGACGGGGAATACACATGATACCCGTATCTTGGCTCATGTATACAACCCTAATTGATTTTTCACAACCAGTAGCGGGAAAACATTATCTGGTTAACTCGGGATTTGCCCATCGACCTGGGTATATGGCTCCTTATAAGGGGTTTGATATATTGTACCATTTCCAACAATTCTATGATGGAAACACCAGACATAGATGCAAATTCCAAAATGCACGTGAGAAGTTTAATTTCAGATACTCATTTTGCATAAATGTAATTGAACTTGCATTCGAAGTTTGGAAAAGTCGGTGGAAAATTTCCGATCATATGCGGAGTTATAATTTCAGAGTGCAGACTGCTCTTATAATAGCAACTATGGGTATTCATAACTTTCTTCGACAGGCTGGCGAGGTCGACGAAGCATTTACGAGAGTGGAGATAGATCCCGATGATGTAGAGGTGGAGCTTCCAAACGATCATGAAGAAATCGCAACTGAAATGAACGCACCTGATATGCCACGAACGAAACAAAATTACAATTACGACTATGTTGACATAATGGGCATTGTTTGCACTTTTTATCGTATTCCGAAAGTTGGAAATAAAAAAAATTGTTGTCGAAGTCGATTTATTGATTTAAGGTGTACTTGTGTCTACATTGTCTCAATTACAACGCATGTGACCGTTTAGCACAATTAGTACACATCATTATCTCCAAGTTATGCCCAATAAGACAACATGTAATTGAACGTGGCAAAGTGAAAACTAGTTTTATGGCACAAAGGTACACAGTAGCATATTTGAGTAAAAAATGGTGAATATTATTACATTCAAGATTCTTGAAAACGGAACACTTTCCAATGATGGGTCACCCTGAAATTGACTTCAAACTCAATTTTCATATTGTCCACGTTAGCAGGAGGGTAGAATGGTAATTCCATTACAAAATTAAGCATGAAATTGCACACTTGTCTAAAGTTGTGGAGTTTTTCTTTACAGGAATTCTCATTTAACCAAAGAACATATTGATGATGAGTTGGAAGCATATCTTGGAATCAAGAATGTTATTTGGATGTCCTGCGAGTTTTTTTGTTATTTCTTCCATATTTCTAGTTCTATTTTCTTCTTCTCAAGTTTGGTGAACCATTCTAAGTAGTTTGACCTTGAAATTACTAGTACTATAGTTTATTTGTATTTGTTTTGGATTTGGAGGTAACCAAGTTTGTAGATAATACCAAAAAACAAAACCACAACACAACACACAACAAAAAAAAAACATCACAACACACACAACAAAATTTCAACAAACAAAAAAATTCACAAAAATTTCACAACACACAAAAAAAAAACCCACAAAAAATTCACAACATCAACAATTCACACACCAAAACACAAAACATCACAAAAAACACACAACAACAAATTCACAACAACCACAAAAAAAAAAATTACACAAAATCAAACAAAAACAACAAACATTCACAAACAAAACACAAAAACAAAACACACAACAACAAATTCAAAAACCAAAACAAAAAAAAAAAACACATCAGAAAAACAGAAACCAAAAAAAATCAACAAAATTCATAACACACAAACAACACACACAATCCAAAACAAAAAACATCCATTCAACAACAACAACATTCAAAAACAAAAAAACAAACAAAAACCAAACATTCAATCAAAAACAAAAAAACATCACAAAAACACAAAAACAAAACAAAAACAAAAACACAAGAACACAAAAACAACAACAACCAAAAAATTCAAAACAAAAAATCAACAAACAACCCAAAAAAAAAACAAACAAAAACACAAACATTCACACAAAACAAATTCACAATCAAACAACAACAAACACCCAACTACAACAATCACACAAATCATTCATTTCAAATCAATCCAAAACAAACAACAAAACAACACACACACAAACATTCAACACAACAAAACAACAAAAAATTAAAAATTCAACAACAAAAACTCGAAGCTAAAAACAACACAACCACAACCAACAAACACAAAATCAATTCACAAAAACACAACAAAAACACATCCCACACCACAATTCAAAAAAAAATCAAACAACAAACAAAACACACACAAAATTCACACAAAAAACAATTCAACCATTCAAAAATCAAAACAACACAACAAACAACAACACATCAAACACAACAAACAAATCAAAACAAAAAATTTAAAATGTTTGTTTTAAAAGACACAAAATCATTCAAAAAAAAAAATTAGTTTTATTATTTCAACACACAAACACAAAACAAACAAAAACAAAAAATTCAAAAAACACAACCACAATTTTCACATTCATCAACACAACAAACATCAAAAACAACAAAAAAACAACAACACAAAACAAATTCCAAAAATTCAAAAAAACAACAAAACACAAAAACAGCCAACCAAAACAAACAAACATTCACAAAAACAACCAAAAACAATTCAAACATCACAAAAAAAAATTCAATTTTTTTTTATTATCACAATTCAAAAAATCAACAACAACAACAAACAACAAAAAAACAAAACAATTCAAACAAACAAAATTTCAACCCAAAATTCAAACAAAAAAAACACACAAAAAGGAAACCACAACACAAAAAAAAAATTTCAACAAAAACAACACAAAAAAAAAAAAAAAAAACAACAAATTCACACAAAAAAAACAACAAACAATCCAACACACACAAAAAAAAAAACACAACAAAAACACAACACAAAACCAACAAAAAACACAAAACAAACCATTCAACAAAAATCAAACAAAAAAAAAAAACACCATTCAATCAAACAATTCAAATTCAACAACAACACACAAACCAAAACAAAAAATCAAAAACAAACACAAACAACACATTCAAACAAAAAAAACAAAACAAACAACAACAAACAAAAAAAAACACAACAAAAAACAAACAACAAACACACACAACACACAAAACATTCAACAAAAAACAACAAAAAAAACAACAACACAATTCAATTCCAAAAGTCAAATTCACAACAAAAAAAAAAACACACAAAAAAAAACAAAACCACATCAAAACAACAACACAAACAAAAACAAAAAACATAATTTTTTTGCAATCAAACAAATAAAAAAAAAACAACAAAAAATTCAAACAAATTTTTTTTAAATTAACAAAAACAACACAAACACAAAAAACATCCAAACACACCAACACAATTAAAAAACACATTTCACCAAACATCATTCACAAAACAAACACAACAACCACAAATTCAAAAACAACAAAACAATTTTTTTTTACACAAAACACAAAAACAAAAACAAAAACAAAAAAAAACAAACAAAAAAACAACACACAAATTCAAAAAAAAAACAAACAAAACAAAACCACAATAACACACAAAAACACAAACACACAAAAAAAACACACAAAACAACAAAAAACAAAATTCACAAACACAATCAAACACAACACACAACACAAAAAAACAACAAAAATCAACACAAACAAAATTCAAAAATCACAATTTCACAAAACAGAACAATTCAAAAAAAAAAAAATTCACACACCAACACAACAACAACAACCAACAACAAAAAAAAAAAAAAAAAAAAACATCAATTTCAAAAACAAAAACACAAATCAAAAAATTGAAAATGGAAAATGTTCAACAAACAAAAAATCAACACAAAAAATCTACAACACAACAATTCAACAAACACACAAAAATTTCAAACACAATCATTCACAAAATCATTCAATTCAACAAAAACACAACACCACAACACAAACACAAACAAAAACAAAACACAACAAAAATTCAACAATCAAAAAACACAAACAACAACACACAACACCAAAAAACAATCAAAAAAATTCAAAACAAAAAAACACACATCACACAACAAAAACACAAACAACACAACACAACAAAAAAAAAAACATCCCAAAAATCACACAACAAACACAAACCAAATTCACACAAAAAAACAAAAAAAATTCAACAAAAAAAAACAAACAAGAAAAACACACACCAAAAAACACAAAAACACAAAACAAACAAAACATCACCAAAACAAAACAAAAACACACAAACACAACAAAAACATTCAATCACAAACAAAAACACATTCAAAAAATTCAAACAAAAAAAAAAAAAAAAATCATTCCAAATTCAACACAAAATCAATCAGACAAGAACAAATAAACACAAAAATAAAAAATTATGGTATATTTCAAAATCAACATCAAAACAAAACCACAAATTCAACAAACAATCATTCAACAAAACAAAAACACACAACAAAAAATTTCACAACAATCTCAACAAAACACCAACAACAACATTCAAACAAAACAAAAACACACAAAAACAAAAAAAAAACACAAACATTTTTTTTTTTTTAAATAAAACAAAAACACAACCACACAATTCAACAAAAACAAAACCACAAAAAACAACATGTCAACACAAAAAAAAAAACACATAAAAAAAAAAACAAATGCAATCAAAACAAACACAAAACAAACCCAAAACACAAACATTTTCACACAAACAAAAAATCAAACAACAACAAAACAACACAAAACAAACAAAAAAAAACAACCAACAATCACCAAAACAAAAAAAACAATCAAAAGATCACAAAAAAAACAAAATTCACCATCAAAACAGAACAAAAACACAACAACAAACACAATTCAATTTCAACAAAATCACACAAATTCAAAACAACAGCAAAAAAACACACACAACAAAACAAAACAAACAACAAATTTCAAAACACAACAAAACAAAACACAACAACAAACACAACACAAAAAAATTCAATCAAACAATTCACAAAAAAAAAACAAAAATTCAAACACACAACAAAACAAAACAAAAAAAAAACACAAAACACAACAAACACACAAAAAAACAACACACAACAACAAATCACACTTTCACAAACAAAAAACAACAAACAAAACAACAACAAAAAAAACCAACAAACAAACATTTCAACCAAACAATTCAAAAAACGCTTTTTTTAAAAAAAAAAAAAAATTCACAACACAAAAACACAACAACAAAGCATTCAAAACATTCACAAAAACAACAAATTTTTTTTTAAACCAAAAACAAACACCAACACACACAGACAATCACACAACACCACACACACAAAATTCAAAATCAAACAACACACACAAAAAAAAAAACACACACATCAACATCACAACATTCACAAAACACACACATCACAAAAAGAAAACAAAAACAACCAAAAACAAAAACACATTTTTTTTTTCAAGAAAACATACATAGTATGGCAAACAAACACATTCAAATTCAAAAAAATTTTATTAAAAAATTGTTTTCCTTGTTTTTGAGAAATTCAACAAACACAATTCACACAAAACAACCCAAAAACACAAACAACAACATTCAAAACATTCAAAAAACACATTCAACACAAAAAACATTCAAAAAAACAACAACAACAAAAACAACAAATCAAAAAACAACATCATCACACACACAAACAAAAAAAAAATCAATTCACAAACACACACAAACACAAAAAAATTCACAACAAACACAAAAAAACATCAATTCACAAACAAACCACACACAAAAAAAAAAATTTCAAAAAACAAAAACAAATTCAAAAACAACACAACAAAACAAAACAAAATTCCATCAAACAACATCAAACAACATCAAAATCAAAACAAATTCAAAAATTTTTTTTAAATTCAAAATCAAAGTTCACAAAACATTTCAATCAACACAAACCGGTTCAAACCAATAAAAACAAACATCAAAATTTCACAAAAAAAAAAAAACAAATCACAATTCACCACAAACACAAAAACAACAAAAATTCACACACATCAAAAAACAAAAAACACACAACAAACAAAAACACAACAAAAAACACAACAAAACACAACAAACACAACAAAAAAACAAAAAAACACAACACAACAACAAACACACAACACAAAAAAAAAAAAAAAAAAAAAAAAAAAAAAAAAAAAAAACAACACAAAAACAATTCACAAAAACACCACAAAAAACACAAAAAACAAATTTTTTTCAAAAAATCACAAACAAAAAACACAAACCACACAAAACAACAAACACAACAAAAAAATTTTTTTTCACAAAAAAACAAACAATCACACAAAATTCAAAAAAACACAAAAACAAACACACAATTCATTTTTTTTTTTAATACAAACAAAAACAAACAACAAACAATGCATCACACACAAAACACACAAATTCACAACACAAAAATTCAACACAAAAAAAGTCAACCAAAACATTTCATTAACACACGAAAACAATTTACACAACCACAAACAACATCAAACAAAAAAACATCAAAACAAACACACAACAAAAACACAAAACAACACACATTTCACACAACACAACAACAACAAAAACAAAAAAATCAAAAAAAAAAAACCACACAAAACAACACCATCACACAAAACAACAAAATTCACAAAATCAAAACAAAAAAAATTAACAACATCAACCAAAAAACACAACACACCAACACAACCACAAACAAAACATACATTTCAGCAACACAAATTCAGAACATTCAAACAAAAAATTTCAATTCAAAAAAAACAAAAAACAACACAAACAATCCACATCACAAACAACACAAAACAAAACAAAATTCATTCCAACACAATCAAAACAAAACAACACACTCCAAAACAACAAAACAAACACAGCAACAACACAAAACACACACACAAACAAAAAAAAAAAACACAAACCAAACAAACACAAAAAAAACAAACACCAAAACAAACACACAATCATCACCAAATAATTCAAAAACAACAAATCAAAACAAACACCAAAAAATTTTTTTAAACAAAAAACCAAAAATCAACAACAAAAACAACAACAACAAAAAAAAAAAAAAACAACCACACAAACAAAACAAAATTCAACAAATTCAAAAAACACAAATTCAACAAGTCAAAACAACATCCCACAAAAAAAACAAAAAAAAATCACAAACCAAACAACAACACAATCTAAAAACAACACCCAAACAATCACAACAAAAAAAAAAACAACACAAACACACACATTCAACAACACAATGACTTATAGAATGTTTTATTAAAAAAATTCAAACAAAACAATTCAACAAAAAAAACACAAACACACAAACAAACACAAAAATATTATTTTAACACATTTTTCAGTGTTTCACAAAACAAAAAACAAAAAAACACATTTTTTTTTTTAATCAAACAAAAAAACAAACAAAAACCAAACAATTCAACCAACAATTCAAAACAAACAAACAAAAAAACATCAACAACAAACAAAAAAAAACACCAAAAATCAACAAAAAAAACACAAACACACAAAACAAAAAAAACAACAAAAAACAAACAAAACACAAAACAAACAAAAAAATTCAAAACTCAAAACACAAAAAACAATCAAAAAAACACACCAAACCAAAATCACCATCAAAAATCAATTCAAAAACACAACAAACAAAAAAAAACAAAAACCATCACAACACAACACAAACAAAACATTCAAAACAAAGAAAAAAAAACACACATTCAAAAAACACAACAAACAACAACAAAAACAAACACAAATCAAACACAAACACACACACAACAACAAATAACAAAACAAAACAAACATCAAAAAAAAAACCAACAACAACAACACAAAAAAAACAACACCAACAAAAAAACATCCACACCAAAAACAAAAAAAAAACAAAAAACAACAAATCAACAATTCAACAAATCAATTTCAAACCAACAATTCAAACAAAAACCCATCAAATCACACAAAAATCAAATTCAAAAAAAAACACAACAAAACAACCAAAAAAACAAACCAAAACCACAACAAACAACAACCACAATTCAACAAACACAACAAAAAAACCCAACAAAAAAACAAATTATCAAACAAAAATTCACAAAACAAACACAAAAACACCCAAAAAAAAAACAAACAACACAACAAAAATCAGAATTCCCACAAATCACAACACACACAACAACAAAAAATCACATGACAACAAAACAACAAACAAAACAAAAAAACAAAAATCACAATTCAAACACACAACACAAACAACAACAAAAAAAAAAACCATCAACAAAAACACCAAAAAAAAAAACACACCACAATTCAAACAACAAATCAAAAAAACAATCAAAAACCATTCACACACAAAGATTCAACAAAACAACAAACACCACATTCACACATTCAAACACAGTTCACACAAAAAAAAAACAAATTCAAAAACAAAACAAAAACAATTCATTCACAAACACACACCACCAAACAACACAAAATTCACACAATTCAAAACACACACAAAAAAAAAAATCCAACAAAACAAAAAAAAAACAAAACACAATTCAAAAAACAAAACATCAATCACACAAACACCCAACAAACAAACAATCAACAATCCATCAAACAGGATACACAACCACAAATATGGAAATCAACAAACATTCACAAAATTTCACCCACACAACATCAAAATTCAAACACAAACAAAACACAAATTCAATTCAAAACACAAACAAAAAAACACATTCATTCAAAAAAACAAATCAAAACAAAAGAAACAACAACACAAAAAAAAACAACAACAACACAATCCAAAAATTCAAATTCACAAACCCAAATAAAAAAAAAAAAAAAAAAAAAAAAAAAAAAAAAAAAAACCACACACAAAAAACAACACAAAAACAACACAAAAAAAACATTCAAACACAACAAAAAAACAAAACAAAAAAAAACAAACACAATTTTTTTTTTTTTTTTTTAAAAAACAAAAAACATCATTCACAAAAAAAGAACACAAAAATCACAAAAACAAAAAACGAAAATTCACACACACATCACACCAAACAAAAAAACACACCAACAACATCACACAAAAACATCAAAAAAAAAAAAAAAATTCCAACAAAACAATTCACCACAACAACACACAACACACAACAAAAACAACAAAAAAAAACACACACAACACACCAGTTCAACATTCATTCAAAACAAAAATTTCAACAAAACAAAAAACACACAACAAAACAACACAGCAAACACATACACATCCAAAAAACACAAAAACAAAACAAAAAAAAAAACACAACCAAAAAAAAACACACAAAACAAACCACAAAATTCAAAAAACAAAAACAAAAAACACAAAAAGCACACAATTTTCAAAACACCAACAAAATTTCACACAATTCAAACAACAATTCACAAAAAACACAACAAATTCATTCAAAATTTCAACAACAAAACACAGCAAAAAACAACAAATCAACATCAAATTCACATTCACACAACAATTTCAAACAAAAAAAAACACACAAAACACACAAAAACAACCACAAAAACCAAAACAAAAAAAAAAAAAAAAAAAAAACACAAAAAAAATTTCAAAAAAACAAACACAAAAACATCACAACACAAAACACAACAAAACTTCAACAATTTTCAAAAATTTCATCCAAAAAAAAAAAATTGAATAAGATTTTATATTTTCTCGAAAAACAAAACAACAACAAAAACAACAAACAAAAAAAACACAACACATTTTCATTCAAAGTCACATTCAAACATCAACAAAATTCACCACAAATAAAGTAATTTTCATGAATAAAAAAAAAAAAAGGACCCAAAAAAAAAAAAATTCAAAAAAACAATTCATTTTCAACAAACAACAAAACAAAAAAAGAAACAACACAAAAACAATTCAAACAACAAACAACAAAAATAAAAAAAAATTCAATTTGTTTTTTTTTTTAAACAAAAAACACAACAATTTCAAATTCACAAACAAACACACAAACAACAAAAACACAAACACAAAAAACAAATTCACAATCACATTTCAACAAACAACATTTTCAAAACAATTCACACACACAACCCAAACAACAAAAAAAAAAAAAACAAACACAAAATTCAAAACAAAAAAAAAAACTTGAACAAAAATGTTAGTTGTTCACAAACAAATTCAAACACACAAATTAAACATTCAACAACAACACAAAAAAACAAAAAAAAAACACAACAAAAAAATTCAAAACACAACAATCAAAACAACAAAAACAAATTCACAAAAACAACACAAATTCGACAACCAAAACAATTCAACAAACAAAACAACACATCACACAACAAAAACAAACAAACAACAAAACAAAAACAATCAAAAAAAAAAATTCCAAACAAAAAAAACAAAACAACATTTCAAACAAAACAACAAGAAAAAAACATTTCAAACACAAAAAAATTCAACATTCACAAATTCAAAAAATCACACCACAACAAATAAATTTTTTAAAAAAAAAAAACCAATTCAAAAAAAAAATCTAATTTTCTCAAACTATTATCAAAACAAAAACAACAAAAAATTCAACACACACAAACAAACACACACACACACAAAAAACAAACAAACAAACAAACAACATTTCAAACAACATCTTCAAAAAAACAAAAAAAAACAAATTCAAAAAATTTCAACAACAAACAAAACAAAAACACAAAATTCAAAATCATTCAACACAAAAAAAAACAAAAACAAAAAAACAAATTCACAACAATTCACAATTCAAAAAAAAAACACACAAAAAACACAATTCACCACATTCACAAACAAACAAATCAAACAAAAAACAAAAACAAACAAAAAAACAATCAAAACACAAAAAATTTTCAAAAAAACACAACAAAACATCAAACAACACAAAAACCCAAAACAAGAAACAAAACAACAATTCAATCAAAAACAAAAATTTCAAAAACCACAAAACAAAAAAAAACAAAAGAAAACACACAATTCAAGAATTTCAAAAAATTCAACAAATTCATTCAAAACAAAACAATCAAAACACAAAATCAAACAAAAAACAACAAAAAACACACAAACAAAAAAAAAAACACAAATACAACTTCATTGTTCACAAATAAAAAAAAAAAAAAAAAAAAAAAAAAAAAAAAAAAAAAAAAAACAACAACAAACAAACACCAAAACAAAAAAACAACACAAATTTTTTTTTACAAAAAATTTCAAAACATCACACAAACAACACAAAAAAAAAAGAACAAACAAAACAAAAAATTTCAAATTTTTTTTTTTAAACAACACAAAATCAAAACATCAAAACAAAACACAATTCCATTCACACATCAGCACAAAATCAAACACACAACAACAACAATTCACACAACACAATTCATGTCATCAAAATTCCAACAAACCAAAAAAAATCACAAAAAAACACAAAAATCAAACAAAAAAAACACACACACAAATTTCAACAAAAATTTTTTAAAAACCAAACAAACCAAAAATCATCAACACACAAAAACCATTCAACACAAACACCACAAACAGACACACAAACAAAATCAAAATCAACCATCAAACAACATTCATTCAATCAAAAAAAACAAAACAAACAAAAATCAACAAATCAAAACATTCACAAAAAACACAATTCAAAAACCAACAACAAACAAAAAAAAACACAAACATTTTTTTTTTATAAACAAAAAAACAACACAATTCACACCACACCCAAACAAACAAACATCAACAAAACACAATTCAAACAATTTCACAAAACATTCACATCACACACAAAACAAAAAATTCACCAACAACAAAAAATTCAAAAAAAAACAAACAACAAAAAATTCAACACAAAACACAAATCAAACAAATCACACACACAACATTCAAAATTCAATCAATTCAAAACAAAACACAATTCACACAAAACCAAAAATTCAACACAATTCATCAACCCAAAACAAACAATTTCAAAACCAAAAAAAAATTTGTAAAATAAAAACACACCAAAACAAAAGTGCCTGCAAAAAATCAAACAACAGATCATTCACATTCACCACAAAAAACAAAAATCCAAATTCCACAACCAATCAACAAAATTCATCACAAAACAACACACAACAAAAAAAAAAAAAAAAAAAAAAAAAAAAAAAAAAAAAAAAAAACACAACAAAAAACACAACAAACAATTCAATTCACAAACAAAAGACACATTCAAAAAACAAATCACCACAAGCATTTCACAATCAACAAAATCAAAACACAAACCACACAAAAACACAAAAAAAAACACAAACAAAAAACAATTTTCAAAAACCACACACACAAAAAAAAAAACACACAAACAACAAAAAAAAACCAACATTTTTTTTTTTTTATTTTACAACAATAAAAACAATTCATTCAAAAAACAAAACACAAAAAATATTCACACACAACACAAACAAAAACAAAAAACAAAACAAAACAAAAACAACAAACAAACAAGAAAAATCACACAAAAACAACAAAAAACAACACAAAAAAAAACACACACACAACAACACAACAAAAAAACAATGCACAACAACATCAAAAAAAACAAAAAACAAAAACAAAAAAAACACAAAAAACAACAAAACAACACACACACATTCAAAACAAACACAATTCAACAAATCACAAACAAAACAAACAACCACCACATCAAAACGATTCAAAACAGAAAACACATTCAACAAAACACACACAAAAACAAACACCACAAAATTCAAATTCACAAAAACAAAAAAATCACAACACAAAAACAATTCAAGATTCAACAACAAAACATCAAATCAAAAAATTCACTTTGAAAATCAAAACTTAAAAAAAAAAAAAAAAAAAACACCAAAAACAAAACACAAAAAAAAACAAAATTTCAAAAACCAAACAACAATTCAAACAAATCAAAACAAAAAAAACAAAAACAAAAATCACGAATTTCCAAAAACAACAAACAAAATTTTTTTTCAAAAAACAACAACAACACAAAACACAAAAACACAAACAAAACAACACCAAAAAAAAAAAAACAAAAACACACAAAATCAAAAACAAAAAACAATTTCACACAAAACAAACACACAACACAAATTCAAAAAAAAACATCACAACAAAACAACAAATTAATAAAAAATTTGTTTATCTTGAACACAAACATTCACAAATTCAAAAAAACAAACATCAAACAAATCATCACAAACACAACACAAGCACAACACAAACAAACAAAAAACATTCAAACAACAAAACAAAAATTCAAAAATTTTTTTTTAAACAAAATTCAAAATTCAACACAATCCACAAAATTTCAAAAATTCAATTTTTTATTTTAATAGATAATGGTAAAAACAACAACATCAAAAAAACAAAAAAACACAAAAATTCAAAAACAAATTCAACAAAAAAAAAAAAAAAAAAAACAAAAATTTCAATTTTTCTACATCAAACAAAAATTCAAACAAAAACACATTCACAAACAAAAACAAACAAAACAAAAAACACAATTCACAAAAACAACACAACAAACCAACAACACGAAAAAAAAAACAAAAAAAAACCAACACACAAAAAAAAAACAAAAAAAACAAAACAACAAAACACAAACAAAGTTCAACACAACACACAAAAACAAAAACAAAAATCAAAATTCAACAAAAAAAACAACAACAATTCATTCACAAACAAATCCAAAAACAAAAAAAAACATTCAAAAAATCACAAAAAAAAAATTTTTTTATAAAAATCACAAAAAAACACAAAACAAAAAATTGCAAACAACAAACACAAATCAACACAAAACCATTTCAATCAATCAGCAAACAAACAAAAAAAAAACACACAACAAAAAACACAAAAA
This sequence comes from Fraxinus excelsior, assembly GCA_019097785.1. Taxonomy (NCBI): domain Eukaryota; kingdom Viridiplantae; phylum Streptophyta; class Magnoliopsida; order Lamiales; family Oleaceae; genus Fraxinus; species Fraxinus excelsior. The sequence continues at coordinate 12,849,325 of CM032636.1, read as the reverse complement.
AAAATTCAATCACACAAAACAACAAGACACTTCAACAACAACACAAACAAAAAATTCACTTTAAAAAAAAAAAACATTCCCAAAAAAAATCATTCAAAATATTTTTTTTTAAAGCATAATACTATTTAATAACCATTACAAAAACATTTCAAAAAAATTCAAAACAACAAACAAAAAAACAACACAACAACAAAAAAAAAAATTTTTTTCCAAAAAATCAAAACATCAACAAGAAAAACAAACATTCAAGAACCAACACAACACAACAAACAAAATCACAAATCACATTTTTTTTTATTAAAAAACAACACAACAAAACATCAAAACAAAAAACAACACAAACAAAACAACAACACACAAAAAAAAAACACAAACAAAAAATAAAACAAAACAAAAAAAAAAACAAACAAAAAAAAAATTCATCAAACAACAACACAAATATTCACACAAAAAAACCGCATTCAAACAAAACAAAAAAAAAATCAACAAAAACATTTTTTTTTTAAACACACAATTCAAAAAAAAATTTTTTTTTAAAAAAACACACAACAACAACATCACACAAAACAAAAAAAACAAAAACAATCACAAAAAAAAAAAATCACAAATTCCATCTTCTCGTGCGACTGCTTCTTCGTTACATATCGTGGTCGTAGCTTTGACCATTTATATCTGAATTTTAATTTCCCCACATTTCTTCAAATATTTTGTTTCCAAATTTCTTTAATTCTTCTTCTTAGATATTCTCAATTTATTACAAGTCAAAAGCATTTTCTTAACCCTGGATTTTTTTTATCGGTAAATGTAAAATTTTATCGATCAAAACTCATGCGACTGCAAGTCGTTCATGATTTTGCACAATTACAAGTACACCAAACATACCTAGACAAATAGAGATCAAGCAACACAAACAGGTATACCAAGCATACTCGGGCAACCAAAAAATGATGTACCAATGATAGTCTAAGGACCCACAGCTAAAGACTCAAATTGAATCAAAATATGGGAATACAAAGTAAACACGGCTTTGCATACGTATGCTTTAATCCTAGCTACAATAGAATCAACTTGTGGTCTAATATTTTCAAAAATACTTTTATTTCTTGCCATCCAAATGTAGTACACGGTAGTAGCAAGTGCTATACGCTTATCTTTACTTTGCGAAGTAGTTCCCCAACCTTCTTTTTTAATCCACTTTAATGCATTAGACAAAGTAGACATATTACGCCTAATAACCAACCATCCACGAACCTGCTCCCAGAATGCCTTGCTGACAGAACAGGAAAAAAAAAGGCGTTGTGCAGTTTCCTCCATCTGTCCACAAAAAGTGCAGTTTCGGTCTAGCTCTAAGTGTTGTAATATGTCCTTAGTTTGTAATATGGCCAAGACACCTAACCAGAGGATGAACGCATGCTTTGGGGTGATGGAACCGTCCCAAACAGCAAGTGCCCACACTTCCTTAGTCCCTATCGGTCTGAAAAACTCATACGCAGCCAATGTGTTGAATCTACCAGCCTTTGTCCACTCGTGCAACCTGTTCACATCGGCCTACACACTACATTCTGGTCCAATAATTATATCCCTGATTTCCAGCACCTTTCTAATTAATGGAGAGTCCAGGGTTAGCCCACTTACTCTATCTGTTATTGGGCCCTGTTTGTTTGACCTAAAAGCCTAAACCCTAAACCTACCCTTAAACCTATTTAAGTTAGTTGTTAATTACCATTATGGTTGTGATAAAAGAGTTGGAGCCGTCCTTGCCTTGAGAATTAAGACAAAACCGGTTTTGGCTATTGCTTAGTGCATTCTTCTTGCTTTGTGCTTGAGAGATCTTTTGTTCTTCTTCTCTATCTAGCCTTAGTGGCTCTTCTTGTGGCTATAACCCTTTATCATCCAGTCCTTTGTGGGCTGAAATCTGGAGCAACCAAGTTCAGTTTGTGAATCGATTTGGTTGATTGTGGTGTAGTTTGGTTATGTTGGGTTTTTTGATACCCAATAAATCCGGGCTATGATGTTAAATCGGTATATTTAGTTGGATAATATTTCATAGGTCTCGGCCGATGATTGAAATGATATGTTGACACCAAAATCGAACCAATCGAATCACGTAACCCACTTGGACCATTCGAAGTAGTCTAATTGTATTAGTGTTGCTCATGGCCCGACCCGAACGTTTTGGATGGCTTTCAGGGTTAGCCCACTTACTCTATCTGTTATTGGGCCCTGTTTGTTTGACCTAAAAGCCTAAACCCTAAACCTACTCTTAAACCTATTTAAGTTAGTTGTTAATTACCATTATGGTTGTGATAAAAGAGTTGGAAACATCCTTGCCTTGAGAATTAAGACAAAACCGGTTTTGGCTATTGCTTAGTGCATTCTTCTTGCTTTGTGCTTGAGAGATCTTTTGTTCTTCTTCTCTACCTAGCCTTAGTGGCTCTTCTTGTGGCTATAACCCTTTATCATCTAGTCCTTTGTGGGCTGAAATCTGGAGCAACCAAGTTCGGTTTGGGAATCGATTTGGTTGATTGTGGGTAGTTTGGTTTTGTTGGGTTTTTTGATATCCAATAAATCCGGGCTATGATGTTAAATCGGTATATTTAGTTGGATAATATTTCATAGGTCTCGGCCGATGATTGAAATGATATGTTGACACCACAATCGAACTAATCGAATCACGTAACCCATTTGGACCATTCGAAGTAGCCTAATTGTATTAGTGTTGCTCATGGCCCCACCCGAACGTTTTGGATGGCTTTCAGGGTTAGCCCACTTATTCTATCTGTTATTAGGCCCTGTTTGTTTGACCTAAAAGCTTAAACCCTAAACCTACTCTTAACCTATTTAAGTTTGTTTGTTAATTGCAATTAGTGTGGAAGAAAAAGAGAACAACCGTCTATTTGTGAAGGAAAAGAGAAACCGACCTCTATTTTCATGCTTTATGCTTCTTGGTGGCCTTTTTTCTTCTCCTTCCTTCTCCCTTTGCCTTGGTGGTTAAGGATAGCTATTCTTCATCTTCACACCATAGTCCTAAGTGGGCTGTTTTCAGTTGGAGCAACCAAACATTGGGAAGTGTTCGGTTTGGGATCGATTTGGTTGATTGTGGTGTAGCTTGGTGATTAACTGAGCCCGATTTGGTGAAATCAAAGGTCAATAATATAACATATGGTATCAGAGCTTTAGGTGGTGATTTTTCGGCCATAATCAGTTCAGAAATCGAGCAAAAACCAGAAGAAAAAATCTGTCCCGTTTTTGCACAAAAACCGCACCTGAAAACCCATTTTCCGGCCAAACTAGTGACCTTTTGGAAAATCCAAGACCACTGGTGGAACGTGCAGGTCGAGGAGCTTCTGGGTCTCCGGCGCGTGTGGTTGACGGCCGCCGCCGGCGGCGGCGCCTGGGCACTCCGGCGAGGGCGCGTGACGGCGCGTGGGGGAGATTCAGGCGACGGTTTCTTCATGCAGTTTGTTCTACTTGATTTTGTGAACGTATTGATATTTTTGGTTTAGTGTTTCAGGTTTCACAGAGAAAGTTGGACGATCTCGCCCTTGTTCGTTCGGGATTCAACTTTGCATTCTATCGGTTGCTGCAAACTTTAGGGCAAATAATGGTGGCCCTAAAGTGTTAAATTGTATTCCTCGAAACTTACGGACTCAGATAAGTCCGCTCTGGTAAATTGGCTTATCAGTTAAATTTCAGCACTAGCGCGTCATCGTGTAGGGTGACAATAGGATTGGGGTTACCGTGAAGGGGTAACCATTGCTTGTGCTAGAAATTAGGAATTAATTGTTCGTAGCTGTTACGTGATTGAAGTTTGCTCTTTTGATTAACTACACCATATTATCGTTTTGTGTGTGAAACTGTTTTTTGTTGATATCTCTTTGGTTGCATTGACTATTCCCTAGAACACCTAGTTCTGCTTTGTGTGGCTTAATTGTGACTTTGTATTTCTTGTTTGAAAATGACAACGCACAAATTTGATTTGGGAATTTTTAATCGAAAATGTGATTTTTCTATTTGGCAACAGAAAATGAGAGGTATTTTAGTTCAACAAAAGGTTTCAAAAGCTATTGATGGGAGTTTTCCCGCTGATTTTTCAAAAGAACAAAAAGAAGAGGCTGATGAGCTTGCTTACACCTCTATTATTTTACACCTGTCGACACTATCTTGAGAAAAGTTGGAAAACTGGATTCTACAAAAGAACTTTGGAAAAAGTTAGAGGATCTATATTTGCTCAAATCTACTCCTAATAAATTGTACTTGCTTGAAAGATTTTTCAGTTTCAAAATGGATTCTTCAAAAGATTTGGATGACAATTTGGATGTGTTTAACAAACTTGTTCAAGATATTGTTAACTGTGGTGAGTCAGTGTCTGAAACTTACAAAGTTATCATTTTGCTAAATGATATACCTGATACTTATCGTGAAGTCAAAAATGATATTAAGTATGGTAGAGACACCTTGACGCCTGAAATTGTCATTGATTCCCTTAGAAGTAAGGAGATGGAGATGAGAGCTGAAAACATGATAAGGAAAGCGGTGAGTTGCATATGATGAGGAGTAGAATGAAATTTAAGCAAATGAGTTTGGGTAGAAATCAAAACAGTGGTGATTCGAGTAGCGACTCGAGTGATGATGATGGTAAGAAGAAGAGCAAGAAGTGGGACAAGTCTGGTGGTAGACGGTGTTACAGTTGTGGTAAGTCTGGACACTTCATTAGGGACTGTCCCAAAAGGAAGGATAGGCAGAATGGTAAGATGAGAGGTGATGCAAATCTGGCTATATGGTCGAGTGATGACCCTAGTGAGGTTTACTGAGTGTAACCCTAGTTACTGCATGTGCATCCGTGTGTAATCCTTTTCTGCATGTGTGTGATTACTTAATTCTGTTGCGTGGTTATATGTTACATTTTTCAAATTGTTTGATATGTGCATTAGCATGTTTTAAGTGATCTTATTACTGTGTGAAATTGTTTGCATGAAGTGTGGGTTTTTTTGTGATGCATTTGCAGTGTGTTGTGTGTCTTATGGTAAGGTGGAGTATAGATGCCTAGGGGTACATTGGTTGTACCGTGGGATGTGGTGTGTGACATTTGGATCACGGTGGAGAGGTGATCAAATGTTGGAATCTTTTATCTGTGGAAGATACCCTGATCAGGTGGAGTGCAAGTGAGGCACTTTTATCACTTCTGTTAGGTGGAGACCCATTATCCACGTAGGTTGGAGAAGTGATGTGTTGATAGAGGATTATCCCGAGAGCTTAGGATCTATAGAGACTTACCAGTTAGACATGAGTTTGTTTGAGTGATTAGTCTAGTGAGCATGGTGGGCGATGATGTGAGATATGTGTTCTCGAGGTGAGTGAGCAACACGGAATGAGATAGGATAAGTGTGGTGTGATCTTTGTGAGGTCATTTATGCATTTGTTGCGTATGTGTTGGTCGTTGATTAACTTGTTAATCTGTTGTTCTGTGTGAACTTGTGTGATAAGATCTCTGTGTTATCCTATATGATATCTCCGTCGCATGTTTTATTTGCTCTTGATTGATTGCTGTGCTTATCTGTTTCTACTTGGGTGTTCTTGACCTTAGCCCTGGTGAGTATATGGAACATGTATGATATGTGTTTCAGGTGGAGACACGAGGTAAGGTCTGTGATGCCAATTTTATTGGTTACCTTAATTATGCAAGTGTAAACTGTGTGTTTTTTTTTGTCTACTTGCAGATTTATTGGGATCAAGGTGGAGATTTGTTGGGTTTTTTATATCCAATAAATCCGGGCTATGATGTTAAATAGGTATATTTAGTTGGATAATATTTCATAGGCCTCGGCCGATGATTGAAATGATATGTTGACACCACAATCGAACCAATCGAATCACGTAACCCACTTGGACCATTCGAAGTAGCCTAATTGTATTAGTGTTGCTCATGGCCCGACCCGAACGTTTTGGATGGCTTTCAGGGTTAGCCCACTTATTCTATCTGTTATTGGGCCCTGTTTGTTTGACCTAAAAGCCTAAACCCTAAACCTACTCTTAAACCTATTTAAGCTAGTTGTTAATTACCATTATGGTTGTGATAAAAGAGTTGGAGCCGCCCTTGCCTTGAGAATTAAGACAAAACCGGTTTTGGCTATTGCTTAGTGCATTCTTCTTGCTTTGTGCTTGAGAGATCTTTTGTTCTTCTTCTCTACCTAGCCTTAGTGGCTCTTCTTGTGGCTATAACCCTTTATCATCCAGTCCTTTGTGGGCTGAAATCTGGAGCAACCAAGTTCGGTTTGGGAAGTGTTCGGTTTGGGATCGATTTGGTTGATTGTGGTGTAGTTTGGTGATTAACTGAGCCCGATTTGGTGAAATCAAAGGTCAATAATATAACAATAATTATACTACTGATATTGTAGTATAAAATCTTGTGTTCCATACCACGACAATCCAAGTTATCAAAAGTTAACAATATAAAAATGAATATTCCAAGTCTCATGGACAAGGATTGAATTCCAAGAATGAGAAATATGGATTTTATGATCATGCATGGTGGGGGGAGGGCTTCAAATCCCCAAGCCATACAAAAGTGTACGAAAAAATGTGGATAAAAAATGAATTGCACAAATCTGAGTAATTTCGACCATGTGTGGATATATATGTGTACGCGCGCGTTTGTTTTACACTGAAGTTAGTTTATGAGTGACAAGTTGAGCGTTTCAAGGATTTGACATATCTATGTTTGGAGTTTTGTGTTTTGGAAGGCTACAAATTCCCAAGTATTCAATTGTTTATGAAATAGAAACTGCAGGCTAAAGTGTCGGATAAATGGAAATGGTTGCAACCGTGTGTGTTTTTGAATAAATGGTGGTGTATATATATTTGCCTTATTATAATTAATTATTCCATTATAATATCAATTGATAGATATGATAGCAGTATAAATAATGTTTTCTTAAGGATAAATCTATATGTACATAATCATTGTACATAATGGATTACATAAGTTCATGTGGAAGAAGTCTGACTGTGAATGTGAAGTGTGGAAAAGTCAAAAATTATAGACTTTCGATGGATGCGCGCCACATATCCATTATGTAATGTATTATGTACTTGTAGCATGATCCAATTAAAATTGAAAAAATCTTATTGCAACATGAAGATGCACGTGGGTAATCATTGGAAAATTTTAGGTAGTTAAAATTTTTAGTGGACCAAAATTTTGGGTAGTCGAATCCTAGATGTAGAAATATAAGAAGGCGGACCCTCTCTCATCGAAAGAAATGAGATTATCGCGGATACAACAAATTAGCCAAATTCCCCCAATGTAGAGCCAATCAAAACTTGGTCTAAAATCTGAAGTCTTCTCTATATAAATTCACTTCTTTCATGTTCAAAGTATATTGGAGTTCTAAGCTTTCAAAGTCATCTTCAAGTTTACATTGTTACAGTTCTTAAAAAAATTGTTGAGGCAGAAAACTTCAACAAGGTATTCTTATTATTTTGTTGTAAATTCTTCACATTTTGAGCAAAATTGAGGAGTGTTGGTGTATTATAATCAATATAGTACATCCCTCTATGGTTTGATAAAAGAGAGCTCAAAATTCGCTCATTTATCCAGAAAATAAAAATTTTCATCGCAAAGAATACATGGGTCTTAATACCCTATATTAAGGATATTGTTACCCTTGGATGAGGGGAACACTATCTTACTCAGAAGTAATTTGAAAACTAATGTATTCTTCTTTTTTCTTTAGGGTTATTGACAATTTAAATATATTACTTTCAAAAGATTTTGTCAAAGAAAATAGAGTGAGTGATTTCATTATATGTTTACTTTTAAGCAATCTTAGATTAAGGTACATTCGTAACTTTTGATATTCGTGAAAAGTGATCTAAATACTAATTTTGTATATTTGTCTTACTTGTTTACTTATAGTATGCTTTGAAATTTATTTTAATTCATGTTTAAGAAATAAATCTTTAATTAGGATGCCTATTTAAAAGCATTTGGGAAATATTTCAATGTTTACTTGCCTACTTTAGAGTTTTTAGCATGGCAAAGTTAATTCTCAATTCTTCAAAAGATTAGAATTTCTCTAAGAGACTTGTACACCAAGGGATTAAAGAGACCCCATTTCAGTTTTTGCTTGTTACAACTATTTGTTGGTCCATGTTTACCAAGGTCCGTGTGTGGCTCATTCAGTTATTTATATCAACGGGTTCGTGCGAAGCCCAAAGACTATTTTTTATATCTTTTGAGACTTAATTCCGTTTTCAAGTAAGTTTTATGCATGGGTTCCATATAAATAATACTATTCTATTCATTGTAAAACATACAATTTGAGAGATTTTAATACAAGACATATTGCTTTCTTCTCGTTCTTCATTGAATTAATTATGAACTTATCAAAATTATTTCTTGTGACGTTCAAACAAATCGAGTGAGATTCTTAAGTCTTGTAATCACAGAGTCAACATATTGTCGGTGATTGTTTTGGTTCCTTGATTCAATATTTTTAAATCAAGTTTAAACGTTGATTTTTTGGCTTTCTTGGGTTGAAACAATCTTATATGGGTTTCGTAATTGCTATTGCTACGTTGATTCGCATCAGGTTCTCATTGGGCTTATAAGATTAAAACCAAATCTGATAGTTCAGTTTAGCGTTACAAAATTAGATTGGTTGCTAAGGGTTTTAATCAATAGTATAGTCTGGATTATGAAGAACCTTTTGCTCCTATTGCCAAGATAATCACTATTCGGACACTTATTCGTATTCCATTTGTTCATCTGTGTAGTCTCTCTCAATTGGATGTCAAAAATACCTTTTTGAATGGAAATCTTCAAGATGAGGTTTATATGGTTTTCCCTCCTAGTCTTTCTCATGCTCCTGAATATATTTGCAAACTTAAGAAGACACTTTATGACTCAAACAAACAATCATCCGTGTTTGGTTTGAGAAATTTTTCACTATTGTTGCCTCTCTTAGTTTTACATCCACTCATCACGACTTTGCATTATTCCTCAGATGCACTTCATCTGGTCGCATTCTACTTTTACTGTATGTTGACGATATGATTATTACTGGTAATGATGTTGATTGATTGCTAATTTGAAGTCAGAATTGGCTCTCGTTTTGAAATGAATGACTTAGGTGTATTATCTTATTTTATGGGGATCAACATTTCTTCTTCTCTAGATGTTATCTTATCTTTCAGTCCAAGTATACTAAAGATGTTATTAAGCATTCTCATCTCACTGATACTAAATTGCTAATACTCGTCTTGAGTCTAACTCTCGATATTCACCCTCTGATTGTGTACATGGTGTACCTTTGACTGATCCTACTTTGAAATGTATAATTGTTGGATGTCTGGTTTATCTCACCATCACATTTCTTAGTATTGCTTATGGTGTTCACATTGTTAGTCGATTTGTTAAATCTCCTACTGCAGTTCACTAGGCTGTTGTTGTTCGTATTTTGCGCTATCTTCGTGGTACTTGCTTTTAGAGTCTTTTGTTCCCATCAACCTCTAATTTAGTGTTTTGTTCCTACTATGATACTTTGAGCCAGTAACCCCACTGATTGTAAGTTGATTGTAAGTCCACTACTAGCTTTTGTATATTTTTTGGTGATTCCTTTATCTTTTGGTAGAATAAGAGGCAGACTGTTATTTCTTGTTCCTGTGCTAGGCAGAGCATCGTGCTATGGCATCCACCACCACTAAGATTGTATGGTTGTGTTGGTTACTTACAGACATGAGCGTTCCTTCATCCTCTCTAACCTCTTTATTTTGTGATAATAAAAGTACTATTAGATATCTCACAACTCTGTGTTCTATGAGCGCAAAATGCATATTGAGACTGACTATCATTTGATTCGCCATCATTTGCAGACTGGCACCATTTTCTTACCTTTTGTTTCTTCATCGTTGCAACTTGCTAACTTCTTCACAAAGTCTCATCTAGTTCGTCACTCTCTCTTCTTGCTCAACAAACTCTCGTTGCTTCTTGCAGTTGCATTGTGAGTTGAGGGGAAATGTTAGCCTTATATAATATTATAGTATAATATTACTAGTTTCCTTCTGTTATAGAGTTTGCTCTTCTTGTAGTATATAATGTTGGAATTATTGATTAATTGAGTTTCATTAAATGTATTTAATGAGTGGGCTATTACAATTAATTTGGGTGAATTGGAAAAGTCTCTAATATATTCCCATAAGTTGATAAGCCCATTTGAAGTGTCTTATATATGGTAAGGAATCCCACATCGAAAGTTTACAAGAAAAAATACTTGTTTATATAGTGGGATGTGTGTATAAGTTATAATTTAATAAGTGACCTACAACTTGGTTACCTTTGGCTAGCCAAAGGCTAGCAAACTAGCCACCACTAGAGTGGTGCTTCGCACCACTCACGCCGTTCGTCCTGGTCCCGGTCTCGACCCGCGCACGCCGCAAAGTACGCATTTGGCGTTTTAGAGGCGCACTTCGCACGTACGCATCGTCGCGAGGAGCTGGGGAGCCTTATAGTTTTCAGAAATGGATTCATGGTTCGATGACATGGCGACAGGATGCTCGATGAGTTGGCATCCTAGGTGGCACACCCGTAGCAGGTTGCGTCACTTCGTCCCGCGTGGCAGTTGGTACAGTTGGACGTACACGTGACATCTGCATGGCTGGTGATTGTTCGAAATTGGTGAATGGACACTACACTTCATAGTTTAATCTGGATCGTCAGATTATGAAATAGTGTGATCCAATGACTAAAACAAATCAGCTCAAGTGGTGCAGTAGTTCATGAAATGTCACACACCCATTCAAGGAGACACTTCAATCTCTATAAATAGAGACCTCCAAATTCGTTTTGGATACACCAAATCAATTACAACTCCATTGATTTCTAAATTCTCCTCTCTCCATATTCTATTTCCAAAACTCTCTCAAATATTCGTCGTTATTCCGTTCGAGTACGTTCATTCTTTGGTTCGATCGACAAGGTTGGTAGTGTGCAGTATCGATTTTGGAAGAAGCGTTGTATCTTGGGAGACAGACGTCCATAATCCCGTTTGCACTTTGTTGGGGGGCGAAATCTGTTTTAAGGAGATTTGCTTTGACATACCTCGATTCATCTTCTACTTTTATTTTCTGTTATTTTTATTTGTTCTTTCGATTGCGTTAGTCGAATTTCCGACAACATATAAACATATGTATTTCATTAGAAACCTAACATTTGGTGTCTAAAGAATTGGTTTTCTTCTTCAACTTCTCTTAGTCGTTCTTCTCTTTGGTTGATTTATCAAATTTGTTTATATTGTTTTCATGTATCTTAGGAAAGAAAAATAGAATGACTTTCATTGCTTGCATTCATAAATCCACAGCTATTATCAAATATTTACATGCTGGTCTTTGAGGCCAGCTTTTGTAAATGCTCTTAGAGGATTCAGATTTTATCTTCTGATTATAGATGATTTTTTTAAAAAAAAAAATTGGACTTTTTTCTAAAAGCTAAATTTGATACTTTTTAAACCTTTAAACTCAGTAAGATTTTGATTGAAAATCAAACTAGCAAAAAATTAAAGCACCTAGGACTCACAATGATCTTAAATTCTGTAATCTTAAGTTTTGATTCCATCTGCAAAGAATGTAGCATTCTAAGAAATAGTACTGTCACATGCACAACTCAGGAGAATAGTGTGGCAAAAAATGAATAGAATCTTATTGGAAAAGATTATATTTATGCTTTTATGTTGTAGACTTCTAAAATTATTGTAGAGTAAGGGCCCAAAAAATGCTATTTATCTAATTAATAGAATTGCTTATAGTGTTATAAATTTTAGAACTTCTGTACAAATTTGGTCTGAAAACCTGCAGACTATTTCAAACTTGGAATATCTGACTTGCAGCCTATTCACATCAAAGTTAAGGAAAACTTGAACAAAATCCTTAAAATGTGTTTTTTTTTTTTTTAAAGTACGGGGAAGAACCCAAAGGATATAAGCTTTGAGTTAAAGAACAGAAGTGTTAAAGAGTCATAATAAGCATATATGTTATTTTAAATGAAAATGTGATGCCTTGATTTGATTTTGCTACTTTTTTTCGGATGAAAATTTGATAACTAAAGAAACAGTTTTAGAAATTCAAAATTTTGAACATGATGATTAGATTGAGGCGGAGACATCTCAACCTGAAAAAGATCAAATACAATCTGATGAGGAAAAAAAAAATCAATCGCAAAATCCAACCTTAACTTGACTCGATATAGAAGTAGAATAAATAGATTTCCTTCTACTAGAATCAACAATTAAGATTTTTTAACTATATTCTGTATTTTAGATTCCTTTATTATGAATCAAGTACAAACCAAATTAAAACTAAACAAACCTAGCCATTCTCTCTCTATACATATGCGATTTTTTTGCCTATGGAGCCGCCACCACTCCAACACCCTATTCCACCACTAAAGCCGTCGAATCCACCACTCAACTCTAGCTGAATCTCACTCTCTACACAAGTGACCCCCCACCTAGGCCCACAACACCATATAGGGCCCAAAATCAGTAGAAGATGCCTTAGGATTCGCAAATTACGAAACCTAAAAATAAGATTTCAACCCTAATTGTGAGTCCTATCATTGCAAGGGAGGTCGCCTTGACCCCGACCCGTCCCGTCCCGTTTCCATCGCTACGAACCATGTCCATTGGATTCACCACCACTAATACCTTGGGATTTAATCAAATTGGCCAAAATCAGAATGTTGAGATAGAATTTCCTTGAGATGTATGCGAACCTTGCACGCAGCCAATACCTTGATCTACATACATACTCTCACCATAGATCTCACTGATCCATACAAGCCATACCATCAGCTTTCCCTTCAAAATTCCAGTCCGGCAAAAATAAGCCTCATCTGCCACCAGACGTGCGTGGACATCACATACAGGCCGTCGTCTTTTGGTCATCAACACATGGGTCCCACACGCCAACATCTCACCTCACATCACCTTACCTAAAACGCACTCCTTTTTCGTTAATAAGGAACCTTATATAGACTTGGGTAAACCGACCATTGATATGACTAATTTGGAAGAGGTAATATTGGCTAAGCCCTAAAAGTTTACACCTGCACGTAAGTTTTCCCATCACAAAGCCTACCATGAGAAAGATAATTGACATTTTTCAGAAATTTGATTTTCATTGTGGTTTGAGTTGGAGCTTATTGACATGATACACATACATCTTACACATAAGGATGACTATAGTAGATTATTTCTTAAGCCTTCATGGTATATTGATGGGTGTTCGATAAGAGTCCTTAAATGGATATGTAACTTTCAACTTGAGCATGAGACTCCGATTACTCCAGTATGTGTTTCTTTTCCTTTATTTTTGGTTCATATGCATGCCGAGGGGTTCTTATTCATTCTTTCTAAGACTATAGGATTTTCCTTGAAGATTGATGATGTCACTTTAGATTTGAGACGACCTAGTGATGCTAGGGTTTGTACTGAGGTGAACTTTTGGCAGTCAATCGTCTATCACTATAACAAAATTGTGATTCCGCGACATACAAAAAGTTGTCGCAATAAGAGATTTGACGTGATGCATTTTTAAAATTTGTCGCAATGATTGTGATAAAAAAAATAAGTACCAGAAAATATAAAGCGACATAAAAAGTAGTCGCGACATAAAATAAAATATGTCACCAAAAATGTGAGGGAAGCAAGGCGCCAAAATATTTTTGGTGGGAAACTTATGGCAACAAATTTTTATTTTTTGCAACAAAGTGTTTGTGAAGTAATACTGTCTATTTTTTGCGACGAAAAAATAATTGTTGCTAAAAATTCTATAGTTGGAGAAAAAAATCATTACAAGAAAAATTATTTTTTGCAACGGAATATTGCAATAGGTTTTTTACAACGCTCACCCATATATTGTAGGTTCCAATGTTGCCATATAGTAGAAGGAAACGTGCAATGTAGGCTGCAAAAGCCCTCAAATGTATGTTGTTGTTAAGTTTTTGCGACGTGTCTCGTTTGTTGCTTTTATTTTATTTTGCAACACTTTTTGCTTGTTGTATTAACTTCTTTTTGCAACCTTTTTTTTTATTTTTTTGGTAACAAGGGTTTGTATTGTGGTCTGATAAAATTTTAATACGTAATATAATTTTATTAGTTTTTTATTTTATTTTTTTACCAAAAGGAAAATTTTTATAATACAAGCTTTATAAAATTTCTAGAAAAAATCTTATCTCCTAAAAAATTCGAAAAACAAAAAATATATCATTAGACAATTAAACTTTCAATCACATAATAACTTACAAAAAAATAAACTACTTGGTCGAACCAATTCATAAAGGAAAATAGATGTCTCAATACTTGAGCAAATAAATAAATAAATTATAATTCATCTATTATTAGCAGGCGGTGGCATGTTGAACATTGTTGCTGATTCAGATTATTGTGAAGATGTGCCAAGTTGACTCGATACGAACTTATGCATTTGTTGTGGGATTTTCAGACCAGAGTGCATCAAAACAACTAAAACTCTGGATATTCTTCATCAATAGTTATGTCTGTGTACAGGTCATCATCCGGATTTTCATCTCGTCGAGTGAAATCCAAATGTTAATAGTCATTCATCAAAATTTTGGTCAGACGTGGAGCTAGGACTTGGAAAAGGATTTCGTCATGAAAGCAAATTTCACAAAAGGTCGATTTGCAAGAAACTCGATAACCATATATATGATAAATAGCAAAAATAAAATAAAAAATTAATTTTAGATTGAATGTACTTGGATTCGTCAATTTGTATATCAAACCATCTTCAATAAACAACAAACAACATTCAGAAGGAATCAACATGAAACCAAGAAAATAATAATAAGCCTCGTTGCATTGGGATTGAATGAACATCCCTAGGCACAAAGAACTCAAAAATGAAGAGGTAGTGTAAACAAAATGAGAAAGACCTCTTATAAAAAGAAGTGGAAAGATACTGAAGAAGAAGGAAAAAAAAAAAAAAAAAAGAAGGAACGTGATATTTTCCCTCCAAATACTTGAGCCAACATAAAAGAAAATTCTCGCGATTGTGTATAATTATTTTTCAAACAAAAAGGAAATTTTATTTAATAAATATTTTATAAATTTATTGGGTTAGGAAACGGGTTTTCTAATGAACTTGACATGATTAATGGTCTATGATCTTATGAGAGGATAATTATTTTTTCATATTATGAGATAATCATTACTTTTTCTTTGTAGTTATCTTGTAGATAATTTATGACTGTTAAAAAATTTTCATATTAAGCTCATGTATGGACTTGCTGATAAGTGTAGTTTTTATGCTTATTCGAGATTCTAAATTATGATATTTTTTTATTTTTTTAATTAAATTCTATCTAATTTATGTTAAATTATATTTTGTAGGTAAAACTTGATGTTTAACCCGTAAAAATCGACCCGGATCGATCCGGAACCGCGTGCCGACCCGTAACCCGAGCGGGCGGTTCACGGGCCAAAGAGGTGTGACCCGCGGGTTTCGCGGGTTTAGGCTTCATGGGCCGCGGTTAACTCGTTGGCCCGTTAAAAAAAAAAAAAAAAGGTGTCAACCTAGTTGGGATGTACTTATGCTATAAATATTTGATAATACTAATTAGACATGCATTTAGTTTTTATTTGTTTTAAGTTAAATTTAACTTTGCAAAGTTATAAATAATTCATGTAATATTAAATTTGAATTCTATGTAAAAATTTCTTGATATAATTATGAATTTATTATGTTGTTCAATTCTTAGTTTACATTTAACAAAAAAAATTTTTTTGCTATAAATATGAAAAATTCCATATTTTTATAATTTTATTTATACAATCCTACGGGCCAAACAGGAACGAACCGCGACCCTGACCCGCATGGGCTAGACCCGGATGGGTCAGCGGGTGGGCTTGGGTTGTAATCCAAAATTGTGGGCCGACCCGTAACCGGCCCAGAACCCACAGTGACTAAATATATTTTATGTTAGGTGATAAGTGCGTTTTACACACTTAATCTAGGCCACAAATATGGATAATTGTTAAGAAATATGTGAAATATAGATTAATTCGATATAATTTGTGTTTTAGAGGATAACAATGATGAATACGGTGGAAATTAGGAAATAAAGCGAAAAATGGCTAAAATGAAGCGAAATCAAACCTTGAGGACTCAAGTGCAAATATTAAAAAGTTGTGTCGATCTCACGAGGAAGATTTGAGAGTGTTAGGCATCAATTAGATGAGAAAAGAAGCCAAAGGGATGAAATATAGTTGAAGTACTAGAAGTACTATCATATATCAACTTCTAGCCGAAAAAGTTATGCTTTGAATTTTCAGTCTTGGTTTGAGACCCTTTTTGGCATAGAAGACGTTTAAATTTGAAGTTTCGTATTTCAGGATGATTTGTATCCCTTTGAGTTATCCTCCCAACACTTTTTGAATCACCTCAATTGGATATCGGGAGACAAAGATATGACCAAAATATTGAAAGTTGTCTAGTGGAAAAAATATATAACCATGCGGCACCACACATGCAATCAGGCAATTCAGATGAGAGAGATTTTTGTTCCATGCGGCTGCATGGTAGGTTTTCGATACGATTTTTTTGGTTTCCTTTTCTCATTCAACCACTTATGAAAAAGAATTTGGTACACGTATTTAAGCATAAAATCTTCCAGGACGATGGGAGAGAAGTCATAAGAGGTAGAAGAACCCTAAAAAACATCAAAAAGAAGAATTTGGGGCAAGGGTTTCAAGGAGAACTACAAGAATTCTTGGATTTCAATCTCAAGGGTGATTTTTGGTGATGTCTTCTCTTACATTATTTTTGTATTTTCTTTTCTTCTCCATTTTAGGCTAGATCTATTTGTGTTGGGTGAACGATGAACCTTGTGATGTGATATTTTAATTCCTAGTTTTACTTTGTTGATATTAAAACGTGTTTTGAATTATTGAATGGTTTATATACATTGTTTTTTCTCTACAATTATATGTGCAATAGTTGTATGAGTTTGGTGGCTTATTTTATGCATTCGAAAGAAGAGAAATAAGCTCGACGGGGTATAAATCACCATAGGGTTTGATATGTGATAGAAATATACTGCTATGCTCTACGTGAATCTCTCAGTGTTTACAAAACATCATGTATTCTTGTATATTACATTTGTCATAGAAATATAGTCAAATGGTATGCGAGAATATGTTCAATTCTACTCGAAAGAGATTATTGGATAAGTTAGAAACATTGATTCTTCAACCAATTCATCATGTTGTCAACTTTGTAGAACTAGAATTAAAATGGATCATTGCATGGGAATTCACGAACCTAATGTGTTTCTTTTCTATTAGTTACTTTAATTTGCATTCAATCATATAATTTGCATTTAGTTCAATTAATTCATCCACTATTGCTTTCGTTTAGTTTAGCTACAATTTAGTTACAAAACTCAATCATATTTCACGTCTCAGTTAAGGTCAAAATAGGTAAAATAGAACTGGTAAATCTCTGTGGGAACGATACTTGAACTCTAAAATCCATTTTATTACTTGAACGATCCGTACACTTGCGGTAGTTTTTATTCGAAACATATTTTCGTATAAATTTAGTTTGATTTTATTTACTTTGACACTAATTTGAATTTTTGTTTTATCTTATTTTGTTTTTTAGTTAACTCTGTTCTATTAATCTATTTCATGTTTGCACTCTATCTCTATACTTTTTCGGATAATTGCATGATTCTAACTTGGTAAGGTAAAGAAACTTTTGCGATGGATAATCTCTACATAAATTATGAAGATATGCTTGGAAGATACTCGAGTTGTGATAATTGTTACGCAATGTATTGTACTGGACAATGTTTGTTCTAGTACTCTTGGTTACACATGCCGAAACTTAGAGGTTTAGAGAATATTTAAGGTGTCGGAAGCAAGCAATTGACAAAAATGATGAAGGGTACATGCTAGTTGGAGATTTTATACCTTACAATTGGGATGATGATATCAAACTTGTAGGAGATTGTCCTTCTCTATTAGAAGAAAAGGTAATTGCAAAGTATTTCGAAAAACTGGTCAAGTTGGATGAAAGCGAGATACTTTTGGACGATGGCATGTACTTGGAAGAATTTCAACATTGGGGGTACAATCCATGTGAAGGGGTCATCGGGACTGACTTCTCATTGCTCGTGGATTTATATTGCAAACCAATTATTCCACCCGATGAGAGTTCAACAATGTTCCTTTGCATTTTAGCACATAGAAAAGGCCATAGATAAGTTCATATGCTTTTCAATCATTCATTGGAAACTATAAGGCACTCCTTCAAAATTGTGTTTCAAGCTATTGTTGAATTCTCTGCTCTTCTAATTCGACCAGATCCCAACTACAATCACAGTGTCAAGCATCACGTACCAAATCGGAACAAACATCCACTGTTCGAGAATTGCATATGTGCAATTGATGGCACGCACGTCAGAGTCGTCCACCCACGCAATGAATGAATGAACTTTATTGGACGCAAAGGAATATCTACGCAAAATGTCATGGCGGCATGTGATTTTAACTCGTGTTTTACATTTTTGCTCCCAGGTACGACAGGGAATACACATGATACCCGTATCTTGGCTCATGTATACAATCCTGATTGATTTTTCACAACCAGTAGCGGGAAAACATTATCTGGTTGACTCAGGATTTGCCCATGGACCTGGGTATATGGCTCCTTATAAGGGGTCCAATATATTGTACCATTTTCAACAATTCTATGATGGAGACACCAGACATAGACGCAAATTTCAAAATGCACGTGAGAAGTTTAATTTCAGATACTCGTTTTGTAGAAATGTAATTGAACTTGCATTCGAAATTTGGAAAAGTCGGTGGAAAATTTCCGATCATATGTGGAGTTATAATTTCAGAGTGCAGACTGCTCTTGTAATAGCAACTATGGGTATTCATAACTTTCTTCGATAGGCTGGCGAGGTCGACGAAGCATTTACGAGAGTAAAGATAGATCCCGATGATGTAGAGGTGGAGCTTCCAAACGAGCATAAAGAAATCGCACCTGAAATGAACGTACCTGAAATGCCACGAACGAAACAAAATTACAATTACGACTATGTTGACATAATGGGCATTGTTTACACTATTTGTCGTATTCCGAAAGTTGGAAATAAAAA
The DNA here is from genome assembly GCA_019097785.1 of Fraxinus excelsior. Classification (NCBI taxonomy): domain Eukaryota; kingdom Viridiplantae; phylum Streptophyta; class Magnoliopsida; order Lamiales; family Oleaceae; genus Fraxinus; species Fraxinus excelsior. The sequence continues at coordinate 12,830,139 of CM032636.1, read as the reverse complement.
AAAAAATTGTTGTCGAACTTGATTTATTGACTTAAGGCGTACTTGTGTATACATTGTCTCAATTACAACGCATGTGACCGTTTAGCACAATTAGTACACATCATTAACTCCAAGTTATGCCCAATAAGACGTGTAATTGAACGTGGCAAAGTGAAAACTAGTTTTATGGCACAAAGGTACACAGTAGCAGATTTGAGTAAAAAATGGTGAATATTATTACATTCAAGATTCTTGAAAATGGAACACTTTCCAATGATGGGTCACCCTGAAATTAACTTCAAACTCAATTTTCATATTGTCCACGTTAGCAGGAGGGTAGAATGGTAATTCCATTACAAAATTAAGCATGAAATTGCACACTTGTCTAAAATTGTGGAGTTTTTCTTTATAGGAATTCTCATTTAACCAAAGAATAGATTGATGATGAGTTGGAAGCATATCTTGGAGTCAATAATGTTATTTGGATGTCCTGTGAGTTTTTTGTTATTTCTTCCATATTTCTAGTTCTATTTTCTTCTTTTCAAGTTTGATGAACCATTATAAGTAGTTTGACCTTGAAATTACTATTACTATAGTTTATTTGTATTTGTTTTGGATTTGGAGATAACCAAGTTTGTAGATAATACCTTGATTTATATTTATTTGGTTGATGTAATATGATTTTTTTTTTTTTTTTTTTTATCTATTTTGATATCAATTATATTAATAATTGTACAATGAAGTAGTCTTTTCATTTAATGAAGTAAGTTATAGTTTTATATAAATGTGTATCATATTAACAATTCTATTGCAAGGAAAGAAATTGAAAATTATATGTTTAAAAAATCTCTGATGTCAAGAATATCTAGAGTTTTACATCAATAGTTATGTCTCTGTAAAGGTCATCATCAAGAATATCCAAAGTTTTAATTGTTTTGATGCACTCTGATCTGAAAATCCCTCAACAAATGCATAAGTTCGTATCAAGTCAAGTTGGCACATCTTCACAATAATCTGAATCAACAACAATGTTCAACATGCCACCGCCTACTAATAATATATGAATTATGATTTGTTTATTTATTTGGTCAAGTGTTGAAATATCTATTTTTCTTTATGGATCGGTTCGACCAAATAGTTCTTTTTTGTAAGTTATTGTGTGATTGAAAGTTTAATTGTCTAATGATTAATTTTTATTTTTTTGAATTTTTTATAAAGCTTTAATTATAAAAATTTTCCTTTTGGTAAAAAATAATTAAAATTTTAAAAAAGTTATATTACGCATTAAAATTTAACCAAACCAAAAACCAAACACTTGTTACAAAAAAATTTATTAAAAAAAAAGGTTGCAAAAAGAAGTTAAGACAACAAGCAAAGAATGTTGCAAAATAAAATAAAAGTAACAGAAGAGGTATGTCGCAAAAACATAACAACAACAACATACATTTGAGGGATTTTGTAGCCTACATTGCACGTTTCATTCTACTCTATGACAACATTGGAACCTACAATATATGGATGAGCATTGTAGAAAACCTTTTCAAAAAAATAATTCTTGTAGCTATTTTTTCCTCAAACTATAGAATTTTTAGCAACAAATGTTTTTTTTTCGCAAAATATAGACCCTATTACATCACAAACACTTTGTTACAAGAAATAAAAGTTTGCCGCCATAAGTTTCCTACCAAAAATATTTTGATGCCTTGCTTCCCTCATATTTTGGCAACATACTTTATTATTTGTCCCTACTTATCCCAACAACTTTTTATTTCGCCTTATATTTTTTGGTACTTATTTTTTCATCACAATCTTTGCGACAAATTTTAAAAATGTATCACGTCAAATCTCTTCTTGCAACAACTTTTGTATGTCGCAAAAAATCTTGTTGTGGAACCACAATTTTGTTGTAGTGGACATACATAAATAAATATATAATAAATTAGGCGACAATTATATATAGTTGAAGCGACAAACCCTTTGTGTAACAGAATAAATTTAATTGTGAGCACAACTTGACACATAAATAAATGTTCATCGTCACAAAATAATTTTCGTAATAATTTTATATGTTGTAAAAAAAATATGCGACGTATATAAATAATTACGAAATAAATTAGACAACGACTATACATCGTTGCACAAATGATGGCGCGATAAACTCTTTGTGTTGCAAAATAAATTTAATTACAAACAGTTGTTACATAATAAATTGTACTACAAATATTGAATATATTAAAATACATTATGTGACATATCTAACACATTGTAAAATATATTTCATGACAAACATTACTTGTTATTAAAATATATTACTACGAGCATGTGTTGTTGCAAAATAAAATAGATAACAAAATTACACATTTAAAAGAATATTCGCAACAAACATTTTTCTCGTAAAAACTTTATTGGAATAATTGTTGCAACAAACTATCTTATTGACCTTTTATATTTTCACAACATATATGCATGCGATAGCATCATAGCTTCAAATATCATGTTGCTATTTCGTATTTTCTCCGGTAAATAAATGGTGTTGCAATTCTGTTAATGCGATAAATTGATGAAATTTGTCGCAAAATACATTTTGTGACTCAACATTCACAACAAACATATTTCTCGTAAAACCTTTATTGGAATATTCATTGCGACAAACCGACTTGTTGCCCTTCTAATTTTTCACGACATATATACATTGCGACAACATTATAGTTACAGATATTGTGCGTTATTTCGTATTTTCTCGTCAAACAAATAGTGTTCATTAATGCGATGAATGACTAAAAGTCGTTGCCCAACATATTCTATGACTCAGATAGCGCGACAATACCCACAACAAACATATTGTCGTCGCTAAATCACTTTTGCAACAAAATCTCAATATTTGAAACAACATTTTTTTTTTTTTTTTGTCACGAAATTGGTTATTTTTTGTAGCGTATGAGAAATGACTAATTTCTTGCTTTTATTGTAGATATTTAGACCACTCCTAATAGCAGTGTACTTCGAGGACACATCCCGCTCCCTAGATTGTTGTTCCTCCTCCCTCTCAGCTTCATCCTCCTACTAAGACCACTACTAGTATGCAAGGTGACTTTTTTAGCCGTGGAAGCAGTGGATACTAGTTTTAGTTGTTCTACCTATGTTCCCCATTACTCCAATAGCAGTCCCTTATATTACATGGATTGCACTTGCTATTATTATCTAGTGACAGAACCTACTATAGCATCGACGACACCTCATAATGTACCACATCTAGCTTCTACAGATACTTTTATAGAGACTCTTCTAGAAGATTATGCACAGACACCACCATAGTGTACTACTAAGCCAACTCACATGGCTCCAATTAAGGTACTTCCTCCTATTAGTCCTACACCTATTATTATTACATTTCCTACTACGAGGCACCCTCTGAGCATACACATGTTAGTTCTCCATCATCGGAGATACATTCAGAGGGTATTCAATCATCATACGGTTTAGGTTCCAGCTTATAGAGTTATACATGAACACTATCCTAAGCCCTTACTAAGGGCTTGTTGGGTGATATTGGTACTGGCGAGTATGCCATGGAGCTTGTTGCTAGATCACTTCGAAAAGAGGCATCGTATGAATGTTGGTTCTATTATGAAATTTGCTATTAAGAACTTATTTTTCGACCGGTTGGTAGGAAATTTAAGTCATCATTTCCAAGCCTACTATCCGTAGTCCAACTCTATCTAAAGACAGGATTAAGGTACAAAATCAGATTCACATGGAAGGGATGGGTCTTGTTGATTACAAGATTAATATCAAGGACGACCTCACCATCAGCAGATAATAGGTTGTTTATTGAGATACAAATAGCAGAGTCAGCACCTACACAAATAGCCACTCTAGTGGTCTATCTTTAAAAGCAAAATTAAGAACCAAATACTTGTGAAGAAGCCATAAGTTATAAAGAATTTAAGTTCTGGAATGAACCCATGAAAGACGAAACGAATTCTTTAATGAGTAATAAAACTTGGGTTCTTGTTGATAAATCTAATAATTAGAAAATAGTTGATTGTAAATGGGTTTATAAGTTAGGGTCCGTTTGATTGTAAGGGTGAAAAATGAGTGGAAACAAAATATTTTATTGGGAATTGAATTGCCTAGGATTTGTTTGACTGGTAATTGTAATTAATTGTGTTTGATTAGTATAATTTCCCACCTGAAAAATGTTGAAAGTTTGATGTCCATATGGTTTCGTTTTTCAAGGAAATTGTTCATTAAAGTGATAATTTTTTCTACAATTGAGTCTAGAATTTGTTTCAATTGCCAAAAAGTAAAAATAAAAAATAAAAAATTACCATACTAAATATCATTCGTTTGTCTTTATTTTGCATGAAAATTCTCAATAAAAGTGAATTTTTTTTTTCTTACAATAATTGATAGAATTTGTTCTCATTTATAAAAAAACAAAAAAAAAGTAGGAAAATGAAAAATCACCAAAACCAAAAGAAAAGCAATTCCATGAATTGAAGGAAAACAGGCGCGTGAAGGCCTCAGGTGGGAAAACAATTCCTAGGAAAACTTATGCCATCAAACACCACAATTTGGAGAAAATGGAAAACATTTTCCTTCTTCCATGGAATTCCTTGCCTATCAAACACACTCTTAAAGAACGTGAGTCTAATACTAAATAAGAGATATAAAGTTAGACTAGTAGAAAATAGATTTACTCAAAAAGAGGGGATAGATTATAATGAAATGTTTTGCCTATTGTAAAATATACATCTATCAAAATTTGGCTTCCTTTAATTTACCATTTTAACTGGAAACTAAATCAAATTAGTAGTAACACAATTTTATTAAATAGGATCTGGGTGAAATTATATTTATGAATCAACCTAAGAGTTTTGAGTTAAAAATCAAAACTGAAAAGGTTTGGATAGGGATGTCAATCCGACTCACCGCCTTAAACAACTCGTGGCTCGGCTCGCGGCTCATTGGAACCAAGCCGAGGCTCAAGTCAAGCCTTATTTTCAATTGTTGGTCCTAGCCCGAGTCAACCCGTGTGACTCCCCGTGTCTTGTATTTTGGCTGCCTTTTTTGTCTGTCTTTAAAAAGGCAGCTTGCCATAGCCCGTCTTTTCTGGGCATTTAAAAATAAAGGTAGTTGCAGTTTTTAAAGGCAGCCACAGTTGATTTTAAAATGGGCAGCTAATGAACCAGCTCAGTTCGGAAAGGTTCAAATCGAAAGTTACAATCGAGCCTCATTTTTTCGATCAAGCTTTGACTCAACTCAAAAAATGGTCAATCCGTTTTTACCTAAGCCGTGAATTTGGTTTGAAACAGGTTTCTAAACAGTGGTATTTAAAATTTAACAATATATTCAAACTTATTGCGAAATTTTATTGAATGGTAAAGCAAAAAAAATTATTCTGTATACAAAATTAATTAATCCCAACGTTAACAAAATAAAAATAATAATAAACATTTCTTACAACATATCACATTATTCAAGGAATGATGGGACCAAACGCTCTGCATTCCATTAAGGACTTTTGGGCCCCACCTTCACAAAAGATCCATCTGACTGGGCACCGCAAAAAGCAGTTATTTCCCAATCGGATTGTGACAGAACCCGGTTCAAGCTCCAGTAATGGACCCGGAATGGGACCAAAGAGATAATTTCCTCCAAGCAATAACCTCTCAAACTGGGCTAACTCTGAACCCGAACCCGCTGCCAACACTTTTAATGTATACTGGGTGGGTAACATGCCCGATAACTTGTTGTTTTCCAGTGACAGAGCTGATAATTTTGGCATTAAACCCATGAACCCGGGTAAAAACCCGTGGATATTATTGTTGCTCAAATCCACTGAAATGAGTTCACTGGCCAGACCCGAATTACCGGGTACTGGCACTGAGTCGTATTGGTTGTATGAGAGAGTTAACTGTTGTAAAGAGGGGTGAGTGAATAGACTCGGAGGAACTGACCCACTGAGTTTGTTGTGACTCAGGTCCAAGACTTGAAGATATGCACAGTTGATCACGTTCGATGGAATGTTGCCCTCAATTTGATTGTTCCTCATTGAAATCTCAATGAGGGCTTCCGGGAAACTCGCTGGCATGTTGCCGGAGATGGCATTGTCACTGGCGTCAAGAAAATTCAAGTTACCGAGTTGAATCAGTTGAGGAAACTCTCCACTGAGTCTGTTTCCTTGAAGTTCGAGCCTTTTTAAATTCTTCAGACCGTTGAAGCTCAACGGAATTGTCCCCTCAAGCTTGTTGTTATCCAAGTACATCTCTTCCAAGTTGGAAAGCGTGCCTAGTGAGTCCGGCACCGATCCAGAGAGCAAATTCCTGGACAGCCCGAGCCTCTGCAGCCTAGTTAACTGAGAAAACGATCCAGGAACAGACCCATTAAAGTAATTATTCGAAATATCCAAGTTCTGTAAATAAGGGAGATTCCACGTCACGTTACTGAGCGAGCCGGAGTAATAGGCCGAGTCAAGAGCGAGTTCGGTGACCCGAGAAAAGCCATCCACAACAACATCGCACCGAAAGCCACAAGTAAATTTCTCTTTAAACAGATTGTCGCATGGATCAAGAGTGAAGTCCCATGAGTAAATGCAGGAACCTGGAGTAACTGAGTTCGGATCGACACAGTTCTTGAACTGGTTCAAGATTTGTATATCTTGCCAGTGCGTGGTTGAGTTCACATCCATGAGAAATTGTATCAAAATGAGTATGAATGTAATGAAAGAGAAGTTAGAAATGGGGGAGAAAAAAGGGCTATACATTTGAGAGAGAAGATGAAGATGAATGCTTATCGCTTCTGCAAGAGAGAGAGAGAGAGAGAGGAGTAATATGGGGTGTGGAGTTTTCGAGGAACAGAGAGAAATCTTTTGATGAGTGGTTTTCACGGGTAAATGTCAGAGGCTTATAAAAATTAAGAAGCATTACTTTTGACCCCCCCCCCCCCCCTTTTTTTTTTTGGTGGGCGGGTTTTTAAAGACTACGCTGATTCAAAAATAAGAAGTTGCATCTGAAATTGTTTTTATAAGAAAAATATTTGATCGAAAATAAATTTTACAGAAAATGTTTTTTTTTTTTAAGAAAATGTAATCCGAACAAGGGGTATATAAAGAGTCCATTTGGAATAGCTTTATATTCAACAGTGTTTATATTTTTATACCGATTTTATATTTAGTCTAGGTTTAGTACAAATTTTTTAAAATATATTTTTTCTCAAAACTTATTTTTAATTACATTCTTCTAATACAATAATTTTACACATATATTCATAATTTTTCCTACTTTGAACCTCATATACTCAAAAAAATCACTTTTCACAAACTTTATTCTTTAAAAAATCTAAATCAGACACCCTAAATTGGGGCAAAAGCTACAAAGCTTTTTAGAGATATTAATGTATTTTTTTTTTTTTGTTGATTTTTAAGTTTAATTAAATATAAATTATAATTTTCATAAAGGCTGAGTTAGAGCTTTTTAGAAAATCTCAAAATTTGGGCATCTCTAAAATAGTTATTATTATTATTATTATTTGGTAAAAAAGTAATTACAACTTAACCAAATAATTAATATTTGAAACAATAGCATTTTTTTGTCAACAGAAGGTGATAGGAGTGAGCAAAAAAATTGAAAACTGGATCAAATCGACAAAACCAAACCGATTTGGGTGAGTTTGGTTTGCACTAAGAAATTGGTTTTGTTTGATTACTTTTAACCATGAAAAAAGTCGGGTCGAATTGGTTATGGTTTAAGCAATCAACACATCAGTTAACCGACCCAATTAATTAATATTTAATTTTTCAAATTCATATTTTTAACATAAAAAAGTAATAAAATCGCAAATATAAATCTTTCTCAAATAATTTCTTTACCATCTACACTTATTTTATCAAAACTTCTAATCCCAAATGAAAAGAAAAGTAGGAGAAATAATTGATTGTTGTAGACTTCAAATTTAGATTGTAGCATGACTTTTATTTTATTATAATGTAATTTTTTTTTTATAATTATCATATATATATATGATGATTTTAGAAAAATCGACTATTTACTAATTATATTATATATATTATTGATAGCAAGATATATAAATTTTTTTGAACTCATTAAACAATTTTTTTTTTTTTTTTTTTTACTTAGATCAATGTCCAAATTGACCCAAATTGATTTGATTTGGTTTACTGATATGATCCGAGATAGACAATCACTTGTTCGAGTTTTGGAGTCCAAATTGAAGAAATTGACAAGTCAATGTTCAAGTTTCGTGAAGGGTCCAAGAGCCGAAACGAGTTGGATTCAAGGTTTGGAAGACATTTGGAAAGAAAACGAGTAGCGTGGACGAAAATGACCATAACTTTTAGCTCGATTGTCGAAATTTCGTCCATGAGTACATTCCGAAAATGGCACGAAATTCTGCACAAGGCTACGTGTGCGAATAGTACTTTTGGACTTGCAGTCGCACAGAAACAAGCCGAGAACAAGTTGACGGAAAACTTTCATTTTTGCACGAATTTCCTTATTAGACTAGAATTCTATTTTCTTTTCAATTTTACAATATTTTGCAACCTAATTACATTTTTATTAGAATTTCTAGCATTAGTATAAATATGAAACTTTATTTCATTGTAAAAAAAGAACATTTTTGACATTATGAAATATTAAGATTTTCTATCTTCTTGTTCTTGATTGAACATGTACCGAACTTGTCAAATATTATTATATTTGTGGCGTTCAACCCTTAGAACTTATCAAAAGATTAGACACCCTTTGTGGCATTCGCAAAACAAGGTTCATTGGTTTTGTAATCAAAAGGTCATTCAAATTTCATTTTTGTTTGGTTGCTTGGTTCAATAATTTGTGGGTCGAGATTCTACCATTTACAACCTGAATTTGGGCTTTCCCGACGTTTTCAATTAATTTCGCGATTTTCAAGCTAATCCCGTACCCGAATTTGCGTCATTTAGTTTGGTTTCAACAGCTAAATTGTGTTGGTTTGAGTTGAAATTTATTCAATTCAGTTTCGATTTCGAGTTGGACTCAAAATCAAATCAAACCAATTGGAACCATGCCCAAACCTAGAAGGTGGTTTTACACTTTGAAAAAGCCCTTCCTAACACACACTTAATTATTTATAAAATTGTGTAAATGTCAACATTCAAAAAAATCTCAATTGGGTGATTAAATTTAAGCTTGTCTTAATTAAGATACTAAATTTCAATTTAGTTTCCTGTTGATCACAAAACAATAATTTAGTTTCAAATTTCACCATTCGTCACTTGCTATCGCCAAATGACGTAAATTGCTTAAATGATAGTCATATTGCAATGGATCTTCAATGTTTTAACTTATTTCCCCACAATATTTAAAAGAGCAAAGTTTGTTATTATTCATAAGGCATCATCTTTGTATCATGTTGATGTCATATATACTAATTTTACCTTTTTCATTTTTTCCCCTCAAGCACTACGTAGTTTTCTTCTCACTGGTCATGGTTTCTCCACACAAGCTTTCATACCTCTTTACTCATGTCTTCACACAATCATTCAAGACTTGTCATTTCTTCTTCTCTCTTTATTATTTGTAATTTGTTATTTAATTTCGCCTGTCTTTTCCATTTAGATTTCCTTATATCTTATTTTCCTCTCTTTTGTTTTCTCTCTCTACTTCTCATATCCCATTTCACTTTCGCTCCATCGTTGTTCTTACTGCCCATTTGAAATCAAACCATAGATAACAAAATCATAGATTATTTTCACCGTTTGTTTTTCTTTACGATTCAGCCATCATGTATTCCTTTTGGTGAACAAAGTTTCTATGAAACTTCTTCATTTCTTTATATGATTGGAACCCCGTCTCCAAAATTTCAATCGATGCTGTTGTGTTCGCTTAATCTTTTCTTAAAATTCAAAACCTTAGAATTTTTGTAATCAGATGTGCGTTTTTAAATTTTCTATTAGGTATGTTATTTAAGTCCACCAGTGATGAGGAAATGATGCCATAGATTTTTAAATCTTTTTGAACCTTTTGTTTGGATGTTCAAATGAAATATTGGTTCTATTTTGGTGTATGTGACAAGCTCAAAAACCAGTTATAGAAATTAGAATTTAGAACTTTAGTTAGTTTGGTTATTATATTTGAATAAAGAAAACGAAAGAGTGGAGGAAAACTAAATCAAAAATTAAAATATTAATCAACTTGGATAGTACTTTTCTGGAATTCGTGGTAAAAGGATCAAGTCCCATTGTTATATTTCTCTACTTCTTGATGGTTTGGAAGGGTTTGTAAGACGTGTGTCTATCTTTGATCTTCAACTTTCACGTGTATTTTTCTTGTAAATAAATTATTGTATGATCAATCTTTTGACTTTTTGTTAGCAATCATTTCGTTAACTTTTATTATTTTTTTCCGGCTATATAATAAATTAATTACCCCTCATTTATTTTTTTATCTCAGCACACACAATCTTGGAGTTGCCTTTAGTACCATTTGAAATCTTATGCTAGGTTAAGTAGCTGACAAATGAGTGTCTATTGAGCAGGTGAAGCATGAGAAGTTATTGCACTATATCGTTCAAGAGTCTTCAGATGATGCAGATAGCAAATGAATGTTCAGACGTCAAATTGTTTAAGTTTTCAAATCAAATTTATTTTCCCCCAAACCTAGTCTTATAAACATGAGGTATTAACTTGATTTACGTGGTTATTGATTAGTCACTGCAATAGGTAAAAAAATCATGATCTATGCCAAGGATATGCACACTGGATTTAACAAAAAAAGTTGGAACTGTTACATATCCTTTGATTTCCAATAGCAATCTTGGAACTCTCGCCTCACGATCTTCCATTGATTTTGGGTATGAGGTTAAGTAATCATTTTGAAATAGATTATCATTTTAACAAAATCACTTAGAAAAAATATAACAGTAATCGTGAAACAAATACCACATCCATTGAGTTATTGTGCTCATTCATGATTCTATAGTTTAGCTTTGATGAGGAATACTACAACGATTGATATATTATGCACATATCATTGGTGGGTATGCTTTATTATTTAATTGAACTTGATGGTTGTTCATCAGGTTATTCACTTTATTCATTTTTGGTAAAAGATGGAATAAATAATACAGTAGTCAAAATTATATATTAGAATTCTGAAAATCCATTATCTGGCTTTGTTCGTTTTGTCTAGAGGCAAATCGAAGCCTATATTCAACTGATAATGTCATTTTCGCTTATTTGTCTCTCAAGAATTCAAACAAAACTTTATTTCATGCTTTGTGAATGTGGATTTGGCTGCCGAGAGAAGCAATTTCAGTTCTCGTGTATCAAAATGTATGTATTTTTTACTGCTATAATTTGTCGGCTTTCACTATATCATAAATTTATGCCTTTGTTTCTGGTATTTTATTTTTGTTCTAATAGATGAGATGTCCTTGCTGAAGATCATTCATTGGCATATTGGTTACCAACATTTTTATATTTTAAATCCGATGAATGGAATTTTAAAGGGTTTATACTGAATTGATGGTAAGTGTAGGTGTTGATGATAGTTGTCCTTGAGATTAAATTAACTTCCAATATATTTTTTACACTTTAGATAACCTCAATTTCACAATAGTTTGCAATGCTATAACAATGCAAGTGTTCTTTCATATGCATGCCATGGATTCTTGACTTCAAACTATTTAAATGATGTCAAACTTGAATCGAATAGAACTTTGTCATCACTGTGTAGTTCCTTTATAATTTATTTAAGAAGCTATTGATTTCTACGTACAAATGTTCGATTAATTATGTGCTTTTGTTATCTGCATCCATTTCTGAATATATTAACTATCCATTACCCCAGCACAAGATGCTGTCATCCATATCATTTCCAAGATATCTACTATTTAAAAATTTGAGTCTTCCCCTTGGTTTGACTTTTGTTTTTAGGTAGCAAGAGTAGCTAGTTTGAGAAATCTGGTGCAACTGTTATTAATTTTAAATAATGAATCAAAATGTAGGAATTTACTTTTGCTAAATGTAGTGGTATTATGGTTTTTTTTTCTTTACTTGTCATTGTCTAGATCGTTATGGATTTTCTTTCATTTTCCATCATAGTGCTATACTTTATATCTCTCATGCCTAAATGGATAGTTTTTATAGGTCTTTTAGTAGAGGCCCTGTGGAAGAAGAAGAGAAGACAGTGAAAGGTGATGATGTTATTATCTTACTGGGCACAACACTTGAAGATTTGTATATGGTGGGGGGGGGGTGGGGGGGTTCTTTGAAGGTAAAGGACACCAAGAGACAATATCAAATATATGCAGTTTTGTACTGATTGAATTTTTGAAGGAATATGTTTGTTTATATATTTTCTTGTTCCTCGCTGTACATTAATATATATTTTTGTTTGATACATGCTAATTATATCAAGGGTCTACCTCTATATTTGTATGCCCCTTAGTCTATTTGTTTTATGTTATGTCCACATTTTCACAAACTGAAAGTTTCTCATTTTAAAAGAAACAAGAACTTTAGAATGGTGTGTTTACATGGTATTGATGGGAACCTCCATCAGTTACTTCATTGATACGTTGTCTAATTTTGGATTAAGTTTGATTTCTCGAAAGGAGATATGTGTGGATGATAAGAATCTTTGTTCTTCTTAGATTTATTGGGTTTATGTGTAATTTAATTGTGCTTTCAGTGAAGTTGCTTCAAGCCTTGAGAAATAGGTGAATATGTAATCTAATGTAAAATGAAAGAGTACGTGTTTTATGACATTAATTTGTCATTTCAATAAGTTGATTGTTATTGTGCAATGTATCGTTTAAATATTTAGATGTTGTAAATTAAGTTATTCTTTTAACAAAATCCTTTCTAAAATTATAACGGTAATCGTGTAACGCACAATCTCCACCAGTAAAATTTAAAAGGAAAAATAAAAACATTAAAAAAGTAAGGAATAAAAAATTATAGAAAGAAAATGGTTTTCCTTCTCCCCACCTGCCACCAGGCCACCACATCCACGCATCCCCATCAACGCCAAACCACCCTACCACCACGTAGAGAAATTATTTACTGCATCTCTGGTTATCCTGGCCACCGAGCCAAGACCAAATCTCTTGTCAGCAAAATCAGATATACTACATATGGTTCACAAGTTCGAGACCATATTCGATCCTTAACTGACGTAAACAGAGACCGTAAATTTGCTCTCTCATTTTATTCTCTATCTATTCTCGGATCCGAACCCCTTATATTGTGACTCACGTTGTTAGCACGTCCCACATCTAAATACTTACTTATCAATTTACTTATTGGACCATTGAAGTACTTGTGGTCGCTTCCTCCATTATCGGAGAAGGTCAAGTGCGAAAAAAACTATATGGATGTGAGAGAAATCAGGATATATTGACCACATCACCCCTTCAAAAAACGAGGTCATTGAATATATCAAATTTTCCATGGATGCACCTAGAAGTCTCAAACTTTGTTCATTTGAAAGAGGGCTTAACAAAAATAGGTATATTATATTGCTAATTTTATTGCATTTGAAAAACTAAATTATATATTAACTGTTGGATATTTTGTGTAAGTTTTTTCATAGCTTTACCTCATCATTCTAAGACGGCATGATTTCTCGTCATTTTGTGTGTGGAAGAGATCGTTTACTACTTTTGGTTGGAATTTTTGTTATGAACATTCTTTACTAAGTTTGAGAGAATGAACTAGTGAGTGGGTATCACTCAAATCCACATATCACTTGCTTGTTAGACATGTTAGTTTGATGAGAATTTTGAAATTATTGTTCAAAATCAATAAAACAAGCTTTGAAATGAAAAAAAGATTTGGAAGCCAAAACTACGGCTTATGCGGCATAGGCCTTTGTGGGCTACGATTGCATAAAGACATGCGGGGCTTATATACACTTCAAGTGATTAATCTATGTGATTGCATAGAACTGAAAAAGTAGTCGTTAAGGTTGATTTTTGTTTGAATTCTTGGTGACTTTTGGTGAAAAACTTGTAACTTTTCATAGTTTTTAGTACTATTTTGTAGGCGTTGATTAAAATTTATAAATATATGATAGATTATCAAATCAAATATATAATTCAAAAACTTCAGATCAAATCTTCATTTCAAAAGATAGAATTTATATCCTTTCTTTCATAGTCAAATTTCCTTCAAAGTTAAACACTAAGTGCTTAAATGTTTTTCTATTGCAAGGCTTGATTAATCCTTCAAACCATTTACCAATATCTATTTAAGCATGAAATTCAATCCAAGGGGAGGAGGAGGAGGGCAAATATTGTTTGAGAGCAACGGTTTTCGTTTTAAAGACTTCATCTTTTACTTCCGTGTTCTTGATTTTTTTTGTTATTTGTTTTTTCTTCATCCTTTGTGTGCAAACATTTTTTTCAAAAATCTCAAACAATATTTTTGCAATGGAGAACGAAACTAGGATGGCAACCAGGGGCGGAGCCCAGTATGGTCTAGTGTGGGCATAGGCCCACACTGAACTTTTGGGCTTAAAATTTTTTTTTTTTTTTTTTTTAGTTATATGTTAGTCCAGCCCAAGAAGATAGCCCAAAATCAACCAATTAACTACCCAGCGTCCCAGCCCAATCCCCAAAAATTAAACCCCAATTAACTTCCCACACCCCAACTCGTCCACAATTGAAATTCTCAAATTTGAAAAATCGAAATCCCTAATCCGTAGCTCCGCACCACGTCCACGTCCACCTCCGGCCCTCTCAATCTCTCGAGTCCTCCACCTCCAACCGCACCTCCTCCGCCCCCTTACGGCCTTACCGTTGTTGGAATTGTAGTTATATTCCAATTTCCAAACAAATGAAGTAATGAACAATGGCAGTCCGCAGTCTTTTAACACTACTTTGAACATTTTTTGTACTAGTTAGTAGATTAATCGATTCGGCCCCAGTTGTGAAGTACCCGACCTCGTATTTTTTGGTTTCTTTCTCTAGAGAATCATCTATCTCCATAAGTAAGCTCGAAACTTTTATTTACTTGATGAATGGATGGAGATTTATTTATTTTCCTATACTTACAGAATGTTATATGCGGTTCTAGGTGTTTCTGAAATCTGATGATATGCCGTTCTAAAATTTGAGAGTTGTCGAATTGAAATGGTTGAAATTTGGACGTCTGTTGTTTGTTGAATACTTGAATTGAAATGGTTGAAGTGTCTCCCTGTCAGTATGTTGAATTGAAAGTGTTGAAATTTGAGAATTGTTGAAAACTGAAATCTTATGAAGAGATTCTTTCAAAGAAAAACTAACTTGGACAACGTAAATGTTGATAGGGGGATCCCGGGGACATCGAATAATGTAGAATTTGATGTTACTAAACTTCCAACGGATCCTGGTATAAGGATACCCATTTTGGATTATAATGCTAACATCCGAGATCAAGTTCGAAGAGCATATATGTTAAAGGGTCCTTGTCAGCCATATGATCATGACTTTCCAAAACGACAATTTGGAGTAAAAGCTAGACGATTCAATCCTTTTTGGTTTAAAGAATTCGGTTCTTGGTTGGAGTATAGTGTAGAAAAAGATGTTGCTTATTGTTTGTTCTGTTATCTTTTCAAATCAAGTTCGGGAAAGTAAGGTGGAGGTGAGTGTTTTGTTGGTGAAAATTTTACACATTGGAAAGAGAAGAAAATGCTTCATATTCATGTTGGAGAACATGATAGTGCACATAATGAAGCTCGCATTAAGTGCGAAGCTTTGATGAATCAAGACCAACACATTCAATCAGTTTTGCACAAGAAGTCAAAACAAGTATGAAGTGCATATGTTACCCGTCTTAATGCATCTATTGATTGTGTTCAAGTTCAATTGCGACAAGGGCACCCATTTCGGGGACATGATGAGTCCCCTGATTCTCTCAATCCAGGCAATTTCTTAGTCCAATTAGAATTTTTGGCTGCTCATAATGAAGATGTTAAAGTTGTGACATTTGGAAATGCTCCTCAAAATTGCAAATTGACATCACCTGATGTTCAAAAGGATATAGTAAATGCTTGTGTCGTTGAGACAATCAATATTATTATCAAAGATATTGGCGACTCATTATTTTCTATTCTAGTTGATGAATCTCGTGATGTGTCAATGAAGAAGCAAATGTCACTTGTAATACGTTATTTAGATGAAAGCAGGCATGTGAAAGAACGCTTCATAGGGATTGAACATGTCACAAGTACCACGGCTCTATCACTGAAGGCTGCAATTGATAAGGTATTTTCTAGATATAACTTGAGCATGTCTAGATTGAGAGGATAGTGTTATGATGGGGCAAGTAATATGCAAGGTAAATTTAATGATCTAAAAGCACTCATTTTAAAGGAAAATCCATGTGCCTTTTACATTCAATGTTTTGCTCATCAACTCCAACTAGCTCTTGTAGCTGCTGCAAAGAAGAATATTCCTATTACTAACTTCTTTCGTGTAGTCGATGATGTGGTAAATACTTTTGGAGCATCTTCTAAACGTTATGATCTTCTTCGAGAGAAGCAATCAGACTTTATTGTTGAAGCATTGGAGAAGGGTGAGATTTTAAGTGGACGGAGACTTAATCAAGAAACAACCCTTCAACATGCTAGTGATATGCGATGGGGTTCACATTATAATTTATTGGTCAGCTTACTTGTCATGTTCTCTTATGTTATTGATGTACTTGTGACCATTGTTGAAGATGACTCTTGTTCTTGTGACCAAAGATCCGATGCGACAAATTTATTGGAGTCGATACAATCATTTAATTTTGCATTTAATTTACAATTGATGAGAAGTGTATTGGGGATTTCAAACGTACTGTCAAAAGCATTACAACGAAAAGATCAAGACATTATGAATGCAATGTAATTGGTGAAGTTATGCAAACAACGACTACAAATAATGAGAGATGAAGGGTGAGACTCCTTTTGCGAAGAAGTGTGTTCTTTCTGTCAACAACATTACATTGATATACCCGACATAGATGATATGTTTGTACGTCGTGCACTTCGTGATCGCCCACAACGTAATTCTCCAAAACTTACAAATTTACATCATTATCAGGTAGATTTGTTCTACTCTGTCATCGATCTTCAACTTCAAGAATTAAATGATCATTTCTCGGAGGTAAATACAGAGTTACTCATGTGTGTAGCTTGTTTATGTCCACAAGATTCATTTTCTTCTTTTGACAAGAAAATTTTGATTCGACTTGCTGAGCTTTATCCATTAGATTTCTCTGCATTAGATCTCGTTGTACTTCATGATCAACTTGTGACTTATATTTTTGACATGCGCTCTAACAAAGAGTTTGGGGTTGAGCGACCATGGTGATTTTGCAAAAAAGTTGGTTCTAACAAACAAAAATATGGTATATCCATTGGTTTACAAGCTTTTGACTTTAGTATTGATTCTACCGGTTGCTATCGCTACTATGGAGAGAGTGTTTTCTGCAACGAGCATTGTAAATGATAGATTGCGTAATCGAATGGGTGATCAGTAGATAAATGATAGCATAATTTTGTATGTAGAGAAAGATATATTTTTGAAGCTCGATAATGAAGTTATTGTACAATGATATCAAAATATGAAAACTCGAAAGAAACGAGTGTAATTTATAAACTATGTTATTTTTAATATTGTCGTATTATTGTTTTATATTATCATTACATTCATGACAAAAACCCGACGTTCAACATCGATAAGTTGTGCCCCCCTCCCCTTGAGCAAAAATCCTGGCTCCGCCCCTGATGGCAACGATCAAATTGATAAATCAAGATCTTGTCCGTCTAGATCGATTTGATTGGACAAATTTCACAAGATGACCAAACAAGTTGAAGTTCTTTTTCGCGGCATTGAAGATCTTCTACATTCTTTGTCTAGAATTGGCACCACTTGCAGATCCAATGGATAAAGATACTAAAGCTGTAAATATGGAGAGACAAAAGCATCAAGAGAATGAACTTATATGCCGCGGTCATATTTTTAACGCTCTATCCGACCGATTGTACTAAGAAATTCCTAATATCAAGGTATTTCAATTTTAAGTTCTTTACTAACATTCCCCATTCTTCCCCCAGTACATGAGTTACAAGTTCTTGTAAACACGTTGAAGCCAGTCAAAATTGAAATCTCATAATCTTTTCAAGTAGGAACGATCATTGCGAAACTCTCGAGGACTTGGAAAGGATATCGGAAGAAAATAATGCATAGTTCCAAAAATTATTCTTTGGAGCAAGTGCAAAAATATTTTCGAATTGAAGAATAATCGAGGGCAAGAGATAAGAATGATAATTCTTACGAAGGCACTTCAAAAGTCAATGATGTAGAGGAAACCAAACCTTCTAAAAATTTTAACAAGTTTAAAAAGAAGTTCATGGTGGTTGCTTTACATGTGGGAAACCAGAATATTATGCAAATGAATGTCAACTCCAAAAGAAAAACAATTCTGAAGAAAAAGTGAACTTTATCATAGAAGACGATATTGTGGCGATCGTAAGCGAGATCAATGCAATCAATGAAACAATTATTGGTTAGTGGTATGATATATGTGCAACTATACATGTATTATATGATAAGTTTTTATTCAAGACCTATTATGAAGTGGATGGAGATCAAGAGATTCAAATGGGAAATGAAAGCCGCTCCAAAGTGGTTGGGAAATGAAATGTAGATATTATCTTCACTTTCGAGAAAACCGTTACTTTAACAAATATATAACATGTTACTGAAATGAATAGAAATTTAGTTAGTGGCAATCTTTTAGGAAATCGGACATAAAAAGTGCTTATGAGCCCGATAAACTTGTATTATCCCTAAATGAGAAATTTGTTAAAAATTGCTATTGTAGTCAATAAATGGTCAAACTTTGTACTATTGACAAAATTATAAATAAAGTTGATTTTGTTTATAGTATTGATTCATTTACTTTATGGCATCCTAGATTAAGTTACATAGGTAAAAGAACTATGAAAAAAATATTAAAACTTGACTTAATATCATATATTGAAAATGATGAATTTAAGTATAAAACATGTGTAGAATCTAAAATGATTAAGAAAATAGGGCTTCTAATATTTTAAAATTAATTCATACGGACATATGTGAATTAAATGGTTTGTTAACTAGAGGTAAAAATATGTATTTTATTACCTTTATAGATGATCGCTCTAGATAGACTTAAGTTTATTTAATGAAACATAAACATGAGGCTTTTGATATATATTCAAACATATAAATGAAGTTGAAAATAACTGAAGTAAGAAAATAAAAATTCTAAGAAGTGATAGAGGAGATTAATATTTTTCTAGTGAATTTAACTTATTTTATGAACAAAAAGGCATTATTTATCAATGTTCTGCACTTATGATATCCGAACAAAATAGTTTTGCTAAAAGGAAAAATAGAGCTTTAGTTGAAATGATAAATGGCATGTTAACTTATGCTAAGTTGCTATTTAATTTATGGGGTAAAGTACTATTGAGTGCATGAAGGATATTAAATAGAATTCTTTCGAAATTTACAAACGTTTATCTTTATAAATTGTGGGAAGGAAGAAAACTTAGCATTGAATATTTCTAAGTGTGGGCGTGTCTTGTATATTGTAAGAACACGAACTCTAATAGGACCAAGTTGGCTCCCATAGGCATTAAATGTGCATTTGTTGATTATACTAGTAATAACAAAATATAGATTGGTAAATTTGGAAACCAATGTAATAATTGAATCAAGTGATGTTGACTTTTTTGAGAATTCACTATCCTTGAATAATGAATTAAAGGAAACTTATAATAAGATCTATAGCTCAAGTGGAACACAAGATGAAACATTTTCTAAAGATATTCATGAATCTAATGAACCATGAAGAAGCAAAAGAACTAGAATTGAAAAGTCTTTAGTACAAGATGAAATTGACTCTAAGATTATTTCTTTTACCTAGTAGAAGGAAATGAGAAAAATATTGTAAGAACAATTCATTTCGCTCTACAAGTGTAGACCGATACATCACTTCTCGTGATAGTATTTTTTGGAAAGATGCAATTAACGATTAAATAGATTCAATTATGTTAAATAATACATGAGAACTTGTCGATTTATCTCATGGATCCAAACTTATTGGGTGTAAATGAGTGTTTAAGAAAAATACAATGTTGCTGATTTTCTTAATATCTTTAACGCTAAATTAGTAGTTAAAGGGTATCGACAAAAAGAAGGATTGGATTATTTTTATACATATACACCGGTAGCTAGAATAACTTCAATTAAGATTTTATTCGCATTAACTTCAATAAATGACTTGAATGTTCATCAAATGGATGTCAAGACAACATTCTTAAATGGTGATCTCAATGAGGAAGTTTATATGGAAGAACCCAAATGGTTTGATCTACCTAGAATCATACATAAGGTGTGTAAGTTGCTGAAATCGTTATACGGTTTAAAGCAAACATCTAAGAAATGGCATGAAAATTTTGGCTTAACTATTAATTCAATTAGTTTCATAAATAATAGTGTAAATAAATGTTTATATTTTAAAGTGTGTGATGAATATATAATCTTTATTTTCTTGTATGTTGATGACCTGTTGATTATGAGTAATCACATGGATGAAATCAAAAAAACGAAGATATTTCTATATTCCACATTTAAGATGAAAGATTTTGGGTAAGTGGATATCATATTGAGTGTTAAAGTTACAAAAACTAGTGAAGTTTTTTCTTGAGTCAATCACATTATATTGAGAATATTTTGGACATAAAAATAATTTGATACCCCTCTTGATGCAAGTTTAAAACTTATAAAGAATTATGGAAGAGAAATTGCTCAATTGGAGTATGCAAATACTATAGGGAATCTAATGTATCCAGTTCAACGCATAAGACTCGACATAGCATTTGTAATTAATAAACTCAGTAGGTTACTAGTAATCCAAGCAAAGAACGATGGAAGAGTTCTAGGCTATTTAAAGAAAAAAGCAAGAACTTAGGTCTATAATCTATTAAATTCTCGGCTATATTAGAAAGATTTACTGATACTAGTTGGATATATAACACGGGTGAAAGTAAGTGGACTTCGAGTTGGGTGTTTACTCTTGGAGGAAGTGATATTTCTTTGAAATATAAAAACAAACATGTATTGCTCACTCAACTATGGAATTTAAATTTGTAGCCTTATCAGATACTTGGTAAGAAGCTATGTGGCTTACGGATATTCTTTATGAGATACTTTTAGGACCAAAGAATACGTCTTTGATATGTATCATATGTAATAGTCAAACCACATTAGTAAATACATACAGTGAGTTATACAATAGGAAGTCTAGACATAAGAAAGACATAACTACACAAGGAAATTAATCAAGAGTAAAATAATTTTCCTAAATTATGTTAAGCCAATTGAGAATCTAGCGGATCCCTTAACTAAATCTCTAAATAGAGAATTAGAGATTTAGTAATATCTATTTCTTGTAGGATGGGATTGAAACTCTTAAAATAAAAGATTCACCAATGATGATAGTCGTATCTATTATTACTTAACAAGTAATTCACAGGTTCAAAGGGTAATAATAAATCATTCGATATGTGAATAGTCTAAACATTATAACATTCTCGATAACCTTATCCTAATAATATAATGTTGGTTGTTATTTGAATAAGGGTTGAGCTTTAAGCTCTTAATAAAATGAGTACTAAAATGCAAGTATATCTAAAAGTAAAAAAGATACTGGAAGAATTTCATCCAGATGAACTTCAAAGTGGTGCCGCCTCAATAGAGAGTTGGAGCTTGTCTCTTAAAAGTTTGTTAAATAGGCTAAGAGCAAGGTCATATTAGCGCTAAGCAAGATTGAGAAACTTGAGAGAATTACGTGGTACTTGTGTGTGTTTTCTTATGAGTGTTGTCACAAGGAATGATTGGTTCAAAACTTTATCGCTATCTTTAATTTCGACTTTACTTTATTTGAATTACATTATGGTTGGATTCAAATCGAAATATACATAATCCTTATGCATAAGTATTGTATATTTTGAATATGAAATGTTATTGAATATTGAACAAGTGAGGAATTGTTGTTCTTTGGTGAAACGTTTGCAACTTTTCATGATTTTTTGACTCTATTTTGTGGGTGTTGATTGAAATCTATAAATACATGATAGATTATCATATAATACATAATTCTATAAATTGAGATCAAATCTTCATTTCAAAAGATAGAATTTATATTATTTCCTTCATATTCAAATTTCCTTCAAATTGTTCTTGAATTTTTTTTGTAGAAAACACTAAGTGCTTAAACGTTTTTCTATTGTAAGTTTTGATTAATCCTTTAAACCATTTGTCAATATTCTTTTAAGCATTAAATTCAATCCAAAAGGGGGACAAATATTTTTTGAGGAAAACGGTCCTCAAGTTTAAGCCTTCATCTTTTATTCCGGTGTTCTTTTTTCTTTCCTTCTTTGTTTCTTCTTCATCCCCTTTACATGGAAACATGTTTTCAACGGAGGATTGTTCTTGTTTGAAAGGATTGTAGACCTTATATTAAATTAATTATTGGGTATTATCTTGTGATCTGTGCGCACTTTCTCTTCTTGTTGTGTCTCTCACCCTATTTTGCATAA
The DNA here is from genome assembly GCA_019097785.1 of Fraxinus excelsior. NCBI lineage: Eukaryota > Viridiplantae > Streptophyta > Magnoliopsida > Lamiales > Oleaceae > Fraxinus > Fraxinus excelsior. The sequence continues at coordinate 12,807,535 of CM032636.1, read as the reverse complement.
ACATTAATATTGATTTATTTTGTCTTGATCCTATAATAGAAAATGACTTCTCTTGGTATCATTTGGACTTGACAAAAACAAGAAAAATAGAGAGGAATCGAGTGGGAAAAGACTCGTTGCTCCGATGAATTTTTCTTGGTAAATCCATTGCCATTCTCTTTGGATGATAGTGCTTTGATACTTTGCTACACAAATCTAAGTTCAACGTCAAATACTCCATTGATGGCGGCGTTAAAGAACCTTTGGATCGATTTAGAGTATGTTTGGTAGAGATTAAAATTTGATAAAAATTGAAAAACTAACCGTTATTATTGACTTTTATTAGACGAGTGTGACCCAATAACGACTATATTTTCAATTTTAATTGGATTTTAATCTCTACCGAACACGCCCTTAATTACATTGACAGATTTTATTTCAATTGTGGATTATAACAAATAAATGTAATCTATATTAATTTTATCTCCACAATACTTTTATAATATATATTTCTTTTAAAAATAAGTTTTTGAACTAATTTTTTTTTAAGAAAGTAACCTTTAAAAATGGTCATACATATTTGACAGAAATTTTACTTTGAAGGCAATTTTACTCCTTTTAGTGTTAGCCAAAACATGCTCAATTATGATTAGAAAATATGGCATTTTACCCTTTTTTTTTTCTGGATTTCGCCATTTTCCCTTCCCTGGAACTCAAACCCCATGACAATGACATGTCTTGATCTTTTATCATTTTTATATGTATGGGCATACTGGACAAGATTATACAATATAATGACAATCTTGTAACATTTTGTTTTAAACACTGTTCAGGATCATTAATGTGGTCCAAGACTTGTTGTGAAATAGCTTAACTTTCAAGAGTGAAATAACTTTATCAGTAGCATTTATAATTACTCGATTATTATATTTTATTAAAGTCAGGTCATCTATTAAATATGAATAGAGAATAATGATTATGACTGAAAATTTTACTTTATTAGCTGTAGCATTTTTGGTTAGTTTTTGAAGAGTAATAAAATACCATGAAATTTTTCTTCGATTTTTTTTTTTTTTTAATACAAATCAGTATTTTGTGTGAATTAATGAGAACCTGATTTATATCAATTCTCAATACTCGATTGAATCATTGAGTATTGGTCGATCAGCTCATGATATTTCTTTGAAATCATCACTTCACATTTCATCATCTATGCTCTACCACGTTACCAAACAAATCATAAATATACAAACACACGTACAATTAGAAGAAATATTTCAAGATAAATTTAAAAAAATCTAACGGATTTTTCAGTTTTTATCGAATAGATCACAGACTGATCTAATAAAGTTATCAGATCAAATTGACCAGATCACAAATTTTTAATTGAACTACCAGATCCGAATTTTAAAACACAAACAAACTAAAGTGATGAGTTGATAATTAAAGAGGAAACTTATATATGACAAAGGAAATATTGGACTTTGGAGGTTGCTTCAGAAATGTTCACTTTTTTCCATCATAATCAATCATAACTCACCTAGGGAGGAGGGTGGGGGAGGACTGAGGAGTGTATTTGAGCTTTCCTAAATCTTGTATTATGGATAGAACCAGATTCATAGTACAGAAGGAAGGGAATATATCAACTTTACTTCTTGAATATAATTTACATTTTTAGTTTCAAAGTGCAAAATACTCAAGTGTCAAGTTGTCACTCTCCTTTGGGTGGCAACGGAAGGATGGGAAAGCCCTTTCACCCTCCTGCATGACTTTATGGATGTGGAGCAATTATGAAAATAACTTTATTTGTTACCTAAATTCACTCATCTACTTATTTATTTTTCTTAGGTTAGTGAACAAAGGTATAGCTTTATTGATTGATGCTCTTTTCTTGCATTGACACAGGGTTTGCATGAATTGATAGACACAAGCTTTTGGTCGCACAAATAAACGTCACTAGGTATGGTCCAACACTAACAAACCTGAAAATGAGGTTTCGCGTCACAAGGAAAGAGAGCTGTCATGTCTATCTTATCAAATACGAATTTACGACCATCACCTTGGATTTTGATGCCTATATTTATTGATTGTTATTCCACGATGAGACAATGACCCTACATATTAATGACAAAAAACCCATTTCCAAGAAATTCGTTGCTGGTCACATTGTTCACCACTGTAGATCCTTTTGACATAGAGCAATGCTATTCATTCCTAGTGGGGATACATCCCCAGTTTATGTGGCTGTAAATGATTGGTTAAATAATATGTGAAATTAAATGACTTATTTAATTCCACATATCATTTAATGTCATTTAATTTCACCTATTATTTAACCAATCATTTACAGCCACATAGACTGGGGATGCATCCCCACTGGGGATGAATATCATTTTTCTTTAACATAGCTTGTGTTTGACACTCATTTTGGGAAAATAAATAAATTATGAAATAGTGATTGATGGAAGGACGTGGGGTTGAAAAATAATGAAAAATTTTAGATTTTTGTATAATATTATTTTATTTGAAGAAAGTGCGGTTGAAATGAAAAGAGAGAAAAAAAAGAGATTATTTTATTTATTCAAATGATGACATTTGTCCATTATGACACCCATTATGTACACGTAGCACTCTCTCGATTTCATAAAAATGAGCTTACCTCAATTTTTACATAGATTAAGAAGACATAACTAATATAGTTAGAAACATTTTTCCTAATATACAAGCCCCTATTTGAGAACCATTAAAATAGAACTCTTTTTCCTCAAATATATTTTCAACCAAACATTCTCACAAAATATTCTGCACGTAAACCTGAATTTTTTTCTACATTCTCCCAAAAATCAGTATTCCAAAACTCATTTTCCAAAAAAAAAAAAAAAAAAAAAGGTTATTTTAATTGTTGTCAAAAGGGGGCTTAATAATGGATTGAACTGGTGCAATTCATATTTATTGGTAACAAAACACATTAAGCCCTTGTTTGATGGTCATTGTTGAGGAAAAAAATAATGTTTGAATAATGATGTTTTTGGATAATGTGTGGTTAAAAAAATAGAAAAATATTTTGGGTTTACGTGCAAAATCTTTATTATAAGAACGTGTGGTTGAAAGTGATTATGAAAATGAAAGAATTTTATTTTAAATAGAGACAACCAGTGGCAAAAATAAGAATATATTTTAAAACTAAGAAATGAATTATATTTTCAACAAAGAAAGTGGTCTATAATTTGAGATATATGAAAAAGGTTTATCGAATGGAATTATGGAGGGATTATACAAATATAGATATATTGTAAATGGTAAGTTTATTGGTAAATGACAATTGTACCCTTATAGTCCTAGAAATCATTACCATATGTATTTATATTCATTCCCTATAAATATAGAACTTTGGTTCTCATTATAATACATACAAGTCTACTGACTTTTATTTCCTCTTCTTTTATTCTCTCTTTTTACAACACGTTATTAGCATGATTCTCTCAAAATCAAAGCAAATTAATTAGAAGATTTTATACATACACGAATTCATGCATATCTATCTGAATTCGTGCATGACAGAATTCATTGTAGATTTGCACGCCATTTAAATATTTATTTAGAAAAAGAAAATCTTATATGTTTGCTTTTGCAATCAAAATTTGCAATAGAGCCAATAAGCAAATTTTGAATTATATAATCATTCTTTATGAAAAGTAATTTGTTTTGGTTCTTCACTAAATTCAACCCCAAGATATATAGGTTGACCTATCAATGATGACATCTTGAATAGTCAACTTGGGATATTGGACCAGATGCTAAATTTAAGAAGGTATTGTCGTTTAATACGTGATTTGTTTTAATTTATGATTTATGCATTGTGGATGTGATCTTATTTATAATAACGTGTTTTATGTTCATTTAACGTATATTTTATTACTGTTGTTGAATTTTTTTTATTGATAATCTATTATATTATTGCTCCTAAGTAACACACTAATCTTGTTGTTCTAGTTATATTTTATTTGCTCTTGAAGAGCATAATTAAAAATTATGTTTTTACTCATGAAGAGTAAATTCCTATACAATTTATTATTTCAAATAATAATATGTTTTTGCTCCCGAAAAGCATGACATTAAGATTCCAATATTCTAAACAAATATTACTTATAGATTTGTCTATTACAAATATTGTTGTTCTTTAAGTAGTACAGTATTATTGATATTCTAGTTAGATTTTACTTGCTCCCGAAGAGCATAATTATGTAAAATCTAACTTAAATTATATTTTTACTCTAGAATAGTAAATCCTTAAATAATTTTATTGTAATAATATTTGATTCCTCCTGAATAGTATTATTATAACGTTCAATATCTCAGAAAAATATTGATATATTGCTCTTGAAGAACCAAATATATGGCTCCTGAAGAGCTAATGTTTCGAAATAATAGTTTATTGTTGTCCCTGAAGTTTTAAAACATCATAATTAATATTTCAAAAGAATATTACTTATTCCTGAAGAGCATGAATTATAATTTTTAATATTTCAGAAGAATATTAACATATTTCTTTTGAATGAGCAATAATAAATACAACGTGCTCTCGAAATAACACATGTTTCGAAAAATGTATCATTTTGTATTCATGTTTATCCATGAAGAACAATATGTAATTAATGTCATGAGAACATTAATTAGTTTGATTACTTGAATGATATATGATTATATAATATTCTTCGAAATTAAATAATTGAATTATAACTTACATTGTATCAGAAGGTCAATTTATTTTTATTGTTTGACACGATCAGTTGGATTACCACTAAATCAATAATGATGCGAAATTAAAAATTCAAATGGATATTCAATGAAGAACCAGAAGATTCTTTAATCCAATAATTTCTTGTATATTATTTGTTCTCTTTATCGACAATTGATGATTATATATCAATAATTAAAATAGGGATTGGATTTCCTATATTTCTAAAAATTAATTAGGGTGATAAATGGGGCATTGTCACCCACCACGTTGACCATTTAGATATTATTTGTATCTAATAGATTTGATACAAATACCAGATGATTGGATGGTTTTTGCAACCTAAAGTTTGTTAAAATACTACTCAAATTATGAGCACAATTTTCAGATTATACAATCAAGACGGTGTGTCTTGTTAACACTAGTGATCCTAAATCTCAACATTTTAATAAATGTTAGTTGAGATGTCGATAAATGTTTTAACATTACTGTTTGTTAAACGCCTCCAATTAATTTAATTGAGAACAAAATACTTTCAATTTCTGTTTAGAGAATGCATCATGCCAACATCAAGTTCTCCCTATTATAATTGGCTTATGGTTAGAGATTGATTTCTTCATCTAATTATTTGATAGTGCGATATATGTATAATTAATCCATAACATTGCATTAAGATGGAAAATAAAATGTTTAGAATAAATGTGTAGTATTAACCCTTATGCTAAATGGGTGATATTTTATAACTAAAAAAAAAATGATTGTCAATTTAATTTGACAATTCACTCAATATTATGGGGAAAAGTAAGAAGATGAAAATAATATACAAATACATTATTATCTAAATCTTGACAAAAGACTATACGAACAAGAAGTTCGGAGGATAATTCATTGAGATGCATTTACTGACCAAAGAGATTAACAATCTCAGACATTAGCTTTATATGCTTAAACTCGAATTGACTCCTGAAATGACAATTCATTAATTTTATATTTGATAAATTTATGACACACCTAAAACATGATGATATTTGATTCTACAAAATCCTCCAAACAAAATGGAGCAATTGGTAAAGATTGTCTTATTAAGGAGGCATATACTTTTAATGAGTATAACATATTATAAAACTCTAGAAGAGGTTCAGGTACCTAAAATAATGAAATTTAAAATATCTTAATAAGTTATATCATTATGTAAAAAGAAAATAGAATCGAAAAAGAAAAGAAAAAGTTGGCAACATTTTTGTGCATAATGTACCGCTTCATATTATGAATATGGAGGATATCGAAATAAATGTATTGAAGTACATCAATCGATGTAATGATTGGGAAAATAAAATGACGCATGTGGTATAATCGTCTTAACGAATACTTGTTAAATGAAAGCTATAAAAATGACGATGTTTGCCATGTGTTGTCATAAAGAACACAAATATTGAATTTGCAATTGTGACAGTTTATGTTGATAACTTAAATTTAATTGAAACTTTTAAAGAGCTCAACAAAACTACAAATTATTTGATAAATTAATTTGGGATGAAAGATTTGGGAAAACAAAATTCTATCTCAGGTTGCAGAGTTAACATTTTTCAGAAAGATTATTTGTTCATCAATCTACATATACAAAAAAAGTCTTAAAACGATTTTATATCGATAATGCACATCCATTGACATCACCTATGGTTGTTCGATCACTTGATGTAAAAAATGATCATTTTCGTCCACTTGAAGAAGGAGAAAAGATTCTTGATCATGAAGTACCATATCTTAGTACAATTAGAGCATTAACTTATTTTAAAAATTGTACTCAAACCGACATAACTTTTTCTGTAAATCTCCTTATAAGATATATCTCTACACCTATACAAAGATATTTGAATGATGTTAAACATATTTTTCGTTACCTAAAGGGTAATATTGATTTGTGATTATTTTATGTCGGAATCTATTTTAGTGGGATATTCAGATGCATGTTATCTTTCTGGCCCACTTAAAAGTAAATCACAAAAGGATACGTGTTTACATGTAGAGGAAAAGTTATATCATGGAGATCTGTAAAGTAATCATTGACAACAACATTCTCAAATCATGCTGAAATTATTGCAATCCATGAAACAGACTGAGAATGTGTATGGTTAATGAACATGACTCATCATTCAACGCAAGCATGGGATTAATTTCAACAAAAGACGGTCCAATAATTTTGTATGGAGATAATGTTTCTTGTATTACAAAACTCAAATGAGGTTATATGAAAGGTGACATGCCGAAGCATATTTCACCAAAAAAATTTCATATACACGAGTTTCAAAAAAAATGGCGACATCAATATTCAACAAATTCGTTCAAGTGACAATGTGATTGATTTATTTATAATAGCACTACAAACATCTACATTCAAGAAATTGGTTCATAAGATGGGAATAAGTCGACTAAAAAATTTTCAGTGATCAACATCAGGGAGAGTATCTGTACTCTTCTTCATTCGCTTAGGTTTTATCCCACTGAATTTTTCTAGCAAGGTTTTAATGAGGCATCATTTATCTTTAATACTCCAAGGTAACTGTACTCTTTTTCCTTTGTTTGATTTTTTTTTTGTCCCATTCAATTTTTATCAAACAAAGTTTTAACGAAACATATATATTGTAATGTGTCATTCAAGTAGGAGTATTGTAAATGATGAGTTTATTGGTGAATGACAATTATACTCCTGCAGCCTTAGAAATTATTACTATATGACTCATATTCTTTCACTATAAATATAGGGCTTTGGTTCATATTATAATACATAAAAGTCTATTGACTTTTATTGTCTCTTTTCACTACAAGATAAACATTTTGAAATAGTCCTAATTATATCTTCAATTACTCCAATCAAATTATGTAGTGTTTGATTGGTGGTGAATGATTTTCTCGTTTCTCACCCATCAAAGATTCTCTTGACTAGTGGACATACACGTGAAACTTCATTTTTGTTTGTCTTTACCATATAGGACTGTTGATTTTGAAAACCATTTTTAGAAAATAAAAAATGAAAAATAAGCGGAAGCAAGAATAATCACATTGTAAATTTTTTTTTTTCTTTTTAATTAGAAAATGCACATAATAACTTAATTAACATGTCATTAAAAGATGAAAATAATACCGACAATCATCTAGAATGTAAATCTTGAACTCTTCCTTAAGATCGCCAATCACCCAAAAGCTCAACAATTATTTTTCGATGTAACTCCATTTACAAGGAACGAACGAGTGTGTGTTTCGAATTTGGGTTTGATTCACACACTCACTTTATAGTTTACTTTGTGTTTTCAAAACATTAGACAAAGTGAGAAGAAAAGAAAGAACTCTCAGAAAAGTTTTTCACGTAAATCTTTGTGTTCAATGTATTCTTTTCTAAGCATCTGATAAGTTCTATTTATAGTTGAAAAATATAACTTTGTTTTAATTTTTTAATTAACAATTTAATTAAAAAACCAAAATAACGTCTATCACTACGATGAGGTGGCACCATTTTATTGGGAGAGAATTTATCTTCCATATCCTCTTATAAGATATCAGTTCAAAATTAATTTAAATAATTAACTTTTAATTATTTATCGTTATCCATGTGTTATTGAATTTAAATAGACACTCCATATTGCATATAATAATGTGATCATTATCACACTATATAATTAACTTTTAATTATTTATCATTATTCACATGTGACAGAATTTAAATGAAAATTCCACGTTGCAGATTATAACGTGATCGTTATCACACTGTATAATTTCAAATTAGTTTAAATAATCATATTATTTTAAAAAAATTAATGAAATTAATTAATGTACGAAAATCAATTCAGAATTCATAACTCTAAATTAAGTAATCTAACCAAACTAAAATAATGGTCATGTAATTTTAAAGGAACCGACGAGAGGAACTATGGACATTATAATGTTAAGCTCCAATAATAATGGAATTAATTAATGTTAAAATTATTAATCCCAAATTATTCCATTAAATATTTGAAATTGCACTCTTAAAATTTTAAAACAAATTATATTCAAAAGATTTGAACCGTCCATTGATATAGTCATTTCATATAGATCAATCCTCAATAAACGGTTCATAATTAAAGTTTGATATTTATCCGTAAACCTCTTTAATTATATCTTTCTCCATAAGTTCCATTGATCCTCTAATTAATAATATATTTTATGATCTAATCATAAAATTGAGCGCTCTTATTATTCAAGTCCCGAATCAGCACTTATGAGAACTGCGTATTAATAGAATTTCCAACTATTTATCTCATTGCATTTTCAACGTACCAAAAATTTGACATTATTAATTTGCGTCATTACCCGATGCATCAAAAAACACAACTTAATAAATATGAGTCTATTAATTACTCATAATTAAGATCATTCCAAATATGAACATCATTGATCAAAATTGAATACTATGTGAAAACGGATTTTATTAGAGACTCATTATTAATCATGTTCCTGTTCTATATAATCATATTATATATAAAGTGTTTTCATTTCAATAATCACATTAATAACAATCCGGATAAGATTATTCCATTTAAAATGTAATGAACTGCACTAGTGATCATAATTATAGATCCTAGCTTTAATTTTAATCACGAACAAATATAGATTATTCCACTTTAAATATTATCCTCATGTACGTAACACCTATGTACAATATTTAAAGTTACATATAAATAATTAAGGGATTTTTGATATTTATAAAACATCTAATCATGCCCGCAAAAGATATTGAAATAATTTCACAAATATCATTAAATGTCATCAAATTTTTATAACTCATTTATTAATGGACACATATCCCTACAAGGACCACTTAACATTGAATGGTTTACTTGACCTTATTAATATGTAAAATCAATTAATAAATAATGGATATATTCAGATATAAATGGGAAATGAGCCTATGATGTAACATGTGCCATTATAGATAGTTTTCAACTTAATATTTTTCTTTATCTCGAAGTTATGAAATTATAATTTCGTACAGGCATTTCAGATGATTCTATTAAAATAGCCCTTCTACTTATGATTCAATTACTCTACTCAAATTTTATATAAATTCTTGTACACGAAACTCCATTTTTTTCTTGGCTTGATCATAATGGATATCCTAGCATTGAATGGACGAATATTGACCGTATTAATATTTCAAATCAATTAGGAGTTTGTTTGGTATCCAAAATGGGAAACGAATCTATTTCACGTCTCATGGGTGTACCATTATAGATCCTTTCAAAGTGGTCCTTTCAAATGATGTTATCCTTTGTGAATGTGTGCATCATTATAGATCCTATATCTCAAAAATTGAACTGATTGTATATAGACATTTCAGAATATACTATCGAACTAGTTCTTCTAGTTACATTTTCAATTACTTCATCCAAGCTATATAGAATTTGATAGGTAGTGAATGATTTCTCTCTCTCTCTCTCTCTCTCTCTCTCTCTCTCTCTCTCTCTCTCTCTCTCTCTCTCTCTCTCTCTCTACTGTTGAAGATTCTCTGCATTCTTGAGATTAAAGAATAGAAACAAGAAAATCCCTTTTTGCTAGGATTGACCATATTTGGCAGCCTATTCATTGAATGTAGTACTAATAACGTTATGAATATTTCATATCGATGATGGAGTTTGTATGGCACTTTAACGATAAATCAAGTATATGTTAGCTAACTTAGAAGTTAATTTACAAGTTTCTTTTCAAATAAATTATTATTTTTTATTAAAGTTGAATAATCAAAATAATAATTTTGACAGTAATATAAAAGGTATTTTAAAGAAAAGTAATTTTTTCACTTTAAAATATATAACTTGTCATTGAAATACTGTTTAGATACGAAAGGTAAATGATACTCTTTATTTCTTATAACCTTCGTCGAACATACTCTTTATTTCTTTTAACAAGTGATATTAGAGCAAACTCTATGTTAAATCATCGAGAATAAAGAAAGAATTTTAGGGTTAAAATTCATGCTTAGAAAAATTTTAAGATTTTGGGAATTTTGAATTAAGGTGAATCCACTGAAGGAAATTTGTTAAGTGTTATTTGCATCTTCGCGTGTTTGTTAAATTCGTCTCAAATGAGTGGATTAGTGAGCTTTCAATTTAGCGCTTGGATATGAAAGCCTGGGAGTCTTTATCTTAAGATTTTCCTGGAAAGTGGATATATCTTCTTTGAGGTGAACACATCGTTAGAAATAAATGGTTGGGCTGATAACACGTCCCATGTGCATAACTAAATAGACATTGGGTTCTCGAATAAAACAGATTGCTTAGAGTGCATAACTAAATAGACATTGGGTTCTCGAATATAACAGATTGCTTAAGAGTGCACATAACTATTATATTAAATTAAGCGGCAATCAAATTCAATCTTGGTATTTAAAAATTGATTTTAAAGATAATTGAATTTAAAAATTGAAATTTCTCTGTTGATAAATGATATGGTTACAATTAAATACCAAGAGAGAAAGAGGCCAACACCTTAATAGATAGCAATGAGTGAAGCTCAAGTATTCAATTTTAGAAAAAACTTTGATGTGTTGTAAGAAATGCAAGTTCGATTCTAACAACACCAGAGTGATGTGAATAGGTGTAATATGCGGAATTAAAAATTTATTAACTAATTAACAACAAGTTACCAATTAATTATTTCTAGATGATTAATCATGCATGTTAGTTTAACCCTAAGTTTAAATACCGTAGATCATGCATTCAATATATAGAGCAGTAAGTGAATAATGGTATGATCATAGAGAAACCCAACTGGAAAAAACTCCGGATACTTTGCTAATCAATCCACTATAAACGATTCTTTACTTAGCGACGACATGTGATATCTAATCTCCTGACTGCAATTCTGACAGTTTTCCAGAATTTTGTGCTCCCCTACACTAATTTCAGCTGCAATAACCAACGCTTTCTTGAAACCCCACTATCATGAAGCAGCCCCTATCTTGGTGAAATCGTCTATCACATGTGGATCACGAAAAACAACTCGTTCTTCATAGACTGGAACTTCAGTCGCCTTTCTTGATCTTCAGCACCTCTGACAAATATATAGGAAGTGTGGTTTTTGGTATTTGGATTTGGATATGATGTTTTTGTCACTGCCAAGAACGAATCTCAAAAAAACATGAAGGTTGAAAGCTATGAAGATGAAAGAATATTGAAAGCACAATATTTTTTTATTGTTTAACCTTGGAAATCTCATTATGAGGCTGTTTGATATTTATAGGTAGGGTAGCAAAAAGATGGGCTGGGAAAAAGCTTTTAAAATGCGAAATAAAAATTTTCCGTATAAACTTGTCACTCGAGCGAGGAGTCGTGATATTCGAGCGACAGTGTGTCGCTCGAGCGAAGGAGAGGTAATGGTCTAATAACGATTTTCTGCTTTTGTAGCTTGAGCCAACCCTTGGCGACAGTTCAGCGAAAATTCGCACAATTTTCCTCCTTGTTCCAGACTCGAAACTCTAGACTTATTTAACTAATTTTTAAAACACTAATCTATGTCAAGGCAGTAATAAAATAAAAGTTACAGACTCAAAATAATGACACAACCTAAACTGTAAACTGTCTTGAACGAACTCTGCAGTACCTATTTCCTAAAATAGACAACTCAAATACCAGTATAAATTGTATGGAAAACAAGATCAAAGATAATCATAGTTCAAATGGTTCAAATGGTTCAATCACAAAACATATTTTTCAGTTATACATCACAAGCTAAACTAAGACATAATATTAATGCAACACAACATACCAAAACGAAACATTGACACTATCAAAATATCAAAAACTAAATTTAGCGAAACTGAAATTAACCAAATATGCATGTGTTCCCCCTAACTGCAAACTCTCAATATATTTAAGCAGTAGGTAAATGTATCTATATCTCACCCAAACGACCCATCAGACATAAAATGCAAGTAAAAAAATGATATATATTTTGCAATTTCAATCACAATTTTTTTCCTCATTTTTGTCACACAACGACAATAGACTAAACAAAATCACACATCTTAATAATGTAGGTATAAGCAATCAAAAGTATATGCAGTGAACAATAATTATTTCCACAACACCAACTTAAAGTGCCCTTGGAGTAAATGATATAAGTGACTCATATGTGTTAAGTACCACTAATCCTCTGGCAGTAGGACTTCAAACCTTAATTTTGTGAGAAATGACATGCTAAACATCACTGCTAATAAGTATATTCTTCTACTCATGCATGTCAAACCCGTAAGGCACATTAGAACCTACATGTGAAAGCTCATTTTGGAATTAAGAATTTTTTTTCTTCCCTTGACTTATAGCACAAATATTTATCTTTTATCACAACTTTCAATAGAAATACTCATAATTTTTTTCATCTTAAGTGTAGGCTAATTTCCATTAAACGACTAACATGACCCATGTAACGAGCTTTAGGCCGATTAGCCCAAGTTAGATGATCATACGCACCAGGTTATGAGAAACCTCGCAAGCTTAATTACTCAAGTCAAGTAGGCTTCGAAAAATAGCATTAAAATTTGAGCCCTTTTTTCCGACATAAATTGATTTTTGTAGGGATAATATCAAGCTTAGGTCTAATTAAAAAAGTTAATTCATGTTCAAAGCCACCCTACTAACATGTGACTGCCATCCCAGATCTCACACACACGGTAGAGTTCCACTGTCAAGATCATAGTGTGTGTGCAGTGTAGATGGTATATGAAGAGACCTATATTAAATACTCCATAAGCATCATATGCTAGCAACGGAAAGTATGTTGCAACTCACTAAATAACTTCATTCTTGATTACAACCAAAAAAATCAAGTGTATTATATATCACGCTGTAAAACAGTTTCCAAATCAAAATCATTTTGTTCTCGTCCCCCCTTCCCCTCCTCCTCCCCTTTTTTTTAAATAAAAACTTTCATACAAAGCAAAAAAAAAAATTGTTTGTTTTTATATATAAAAACATGAATAACCACACAAAACATAGAAAAAGTCAAACAAAATACAAGAACATAAAATAAAATGCATGCATAACACAATGTCACACAATAGTAGAATACCAGCATGCATCAAATATACTTAATCAGTGAGGTACAAAAACACCAATAGATGTTATAAGAGATTCAAACCGAAGACCATTCAACGGCTTAGTAAATAAATCGGCTAATTGGTTCTCATTAGAAATATGTTCAAGATCACAATTTGAGTTTTCACAAGCTCTCGAATAAAATGATGTCTAATGTTAATATGTTTAGTTCGAGAGTGTTGAACAGGATTTTTAGATATATTATTGGTACTGGTGTTATCACAAAACACAGTTATAGAATCCTATTCAATTCTATAATCACTCAACATCTGTTTCATCCAAAACAGTTGAGTGCAGCAACTTTTTGCCGTAATGTACTCAACCTCGGCTGTGGACACTGAGATAGAATTTGTTTCTTACTCATCCAAGCTACGATGTTAGCACCAACATAAAAACAACCACTAGAAGTACTTTTTTTTATCATCGATATTACTAGCCCAATCAGCATCGGAATAAACATCAAGATCAAGATTAGAGTCCCTAGAGTATAGGATCTCATATTCAATAGTACCATTGACATATCTAATAATATGGTGTACGACGCTCAGGTGTGATTCATTAAGATCATCTTGAAAATGCGCACAAATCCCTACACTAAATACTACGTCAGGTCTACTAGAAGTAAGGTAAAGCAGACTACCTATCATATTCCTATACAGTTTTTGATCAACACTCTAACTTGTAGGATCTAAACCTAACTTGATACTGGTGCTCATAAGGGTTCTAGTGTGTTTCTTGCTGTCTAATCCAAACTGTTTAACAAGATTCTTGGCAAATTTCGATAGAGATATAAATAATCCCTCATCAGTTTGCTTGACTTGAAGAATAAGAATGTATGTTAATTCACCAATCATGCTCATCTCAAATTCTTACTTTATACACTCAGTGAACTCATGAGCAAGAGAATCAACAAGAGAACCAAATACGATGTCATCCACATAGATCTGAGCTATGGTGATGGTCTCCCCAATTCGCCTTATAAACAAAGTTCTGTTTGCACCACCTCTCGTGAAACCATGTTCCAGGAGGTATGCAGTAAGTCGATCATACCAAACTCTATGAGCTTGTTTCAGCCCATACAAGGCTTTATTCAGCCTATACATAGTGAGGATATTTCAGATCAACAACCTAAATAGTGAGGATATTTCGAATCAAAAAACCCTTTAGGTTGTTCCACGTAGGATTCTTCTTGAAGAATACCATTCAAAAAGGTACTCTTGACATCCATTTGGTACAGTTTGAAACCTAAAGTACATGTAACCAACAGAAGAATTCTAATGGATTCAATCCGAGTGTATCCTTAGGCAACCAATCTAGCCCTATTTCTCATAATGGTACCTTAATCATCAGTTTTATTCTTGAATATCCACTTAGTACCAATAACATTGCAATCATCAGGCCTAGGCACTAAGTCCCAAACTTTGTTTCTAACAAACTGATTTAACTCATCATGTATAGAATTAACCCAACATTCATCCTAAGGGCTTCCTCAACCTTATTTGGTTCAATCTGAGACACATAGCTCGTATATGACAGGTTATTCAAAACCCTCTTACAAAGTCTCATTCCTTCTTCTATATCTCCAATCACATTATCCTCAGGGTGATCAGTTTGACTCTGGACGAAGGTTCTTTGTGTAGTTTAGATTTATTATCAAAAGTAGAATCCTTAGTTAAAACAACAAATTCATTTGATGTTCGTGGAGAATTAGGAACTAAAGCTTCATTACGTTTAGTTACCCTGACTAGATCAACATCCAACTATTCCAGCTCAGCACACTCTCCGCCAATCTCGCCTTCACTACAAGCATCATCAACCACCATATCGATAGATTCCATCACAACACGTGTGCGATTATTGTACACTCGATAAGCCCGACTATTCTAGGAATATCATAAGAATATACCTTCATCACTTTTGGAATCAAACTTTCCCAAGTTTTCTCTGTCTCTCAGAATGTAGTACTTGCTACCAAATACATGAAAGTACTTGATAGTAGGCTATTTACTCTTCCAGATTTCATAAGGTATCATGTCAGTTTTTGGTCTAAGATAAACTCTATTGATAATGTGACATGCAGTATTTATGGCTTCACCCCAGAAATGCATAGCTAAATCTTTACCATGAAGCATAGCTTTCCTCCTCCAGGCAGAAGTTCTCAATATTCAAGTTTTTGAACTCCTTACCATGATCACTATGAATTCTGGACATAGAATAACCTTTCTTATTTCTAAGTCTCTTACACAATGACATGACAAGACTGAACACTTCAATTTTATCTCTCAGCAATTCAATCCAAATGAATCGAGAAAAGTCATCAACCACAACCAAGATATATCTTTGACCACCAAGACTTTCGGTCATTGATGGTCCCATCAGATCTATATGGAATAATTCAAGAGGCTTGCTCGTCAAGATCTTAGAAGTTGTTGACACGGACCACAAACAATGGTATCAGAATTATTCAGCTTAGGTAGGCCATTGACAATCTCCTTCTTGGCAAGTTTAGATAGACTATTATGGTTCATGTGACCAAGTCGTTAATACCACAACTCAATGAAGTTGATCTTGGCACTAATACGCAGTAATTTGAATTAGGTAAGACTCCGTAACAATTTTTAGATGCTCTCACACCTTCAAGAACAATGTTACCAGTCGAGTCATACACAGAACACCTTTTCTGGGCAAAGGTAATCTTAAAATCAGCATCACAAATTTGACTGATGCTCAACAAATTGGACTTTAAACATTTCACATACAACACATCTAAGATGAAAGGTAGTCCAGCAATACTCACAACTCAATTTCCAAGTATCAGTGCAGTAGCTCCATTACCAAACGTAACTATACCACCATTCCACTTATCAAGTGAAGAAAATAAAAATTTGTCACCACACGTGTCTTGAACATGCACTGTCAAGATACCACATGGAACTATTTTGAGCTTTGAGAGCAAGGTTAGTAACATAAAAAATCAACAAATCCCCAAATCGTTCACTATCATCCTCCATTTCCCCTTTCTCAATCTCACGGTCAAATTCGATTTCAGCAATCGAGATGAAGGCCATATAATCTTGTTCATCGCCACCACTAGATGTCTTATCATGAGAACTAGAATCTGACTCATCACTCGTGGCAACAGCTAATGCCTTACGCGTTCTTTATCCAACCTCTTCTTCAATTTAGAACATTTACTCATAATGTAACCAAATCCCTTGCACTCATGACATTGGACAGATTGAGATTTCCTAACGGGAGTCATAGAGGTGTTATTTTTACATCTACCTCTCGAGAGTTTACTGGGGATCTCATTATTCCACTCCTGAGGTTTCTCCTATTCCTCATCACCTTCTGAATTTTTTTAATGAAATAAGCAATTTCGTCGTCCCTAAAGGTCTCAGTGTCAGTGGACTCGCTCTCAGCTTCTCTTACAATGTTCATGGTGATGGATTTAACTTTTTTAGGTTGTGAGACACTGAGTTCGTAAGTCTGAAGGTATCCTACGAGTTCTTCAATTTTAACCTCATCCAAGTCCTTACTCTCTTCTATAGTAGCGACCTTAGGTCTAAACCTCTCAAACAATGATCTAAGGATTTTTCTAACAATTTTGGTCTTGGGGATCTTCTCACCTAAATTAAAGCTCGAATTAACAATGTCATTCAGTTTAGCATAGAAACTATCAAATGTCTCATCATCGCCATCCTTATGTCTTCAAACCTAGTAGTCAACATCTACAATTTAGAGTTTTTAATAGTTTTAGTTCCCTCGTGTGTAGTTCTTAGGAATATCCCAAACTTACTTAACAGTTTCACACTCCTAAACTCTTCAACAAAGACAGTCATAAATAAGGCATGAAGGCCCTTACTATTCCAATTACACTTATCCAAATTCATTTTGGTCTACAAAGAAATATCAATAGGTATAACTACACTAGCAATAGTTTTTGTAGGCGAAGTCCACCCATTTTGCACACTTATCCAAATACGTTTATCCAAATCCTTAAGAAAAGCTCTCATTCGAACTTTCCAGTAGGTATAATTGCTTCCATAAAAAAACGGAGGCACAGACAAAGACTAATTCATCTAAATTTAATAAATAAAGGTCATGAATCGATTTAAGGCTCTAATATCAATTGAGAAATGCAAGTTCGACCCTAACAACACCTAGAAGGCGGATGAATATGTGTAATATACGAAATTAAAAATTTATTAACTAATTAGCAACAAGTCACCAATTAATTATCAATAGATGATTAATCATACATATTAGTTTAAACCTAAGTTTAAATACTACCGATCATACATTCAATATATATAAAGCAGTAAATGAAAAATGGTATGATCACAGAGAAACCCAACTAAAAAAAAAAATACAGGCACTTTGCCAAACAATCCACTATAAACGATTCTTTACTTACAGTCTACCACACTAGACGACTCGTGCTATCTGATCTTTTGAATACAATTCTGACAGCCCTCCTGAGTTCTGTGCTTCCGTTCACCAATTCCAGCTACAATAACCAATGCTTTCCTGGAACCCCATTATCCTACAACAACCTCTAGCTTAGTAGAATCGCTTATCTACTATTGATCACGAAGAACAACTCGTTCTTCATAGACCAGAACTCCAGTCACCTTCCCTGATCGTCAGCACCTCCAACATATATATAGGAAGTATGGTTCTTGGTATTTGGATTTGGATTTGGATTTAGATCTGATATTTTTCTCATTAACAAGAATGAATCTCAATGAAACATGAAGGTTGAAAGCTATGAAGGTGAAAGAATGTTTACAGCACTGTGTTTGCTTATTTTTCAACATTGGAAAATCTCATTCTGAAGCTGTTTGATATTTATAGGTATGGTAGGAAAAAGATGGGTCAGGAGAAAAACCTTTAAAACGCGAAATAAAAATTTCCCCCTATAAACCTGTCGCTCTAGCGAGGAGCTAGTGATAGTTGAGAGGCAGTGTGTCACTAGTGAAGGAAGGGTTACGGTATAGCGACGATATTTTTACTTTTGTAGCTTGAGCCAACCCCTAGCGACAGTTCAGCGAAAATTCGCACCGTTTTCCTCTTTGTTCCAAACTAGAAACCCTAGACCTGTTTAACTAACTTCTAAACAAATTGCAAATTACTCTTTGAACTTTTATACTCTATCAATTAAGTTCTTTTGTTCACAGAATTCGCTAATTACAAAATCAACTAAAACCTAACATGTTGAATGATTTTCAGGAATTGATTTAATCAAAAGTTTTTCAAAGCATAGTTATTTGATAATAATAAATAGGATGAGAAATCAATGCTATTTTGCTCAAATGAATCTCACTTTAATGTTCTCTTGTTGTATTTATAAATAGTAAATGAGTTGGTATTTCTAGAAGTGAAAAATGTCAACTTTTCTGCCTAATCAGTTGACCCACCTGGACATTCGAAATAGTATTGGACGACCCCATAAAATAGCCTTTAAGACTTGGTCAGAATAGTCAAATTCTTGACCGTTGCTAGCAAATCGGACATCCCGTTCGCCATCTAGACATTCGGATGACCAGAAAATTTTCTGCCCCAATTTTTTTTTTTTTTTTTGCAACTGGTAAATTTTTGCATGACATTTTCGCTAGATATTTCAAGGTAAGTGAGGTTTAATAGTATTTAAAATTAGGTTGAAAATCTTACCTTTGAAAAATAATTTTTGTGAAAACGTTTTAATGAAGTAAATTTTTGTCATGCATAAGAAGTTCATCACTTGAGCTTTCTTGATTGAAAACTTTTTCGTCCAATAGTTTTGTCTCCAGTTTGATTCAGTCGACAACATGTAACATTTTGAAGATTTGAATTAGAGATAAACATAGTCAGTTTATTATAATCAAAACATAAGATTTGACCATAGATCAACATATGTGACAATTGTAAAGTTTTCCATTATTTGAACATTGAGTCGATCCAAAGATAAACTTGATGTTTGACCGGATGTATTGTCAATATTTGATTACTACACCAAGGTGTCACTTACAAGTTTGTATTTTTGTCCAAAAACTAAATATCAATGTTGTACTCGGTCTCTTGTGATAGGGTTCACCATTATTTGAAATTATTGGTTGTCCAATACGGATTCCTATGTGAACATATTAATTAGGTTTAAATTCTATATTTGGTTAATCAATCTATTTCTACAATATCTGCCATAATCAATTCAATTCACGTGCTTAAACCAAATTTTAAGGGCTGGAAAGAGAACGTTTGTATCATTCTTAGCAGGATCAATCTAGACATTATATTAAGGACTGAACAACCAATTAATCTTATGGATAAAAGTTCCGCTAATAAAAAATGGACTTGGATAAGTGGAACTGTTCAAGCTTCATAAGTCTTATGATCATGAAACGTAGAATCCCAACAACATTCGCGAGCGCTGTGTCCGATGAGGTAACTAATGCCAAGAATTTCTTAAAGAAGTTAAAAAAATGCTTTGCAGAAGGCAATAATGCCGAAACTAGCATGTCTTTTGGCGAACTTAGTTTCACTAAAGCATAAGGGTAAATAAAACATAAGGGAGTACATCATGGAGATGTCTCATATTGCTTCAAAGCTAAAAGTGGTGTGCTATCGTAGGCACCCAAAAATAGTCCCTAAATCTCTAAAACTAATATAGTAGTGGAAGTAAGGGTCGATCCCACGAAGAGTGTGTAATTCAATATTTTATGCTCCGTATAATGATTGAGAATTTTTATATGCAAACAATTGTAAATAACGCAATTAATAACAATGAAAATTCAATTAACAAAAACAATCTAAAGACTAACCTTGGTCTAAGTCAACATCCACCGTCAGAAATTCACAATTGATCATAGATGTAATGATAATTCAATTCATATTTTGAACATCCACCGTTGGAATTATTTTCTTATCTCTCATTATTTTTAGTTAGTTAGAAACTAGCGTTCTAATTAACCCTACTTATTAAATAACCCCAAACTAGTGCTTAAGATTTTGAATTTAATAACAGCTTTACACAATGGAGAAATCGATGAACTAGATAACACAAACAACATTGGTTGTATTCAATCTATTTAAACATCATTCTTAAGATTCAATAACCTCTATCGTAGAAAATCATCAGATCCTAGTGCTTTACAAGTTAAATGGATCGAACAATTACAGATTTGATGTTTAACTTAGCAGTAGATTGTTACAATCAATGAACTAGTGGGCCCTCTAGCAATTAAACACAATAAATCATAGAAATAACTGCAGAAGAACACTCAATTCTCAAAATATAAATCAAATAATTAGAAAAACTATTTAGATCTCACAATATGTGGTTCTGAGGCTTCTGTTTCCTTCAACCAAGTATAAAAGTTTAGTTACAATTCATGAATTTAAGAGAGAAAATGGGTCTCAATATGACGCTGAAAATCAGTATATAACTTTTCGATTGGAAATTGATGTGTGATCATATTTTGATGATATTTCATCCCTTTGACATCTTCTTTCAACCAATTGACTCTGAAATCTTCATTGTTTGGTTTGACACAACTTTTGTGTATTTGCACGCTAGTCCTTGAACTTTCATTTCCTTCCACTTTGATCCATTTTTACCTATTTCTTCCAAATTACGATATATCTATAGAATTGTCACCTAAATCAAAATATGAGCATAATGAATACATTTTGGCACAAAATAAACATACGAGCACATAAAATAAAGAGGGAAAAATATGCATTTTATATTCCTATAAAAAAGTATTAAAGCTTGAGCTGTCTAATAACTTGCTCGTGCATTTTGTTTTTATTTATATTTAAGGCTAGTTACAACTATCAAACAGGAAAGTTGACTCACAATGAGCTCATTCTATATTGTATGCAAAAAGAAGAAAGACTAAAGAAAGATAAAAAATGATATTACTCACTTGGTTAGTACTTCTAAAGACAAGTTAAAGAATAAGAAAGTTGTATCTAATTTAGTTAAAAAAATAGCAAAAGCTTGAAAAGGATAAATGATCTGGCTGTTACTTATTTGAAAATCTGAAACACATAAAAAGAGAGTGTACTAAATATCACACTTGACGTGCAAGGAAAAGTACACTTCTTACTTTGGTTTCTTTTGAGGTTAATTTAGTTTTAATACCTAGACATATTTGGTAAATAAATTTCAGTACCACTACTTACATAAGTGTGTCTATGTGGAGTTATCTCAATTGTCAAAGCTAATTGATGTTGAAAGATTCATCTATGTGGGGCGATGACAAATCAATTAGAGTTGAGGCTATAAGGACTTTTAGGTTATTATTAAAGACTAGTTATTATTTGAATTTGAAAGAGACATTTGCGGTACCTCTTTTAGATGGAGTTTGGTTTCTATTTCTACATTGGACAAATTAGGTTACTTTTGTTCAATTGGAAATAGTTAGTTTGATCTTTTTCTTAATTCAAATATTGTGGGTACCAGTTCTTTTTCCAGTTACGATAACATATATCTACTCAATATAGTTGTCCCTTATAAAGAAACATTGCATGTGAATTCACATGGTATTAAACATAACTTTACCAATGAGAATTTTGCTTCATTATGGCACAAGCGATTGGCAACATCTCTCAAAAGAGAATAAAAAATCTTGTGTCAAAAGAAATTCTTGATTCCTTTAATTTTTCAGACTCAAGTGTCTGTGTTAATTACATTACGGGTCCATTTGATTGCAATAATGAAATTGGATGGAAAGAAAATGAATTTTAGGGAATTGAATTACCTAAAACTTGTTTAATTGAGAATTATCATTTAATTTTGATTTATTGGTATAATTTTTTCACCTGTAAAATATTGAAATCTTGGATCTTTTGGTGTTCATTTGACTTTGTTTTCCATGAAAATTGTCGATAAAGGGATATACTTTGTTACAATTGGGGATATAATTTGTTTCCATTGCAAAAAAAAAAAAAAGTTTCCTAGAAAAGCTTCTCTCTAAACCCGTAGAAAAGTATTTCCTCAAAAATCAAGAAAATGTGGAAAATCAATTCCATTGAAAATGTAGTCAACCAAACATGCAAAAAAGTGGAATTGGAATTTAAATTCCATCTTCCATGGAAAATAAACCCAAATCAAACAGGGCCTAAGGGAAAACAAATAAATATAAAGAGATTAGGTACCATAGGATTTCGAACGTCTTAGAATTGATTATACGGATATCTATAGGTCATTCATTTCGGCTTATTGGAATAGTCAACAATAATTTATTATGTTTATAGACGAATTTTTCTCACTATGATACCTATATCTCATCTATGAGAAATCTCAATCACTGGATGTGTTCAAGGCTTATAAGGTTGAAGTTGAATATCAACTCGGCAAAAGAATAAAACACATTAGATCTGGCCATGATGGTGAATATTTTGAAAGATACGATGGATCAGGAGAACAACATATATGACCTTTTTTTTAAATTCCTAGAGGAATGTGGAATTGTCTCATAGTATACCAAGCCAGGTTTTCTAGCATGAATGATGTTGTTGAAAGACGAAACAGAATATTTAAAGGCATGGTCCTTTACCTCATTAGTTTGAACATTATCCCTCACAAAGTGACAGTCAATTCTATGTGCTTGGTCCTTTCGTGAAAAATCGGGTTGCTTGCTATGTGTATAGTTGAGTGGCTATCACAAAATAGCAAGGTTGGTCTGGTATGATCAATGTCCAAATCACTCAATATGTTCTTTAGCCACGTAAACTCACATATTGCAGCAGCCATTGATCTATATTCTACTTCAGCTGATGATCTAGACACGATATGCTGCTTCTTAGACTTCCATCGCACTAGAAAGTCCCCCAAAAAATATACAATAACTCGTAACGGATCTCATTGTATCAGAACATGCTGCCCAGTCAGCATCACAATATCCTTTGAGTTAAAGATCATATTTGCTAGAGAAGAATAAGCCATGCCCTGGTGTGCCTTTTAGATACCTCAAAACATGGTAGGTTACCTCTAGATGTAGCTGCTTAGGCGATTGAAGAAATTGACTTAATTGAACAGCATAGGATAAATTTGACCTGGTTATAGTGAGATATAAAATCCTTCCTACAAGTCTTCTGTAAACACTAGGATCAGCAATAGTTTTACCTCCATCTTTACTCAACTTTAGATTGTAAGGTAAAGGACTATTAAATGGTCTTGCTCCAAGATAGCCAGCATCTGTTAAAACATCTAAGACATATTTTCTCCTGTAGAAAGTTATTCCTATTGAACTTCTTGCAACTTCAAGACCCAAGAAATATTTCCAAAACTCCTAAATCCTTCAATTGGATTTTTTATTCAGTTCATCCTTGAACTGTTTGATGTAAAGTAAATCATTCCCTCCAATTATTATATCATCTATATATATTAGAAGAATAATATATGAGCAGACACTTATTTTGCTAAACAATGAGTGATCAAACTTTAACAGCCTGAAACCCTGTCATAGAATGTGAGATGTCGGCTTCATGTTCCATTGTCTTGAAGCTTGCTTCAACCCGTAAATAGATTTGTTTAGCTTACAAACTAGTTATTTTCCTTGCTCACCCTACTGCTCATAACCTGAAGGCATGAGCATGTAGACCTCCTCACTTAGCTCACCATGGAGAAAGTCATTATTGATATCCAATTGGTGAAGGTGCCATTGATTGGAGGCTGCAACTACTAGAAGAGTCTTGATAGTTACTAACTTTGCAACTGGAGAAAAAGTCTATTCATAATCAAATCCAGCCTGTTGAGTAAACCCCTTAGCCACTAGACATGTTTTCTTCATTTTCTCTGTGCCATCAGAATTCATCTTGACCTTGAATACCCATTTACATGCAACTAGGGTCTTATGAGCTGGGAGTTTAGTAACATCCCAAGTATTATTGGAAACTAAAGCATTATATTCAACATCTATTGTTGCAATGCAATCAGGATACTGTAAAGCTTCATTAAAATCTTTAGGCTCAAAGGCAACAGACAAAGCCAAGGTAAAATGCCTCTGATTAGGGGACAATAGGTCATATCCTAGATAATCCTCAGTGGGATATTGCTTGTCAATCACATAATTTTTCTTCATGGAATTCGACTGAGAAATTAGCAACTGAGACATAAGACTGCAATGATAATCTTGTAAGTATGAAGGGGGGACGTTTAGGTCTAGTAGATTTCCTTGTAGGTATTATGTAAGGTATTGAAGGATTTGTAGATGAAGAGGTATTTGATTCTACAGATGGAGAGGTAGAAATATCAGGAGATGATAGAGTTGGATTTTGGAAACTTTGATGTTCTGAAGTATTGAAATTGACTGAAATGGGAATTTAAGGAAACTCATCAGTATTTGAATTAGAATTTGATAATAGCACATTTATTACATCTTTCACCCATTAATATTTGCATTTCTATTATTATTTGATGCCTAAATGTACTAAGTACTTCTATATTTTGATTTAGGTTACAAATGGGTGAAAACGATGAAAAATGGAAAAAAAAACAAGTGAAAAATTATCAAAATGGAAGAAAGTGAAAGTTTAGGGACTGAAGAGCAAATACTTTAAACTTGTTTTCAACCTTGTGATGAATATTCGAGAGAATAAGAGGTCAATTGGATGAAAAAAGGAGTCAAATGGATGAAATATAGCTAAAACATGATCACAAATCAACTTTCAAGCTAAAAAGTTTAGCACCGATTTTCAGCTTCATATTGAGACCAATATTTTACATCTAAAAAGATATAATTTAAAGATGGTTTCTAAATAAAAGTTGTAGCCCTTTGAGTTATCTTTTCAACGCAACTTGAATCGCCTCAATCGGACATTACAAGAGGAAGTTGTGATGAAAATACTAAAATTGATACAGTAACTTAGTGCCCAAGCGCTACTCTTACAGCGCCCAAGCGCTGTTCAAACCCAAAATAATAGATTTTCAGTGCCTAGGCACTACTCCCATGGCGCTTAGGTGCCGTGCCATGCAAACTTAGATTTTTTTATGTTTGGACCGCGAGAAGTCTAAAAGAAGACCCCAAAAACATTCCAAACTCCAAATTCCTCATGATTCTTCATTATTCATCATTCTTCATTCTACACCTCTCCTCTTTGGCTCAAGAATCTTCATGAGGAACTAAAACCCTTGGTGAAGCTACAAAGGAAATCCTTGGATTTGGTGATTTCACATCTATTATTTCATGTAATTGGTCTTTTCTTACTGAATAATCTTAGGATTTAGACTTTTCTTTTCATGAATTTATATTGAAATCGGTTTAATAATTACTAGATATTTCATGGATTCAGTCATGCTTTTTTCATTGTTTAATCAAACTATTTATTGAGTTTTAATTTCAATTACTTATTGTTGAGATTAGTTTAATTTTTATCAAATTCTTCATAGATCTAGTCATGCTTCTTCTATCGTTAGATTGAACTAATTGTTGAATTTTAATCTTAATATTACTTTATTAACGGATTAATTACTGCTATATGTTTGATGCATATAGTCGATCTTTGATCTTATTCTAATAAAATTGTATGAATATGTCATAAATCTAGATTCTAGGATTACATTCGTAAATTAAATTGGTTTTCACGATATATCTTCCAATTAGAGTGTCGGGATGAAAGTCTTTAATTATGTTATAAAAATGGAATAATTGATGTTAATGATCCAATCCAACTGAGGGAATTCCGACGCTTCACTATTGCAAATTATTAATTTTAATTTCACCTTTCAAACATTGAATTTTACTACACATTGAAGACGATAACTCATTATTTTGCAACCCTTAAACATTTTCCATCTCCTTGTGGATACGACACCCCAAAGCTACACTACAACTACCGCGTTATTCTTTGGGCGTAATGAGATTTTGACGCGTTGTCGGGAAGACGATACAATTAATTGAAAGATCCTCTAGCAAAAGGGTGACTTCGTTCCCTTTTTCAATTTTATTTTTAGTTAGTTTACTTTTTGTTATTTTATTTTTGTTATTTTCACTTTTTTTTACTTGTGTTTTATGAGAAGGTATCGAGGAGAGCGAGGAAGATTTGCTGACAAACCTGATTTAGAGTTTGAATCTCTTTTTAACCCTACTTTTGAATCTGCATCTGTTAAAATTAACACTTCATCACATAATACTATGTCTGGTAGTGAGCATGATGCACTTTTTAGGATTTTATATGATTATCTTCATTCCACACGTACATCCATACCATCATATGTTATTTTCCTACCTAATATGCCACGTACGAACCTTAAACCGGGAATGATTCAACTTCTTCTCACTTTTCATAAACTTAAAAATGAAAATTCATACCTACATATTAGGAAATTTGAGGAGGTGGTCGCAACCTTCCACAATCAACATGGTACAACGGATGCATTCAAGTTTAAATTTTTTCCATTTTCACTTAAAGATAGAGCAAAAAGTTGGATATATTCGCTGAGACCACGTTCGATTGAAATATGGGGTGAAATGACTCAAGCTTTCTTCAGTAAATATTTTCCACATCATAAAACTAGTGCTTTTAAGAAACAAATTTCTCCATTCACTCAAAAAGAGAGTGAAACCTTATACCAAGCATGTGAGCGATACAAAGAGTTGCAAGTTTTTTGGCCCCATCATGGTTATGAGAGCTGGTGAATAGTGAGTTATTTTTATGAGAGACTAATATCTAGGGAGTGTCAATTTATTTAGATGATGTGTAATGGTGAATTCTTACAAAAAGATCATGGTGATGCTATAGAGTACTTGATGACCTAGTTGAAAAAGCTCACACCTAGACTGGCCCTAGTGCCACTGATAACACTAATAAGTCACGACCCGTAAGAAATACTTCTAGTGCAGGCGTTCATCATCTTAGGGAAGAGGATGGCCTTAAACCAAAAGTAGAAGCCCTAACTAAAGAAATTGAAACCCTACGTACTAAGAATTCAAAGCCTACGCCTACCGTTTCCCGTGTTAAATCGTCTGGACCATGTTGTGTATGTGGTGGAATTGATCATCTAGTGCATGAGCGTTTTGCTCTAGCTGAGATGAGAGGGGTTTATGAAGAATACTGCAATACCTTAGGCATGTATAATAAGCTTTATACTCCATTTTCTGATACCTATAATCAGGAGTAGCGGAATCATCCCAACTTCAGCTAAAAATCTAAAAACCAGCAACCTACCTAGTCATCTAGAGTTTTTAATACACTTTCATACAACCCATACCATCTAGGAATTCCTTAGAAGATACCCTACATGCATTCATAGAGTCACAGGGAAAAACAAACCAATATTTGAGACTATGATTACCCAAATTGTTGAGGAAAACAAGGAAATAAAAAATCATATCTCCAAATTAACGAATACCTTAGCAGTAGTGGAACGTGGGAAATTTTCGGCTAAAAATCAACTAAATCTTAAAGGGTAGCACATGGCACAAACTTCAGGATCTAATGAAAACTAGTTTTAATCTCATGCCTTATGCTATTTAGTTGTTGTTAGGTTTGGGTGAGATGAAGCCTACATCTGTAGCTCTACAATTAGCTGATAGGCCAACTATTAGACCTAGGAGAGTAGTTCAGGATATCTTGGTTCAAATTGATAAATTTTAATATCCCATTGATTTCTTGGTTTTGGATGTAAAAGCTGATGTTACTGTTGATTCTAAAATTCCTATTATTCTTGGTAGACCTTTCCTTGCTACTGCTATTGCTTTGATTAATTGTAGAAAAGGTTTTATGAAACTATCATTTGGGAATATGACTCTATAAAGCAACATTTTCCATATCACTAAGAAATTAGAAGAGGATGATGAGTGTCATCAAACCCACCTGATTGATACAGTCACTTAGGATGTAGCTGATAATATATTTATTGGACCACATGAAATTCTAGAACCAGATGGATTGGACGTTGCCATCAATAAACATCTTGAGAGGGAGGATCAAGAGTCTAGTAATAGTTCTTATTTTACATTACCAGTTTCTAACGAGAGGACTTTATCTTTTGTGTTGCAGGCCCCCACTCCTGACTTTAAGCTTTCCTCCATTCACCTCACCCATGTATTTGAGGAAGGCGGAGGAATACCACTGGAGAGTATATCCAAGGAGCTTCATGCACTACAAAGAAAATTGGAATCACGCTTGCTGGATGAAGGATGAATGTGGAAATTTTATGTCGAGCCAACGACAATAAACAAAAGCGCTGCTTGGGAGACAACCTAATGGAGTTCGTTCCTTTCTTTTGTTGTTTACTTTTTCATTTTTACTCTAGTTAATTTTTGTCATTTTCTTTGCATTACCAGTCCATTGAGTACTTTCATGCTTCCTATCATTCAAGTTTATGTTGATTCTCTGTATCATTTTTGTGATATCTTTTCATTTGACTTTCATGTTTATGCATTGAGGACGATGCTAAATTTTAGTTGGGGGGAGGATCTGTTGAATTTTATTGAATTGTATGTGAAAAAAAAATTGAATCTCTAATTTCCTGCATGTTTATGCTCTTGAATGACAAAATGTACCACTAGGAGTTAATTTTGTTTGTGAAAATCTAGACATCATGACACTTGCTAATTTTTTTTTTGTACACACAAGCCTTGCGGTAAGATGGTAGTTTAACATATGTAGCTAGAGGAGTCTCTTGCTGAAGTCTTCTTGTGAGAGAATTGGTAAGGATTGAGAGCCACAATGTACTAAAATATGGCAAAAGCGTTCATTGATCTTGTGAATTGGAAACCCCTTTGACAATAATATTACATGGTTTGTGGTAAGATGGTAGATTACTTGGGAAATGATGCAAGTCAATTTAGGACTAATATCTGAGCCTTCAACCTTTTTTTTCAATACCCCTAGTAGCCACTTTGAGCCATACACATATATAGTTGTTTTTTCGTACACTTATGTTATCCATACTTCTCCACATTGGAGTACAACATTTACGCATATTGTTTCACCTTTTTACTTTCAAGTGTGTAGTAGGTATTAGATGTTTATTTGTAAAGAATTGAAGCGAGAAAAATAACAAGGGTTGATATGTGCTCAAGTAAGGCGGCCCAAAAAGAAAAAAAAAATATCGAAAAAGAAAAAAAAAAGAAAGAAAAACATATATATATATATATATATATATATATGTGTGTGTGTGTGTGTGTGTGTGTGTGTGTGTGTGTGTGTGTGTGTGTTTGATTTTGGGGCTTGAAATAGTGAGGAATGTGTTGAATGGAAGGTGTGATGAATTGAAATGCGTGATAAGATACTCAGTTATGTGCTTGAAAGTTTTGAATCCTAATATCCCTCTTTTCGTATAGCACAACCTTTTTGCATTGACTATTTTGATCCCAAGTAGGCTATGATAAGAAGTTGATGAATTCTCATTGGACGGTATGCCTATCATGATATCAATGTTTGCTTGTTGCTTGTTCATAAATATTTAAGCCTCCAATTTTGAGCGTTCATCTTTCTCTGCTCCATAGAGAGAAACCACACACTAAACACTTTGATATCCGTGAGTTATGGAGCTGAACCTTCAGTTTGAGATATACTTGATGTTGCATGTGTTAGGGTTGGCGGTAAGATGACTATGGCTTGACACACACTCACACATTTGGCATGAGTTTTTGACGTCTTGATAATCGTAACATTGTTAATTCGTGTGGTATTGAGTTTGAAGAGGGCATGTCATGTGGTTAAATTAGAACTTGATAATTTCACTTGTGATATAAACCAATCATTCATTCATCTTGCTCTGCATTCAATTGCTAGGGACAATTTCACAAGTTCGAGCGTGTTACTTGGGCTATTTTTGGCCAAGTAGCTTGATGACGAGTTAGAGTGTGTTATTTGGCCTATTTCTTGGCCAGGTAGCTCAATGACGAGTTCGTGTGTGTTACTTGGCCTGTTTTTTGGCCATGTAGCTCGATGACGATTTCGAGCGTGTTACTTGGCCTTTTTTTGGCCATGTAGCTCAATGACAAGCTCGAGCGTGTCACTTGACCTGTTTTTGGTCAAGTAGCTCGATGATGAGTTCGAGCATGTCCCTTGGCCTATTTTTTGGCCAAGTAGCTCAATGACGAGCTCAAGTGTATTACTTGGCCTTTCTTGGCCAAGTAGCTCAAAGAATGCCCGATCTCGACCACTGAATATTGTTACCACTCATAATATCGACAGTAGAGGTCGGGTTACTATGGTCCAGCATGATGTCGTGCGGGTTTAGATGCACTGGCCGTATGAAATGATCATGACTTTACGCTACTTTGAATGCACTAGCTACATGCTCGAAGCGCGGCCTTACGCTAGGTTGGCATGTTTAAGGCAAGTTTTTATTGCCGAAACGGATTTAAATGAATTTCAAATAACGAGAGAGTACAGGGCACATGGGTCATAATTTAAGAAAATAAAAGATTAGGGCATGCAGGCCCGATCTATAAAATAAAAAACAAAAAGGAAAAAACTAACTATGTACGAAATAGAAAACAAAACAACCTAAGTACCTGGTTGCAAGACCAACTACTTCTAATAAATCTTCAAATTGTCAACATTCCATGGTCTTGGGAGAGGTCTTCTCGAGGTATCCTTCAAGTTGTATGCGTCGGCTCTCACTTTTCATATAATTTTGAAAGGTCCTTCCTAGGCTGGTCCTAGCTTCCCTGTCGGATGCATATTTTTCGCTACCTTCCTAAGGACTAGATCACCAACCCTGAACCTCATTGTCTTAACCTTGGTGTTGAAGTGTTTTGTTGTTTTATTTTGATAACTCGCGGCCCTCGGCTAGGCTTGTTCCCCGTACTTCTTCAAGCATATCAAGGTGTTCAGTCGTTTGTCCCTCAATGTACGGCTCAATCATCTTATATGTTGGGAGGCCAATCTTGATCGATATTGTGGCCTCAATACCAAAGGCTAGCATGAAAAGGGTTCTACCAGTTACTATCTTACAAGAAGTCCTATACGTCCGAAGTATAGCCCGAAGGTCTTGCAATATGATTTGGTTCGTTACTTCAGCGAGACCGTAACTTTCAGGGTGTGAGACTGATGTCAGGCAATTATCAATCCCAAGGTTGGCACAAAAGTTTCTGAATTGTGAATTATCACGTTGTCTCCCATTATCCGTTATCAGTACCCTTGGTATCCCGAACCTGCAAACAATGGACTTCCACACGAAGGATCTAAGCTTGGGTTCTGGGATGATTGCTAGGGGCTCCACTTCTACCCATTTGGTAAAATACTCTACCGCCACCACAATGAATTTCAGTTGACCCCTAGTCAAAGGGAAAGGTCCGAGGATGTCAACTCTTTATGCTCAAAAGGGACAACACATAGGATGGGAATTAGTTCTTCAGCATGAGTATGTATGATATTGTCAAACCTCCGGCATTTGTCACACATCCTTACATAGTCCAATGCATCCTTCTTCATGTTAGAACAATAATACTCATACCTTATGAGCTTGTAGGCAAGCACATGAGCCCCTGGTGATTCCCACATATGTCTTCATGAACCTCTGTTAGGGCTTGGAAGGACTCGGAAGGTTTGAGACATCTGAGGTAGGGTAGTATAAGACTTCTGCAAAATAAAAATCCTCCAATAATGTAATACCTCAATACCCTGGTCAGTGGTCGAATGGTAGGTTCCCATTATTCAAGTATTCCAATAT
Organism: Fraxinus excelsior; assembly: GCA_019097785.1. Lineage (NCBI taxonomy): Eukaryota > Viridiplantae > Streptophyta > Magnoliopsida > Lamiales > Oleaceae > Fraxinus > Fraxinus excelsior. The sequence goes on along the minus strand of CM032636.1, from coordinate 12,775,071 downwards.
TAGGTCCATCCAAGAAATCTCATGATCAATGTCCATGATGTTTAGCTTCTGATTTATGCTAGGCTCTGTCACCATCTTAATATGTACCGTTCTGTCTAGCCCATCCATCTCCATGAACATCAATCTAGATAGTGTGTCGACTTTCATAAGTGGTTGATCAGTGAGCACAACAATTGGATAAGATTGAAAATACTGACGTAGTTTCCTGGCAGGTATCACCAAGGCAAGTGCAAGTTGTTCAACCAATGTATACCAAGTTTCTACATCAAGAAGTTCTTTACTTACATAGTAAATAGGTCGCTGGACCTTTCCAATCTCCTTCACCAACATCCCACTAACCGTATTTTTAGAAACGGCCAAGTATTATAACAATGTATCACCGGGTTCTGGCTTGGTGAGGACCGATGGCGTTACCAATGTCTCCTTCAACTCCTAAAAGGCTAGATTACACTACTCATTCCAGTTGAAGCTCTGGTTATCCCTTAGAACTTTGAAAAGGAGAAAGTACATGTCTGCTGCTCGGGATACAAACCTGTTCAAGGCTGCAACCCGACCTGTTAACTTCTATATATCCTTCTTACACTTCGGGGGTTCCATAGATACCAAGGCTTGGATCTTGTCGGGGTCGGCCTCTATTCCCTTGTGTGTGATCATGAATCCTAAGAACTTGCCGGATGTCACTCCAAATTCGCACTTCGTAGGGTTTAGCTTTATCTTATACTTGCTTACTTTTAACGACCATGTCATCCATGTATGCCTCTAGATTCTTCCATATCATGTCAACAAAGACTTTATTGACAAGTCTTCGATATGTAGCTACTGCGTTCTTCAACCTAAATGGCATGACCCTGTAGTAGTAGATGGTCGAATCGGCCATAAATGAGGTCTTCTCATGATCCTCTTTCTACATAAGAATTTGATGATACCTAGAGAAAGCATCCAAGAAACTGTATAATTTGACTTGAGGTGTTGTCAACAAGATTATCAATTCGATGTAGGAGATAGCTATCCTTAGGGCATGCTTTGTTCAGATTTGAAAAGAAGATGCGGACTCGCCACTTCCCATTAGCCTTCTTGACAAGGACAATGTTGGCAAGCCAATCGGGATATTAGACTTCCCGAATGAATTTCACACCAATGAGCTTAGCAATTTCTTCTCATATGACTTCTCACCATTCTGGTGTAAACTTTCTCCTCATTTTCTTTACTGGTCTCACACCCGGGTTTATGTTGAGTCTGTGTACTACAAATTTGGGGTATATTCCAGGCATATATTCTACACTCCAAGCAAATACATCAATGTTGCGAGATAAATAGCTAACGAGTTGAGCTTTAGTCGTAGCATCAAGATCTCAACCAATAGTGACTTTTTTACCAGGCTCAAGCTCGATCTCATCTATCTCCTCAACTAGGGCAAGCCTTCCACGGTGTTTGAGGTCAAGGTCGACCTCCGAAAGTTGTATGACATCACCGTTGATCTTCCAAACGCTGGTAACATAGTAATGTCTAGCCACTAATTGGCTTCCACAAACCACCATGACCCTACTACTTGTCAAAAACTTTACTGCTAGGTGAAACGTTGAGATAGTGGCATTAACCCCATTCAGTAAAGGCCTTCCAAGTATGGTGTTATAGGCCATAGGAGTACGAACTGCTTGAAAAGTGGTGATCTGTGTTACCTGCTTCCCTTCTGATTCTTAGGTGAGAGGTAACCTAACAATACCTTATGGAATGACGATACCACATCCAAAACCTTGGAAGGGGGTTTTGGCCAGTTCAAGCTACTCAGCTAAAATACCCATCTGAATGAATTCATATACAATAGCACATAGCCGCACTTCCATTTTCCACCAGAACTCTTTTGACCTCAAAATTAGCAATGATCGTCGATATAGCCAAGGCATCGTCATGAGGAAAAGACATATCTTCTAAGACTTTTGTTCCAAATGTGATGTCATCTACACTACTAAGATCCATGCTTGAGGCCGACGGGTATTGCCTAGCGTACTTCTTATGCCCGCTGCTTGAGCCCCCCTCTCCCCGAGACCGTTCATCCAACAATGATGTTGATAGTACCTGCAGTTGGTTTCTTATCTCCCCTATCCTTAGGAGCTTTACCTTTATTCTGGTTATTTCGCTAATATTGTCTTGGCTCACGTAGGCACCCAAAAAACCTCTCCTGATGAGAGCCTCAATTTCTCGCTTCAGGAAAAAGCATCCTTCGATTGTGTGTCCATGATCTCGATGAAAATAGTAGTACTTGCTTTTATCACGAGCTTCAGAAGGAGCCTGCGGCCTATGAGGCCACTTTAGCTCTTTAAGGTCTTTGATCTTCATCAAAATGTTAGACCTCGTTGTGTTCAAACGAGTGAATGAGGTTGGAGGAGGGGTCTTGTCTTGGCTTACTTCGAAAAGGATCCGGCTGTTGGTTAGACTCATGGGGCCTCTTGAGGTCGGGTTTCTTCAATGGTGGGGTATCTCTCCTAGGAAACATGGTCTCTTCCATGTTAATGTATTTCTCAGCCCTGGTAAGTAGGTCGGTTATTGACTTAGGAGGGGTCTTTGACAGAGACATCTTAAACGCCTCACATCTTATGGTATACATTAGGGCAGAAATTGTAGCTGTGATATGTAGGTCACGGATCAAGAGTCTTTCCTTATTAAACCTTGTCATGAAGTTGTGAAGTGTCTAATTAGGTCCTTGACGCATTTGCATAAATGATGCAGCTGTCTTTATGTGCACTTACTACTTGCGAAGAATGCGGAGAACTTGTCAGCCAAGTCTGAAAATGAAGATATAGAGTTGGGCTCCAATGTAGAAAACCAATCCCTGGCTGTGCTGGTAAGTGTCTGAGGAAAGGCTTTGCACATTATAGCGTCGGGTACGACTTGTAGGTTCATGATGTTCATGTATATGTTGATATGGTTGATGGGATCGATTGTCCCATCATACTCTTTCACTCAAGGGTATTTGAATCTGTTTGGTAGGAGATATGACAGATCTTTGGAGGTGAATGGCGTGTTATGGGTGAATCATATTACTGCTTAGGACTTCTAAAGCATTCTAGCAGTGATTCCCTCCTGAATAATCCTTGCAAGATCGTCAGAGTCCATTGTAACTGATCTTGAACCCAAGGATCCGTGAGGTATACTCGAGGTTTCGAAGTCACCGTGGCTGGGACCTGGAGCCCGAGCATCTACCATATGGCCACTTGTTGGCGGAGTTCCTCGAATACTTCCAGAGTGATTGCTGTAGGTGGATGTGGTAGTTCTCTTGATGATATCTCATAGGAAACTGAGAGATCCCTGATAGTGGGCTGGTTAGGAGTAGATGAGTTCGCTGGAAGATGTACTGAAGATGTGTTAACCATAGCTTTTGGTAGCGTTTCCCACAGACGGCGTCAATGATGGTACCAAAAACATGTACCTGAATGAACTCGTATTTGAAGGTTGAACTCCTCCTGATCCGATCTTTAATATCTGAAACAAATGTGTCGAGGTATGTCATCGTCGTCCCTTCGATCTTAAGTCAGAAAATCATGAAAGATGATGTATGCTGGAATATTATGGAAAAAGTACCTGAATAATGAGGTTAGGTTATGTTGGAGGTGGAGTCCTAGAAGGACTGAACTTCCTATAGGTAGTTCAAGGTGTTTGTGTTGGAATTGCACAATTTAAGTTATGATAAAATTTGTAATGAACTAGGAGTTTGTACTTAAATAGGACATACATTCCTAGGGAACATATGCCAAGGTCAGAGGGAATACGTGAGTCGGGGTTGAAGAATCGACCTGTTATTAGGCCCATCCTAGAGCTCGACCCCGACCTTGGAAATGGCCCAACAAGTAGGCCAAGGTCGGGCCATTAAGGTCGATACAGGTAATAGGTCCGACCTCTCATTGGTCCCGACCTCATAATGGGCCATCTAGCCCAATAGGAGTGGATCGTGAGTCAATCCATGAATTAATTAATCCAATTTATTAATTCGGGCATATTAGTAAGCAACACAATTAATTAATTACCCAACACTTTTCAATTAATTAATTGGTAAATCACATTCTTCTGGTTCTCTTTTGTGTGTGACACATTAGGTTCCCGATCACGATACCTAACGACGTGAATTATTATTTTGATCTAATCAAAATTGATAAATTAAAATACCCTTTTTAATTTATCATAATTCACATTCGTCGTCCTAGATTGACATATAGCAATGTGTCAGGGCAATACATGTGACGGGAAATGTCACGTGGTATGACAAAATCAAATTTGTTCGTTTACCATAAAACTATATTCTTTTCGTCAATATGATCCGATCAATTACGAGATATGGATATGTGTCAATCTCAATCATCGATCATATCTTTTATCCCACTGTTAAGTCAATGTAAGTCGAAAACTCATTTTCGACTTATGAGTTCACCTTGACTAAGGATTTCATTATCAACTTAACTGAATCAAAATGTAGATCATAATCTCTTACTATCTAAGAGTGACGAATCCTCTATTGATCATTCACAACATTCATATGATTATTGACATACCCGAACGATGCTATATTAGCGACCCTAGGCAAAGTAACATTCAACATCACCAAAGTATGATTGTCCTCATAAAAGGTACTATGATGACCTCAAGTCAAAGGATCAATTCCACTACCGAACATTAGAGATTAACCACTGACACTCAGATAGTTATCCATGTAGAATCTCCCAATAGGTCTCCAATGTTTTGTTCTATAACGAAACATCAACGTGTTCATTCAAGTGTCACCACACTTTAGCTTGTGAGATCAGCTACTTACTTCACAAGTAAAAAACGCTACACATGATGGTCTATCCGTAATAACGATATCCGTATCTCATTATTACATATGACCACGGACGATTTAAGATTTAGTTATATATAATTTGTATCTCACAATCACAACTCCTTGTGATTAACAAATCACCATTACTTGAATCTACGGATTCTAGTATTTAATTTATTAGAATATTAATTCAATTAAGTAATAGATATTGTCACAAATATGCATCGATTATATATACATTAAAAGTATTTATGTCCAAAGTTGATTGGACATAGAGCATAACACTTACAAATATATAATACACGTGGCATGAACTTACCTTCTACAAATTTAATATAGTATCGTAGTTGTAAGACTACATATGAAGGTGGATGCATGGACAGTGCCAAATAAAAAGAAATTATCGTAGTAAGGATCTTTCATACAACCAATTTCTCCTGCAGGTTCACGTACGTTACTTCTAAAACTGTGGAAGGTAGAGTGCCAATATATAGTATATTCACTTAAGATGTCTAGATGACATCCTTAACAATCACTAATCATAAAATTAATATTCTCTTGAACCGTAAGGAACATAAGCTGATTTATCACCATTACAATCCTTAACTCATTCATGATCTAAAATACTAAATTGAATATTGTTGTAGTGTGATCTGTATTCCATGTGATTTGGTATTTGGTTGAATAGAAGAAGTCTAAGAAGTTTATCTTTTGAGAGACCTAATTAATGAAGAACAAATTTTATCAACGATTGAGAGTATGGCTTGGAAAAGGACTTTAAGATGAAGAAAACAACTTGCAGTGGAAAAAGGGAAAAAGAAAAAAAAATAGAATGCCCAGCACTGTGGTCGCCAGCGTCTAAACTATACAAAGCACCCGACGTTGTGGCACCAGGAGATAGCGTCGAGTTCCACCGTGGTGTTTTTTCATTCCCATTTTTTAGGATTTTATGACTTGCTATGGTTCGTAGTTCACCTCTTAGGGATTCTAATAAATTTGAGGAGCAAAATCATTTAACTCTGGTGGAGTTGAAAATTGGTTTAGAGGAAACAATCGAAGGTTGCAAAATAGTCTACTATATATCAATCCAATTCGAGGTTGACAGACAATAATATCTTGCTTACTTTGCCTACACCACCAACACCACGGTATTCAATAACTAATGATAGACCTCGCAGATAGATTAGACATCCACAGAAGTATAGGAAAGCAGATTTGGTAGCTTATGCATTGAGTGTGGTTGAAGACATTGATTCCACTAAGGAGCCGCTACATATTCAGAGGTAGTCAGTTGCAGTTATTCTAGCAAATGAATGATTTCTATGCAGGAGGAGATGGAATCATTAATTAAAAATAACACTTGGGACTTTGTGAAATTACCTAGAGGTAAAAAGGTTGTTCGCTACAAATGCCTGTTCAAAAGAAAGGAAGGCACATCAGAGATTGAAGATGCTAGATACAAGGCTAGATTGGTGGCAAAAGGTTACAGTCATATTTTAGGTGTTGACTTTATAGATATGTTCTCACCAGTTGTTCGCTACAAATGCCTGTTCAAAAGAAAGGAAGGCACATCAGAGATTGAAGATGCTAGATACAAGGCTAGATTGGTGGCAAAACGTTACAGTCATATTTCAGGTGTTGACTTTAGAGATATGTTCTCACCAGTTGTGAAGCATAGTTCCATCTGAGCTTTACTTGGAGCGGTGTCTAAGAATGACTTGGAGTTTGTGTAGATGGATGTTAAGACAACATTCTTACATAAAGAACTTGACGAGAGCATCTACATGCAACAACTAGAAGGGTTCATAGTCTCTGGAAAAGAAGAATATGTGTGCTTGTTGAAAAAGTCCTTGTATGGACTAATGTAGTCACCGAGGCAGTAGTATATGAGGTTTGATTCATTCATGACAACTCATGATTTCTTCTAATGTAATTATGATAGTTGCATGTACTTCAGAAAGGAAAATAGTGGATCGACTATATATTTGTTATTATGGGCTCGTTCGGTAGGGATTAAAATCAGATTAAAATTGAAAAATTAGTAGTTATTGTTGACTTTTATAGACGAGTGGGACCCAATAATGGACATATTTTCAATTTTAATTAGATCTTAATCCTTACCAAACGGGGCGTATATATTGATGATATGCTCATAGCAATCAAAGATAAAGCAGAGGTCAGAAAAGTGAAGTTTCAACTCAACAAGGAGTTTAATATGAAGAATTTGGGTGCAGTAAAGAATATTTTGGAATGGAAATCTTGAGGGATAGAAAGGCTGACTGATTGCATTTGAGTCAGAATGGGCACATTGAGAAGGTATATAACAGATTCAATGTAGTGAATGCAAGGCTGTCAATACTCCCTTAGCTGCCCACATTAAATTATCATCTAACTTGTATCCTGAGTCAAAAGAAGACATTGATTACATGTCTTGAATTCCTTATTCCAGTGTTGTTGGTTCACTTATGTATACTATGGTTTGTATAAGACCCAATTTGGCTCATGCAGTTAGTACAGTTAGTATACATGACAAATCCTGGCAATAAACATTGGAAAGCAGTGCACTGGATCTTCAGATACTTGAAAGGCTCTTCTAATGCTTGTTTGCATTTTAGTAGAAATTCAGATTGAGTCATTAGGTATGTAGATCCAAATTATGTAAGAAATCTTGATAAGAGAATATCACTTACAGGGTATATGTTTACCCTTAGAGGATGTGCTATCAGCTGGAAAGTTACTTTACAATGGAAGCAGAATACATGGTTATTACAGAGGCATGTAAGGAGGCTATGTGGCTGAGAGGATTGATTGGTGAAATTAGTGGAAACTTGCAGATGTCTATAGTATTCTATGATAGTTAGAGTGCAATTTTCTTGACTAAGCATCAGATGTTTCATGAGAGGACTAAACACATTGATGTGAGGTATCATTTTGTGCGTAGTGTGATTGTTCGTAGTGATGTTGTAGTGAGCAAGGTTGATAACAAGGATAATCATGCTTATATGATGACAAAACCACTTTCTATTGCTAAGTTTGAGCATTGCTTGAACCTAGTGAGTGTTTGTTATTGATTTAACCCATTAGGACTTGTTTGGAAGAAGAGTAATGGTGTTTACTTGAAAATGTGTCTTGAATTCCTTGCGATGGAATTTGTCTCGAGGTGGAGACTTGTTGTGGTATGATCCAAATTCCATGTAATTTGATATTTGGTTGAATAGAAGTTTAAGTAGCTTGGGTTTTGAGAGTCGTAATTAATGAAGATCAAATTTCATCAAGGATTGAGACTTTGGTTTGGAAAAAGATTTTGAGATGAAGAAAAAAACATGGAGCATAAAAAAGGAAAAAGAAAAAAAAAACAGAAGGCCCAGTGCCATGACATTGGTGCCCCTGAACTATAGAAAGCACCCGGTGCTACGGCGTCGAGGTGCCACCATGTTGTTTTTTAATTCCGGTATTTCCGAATTTTATAATTTCTTCTTCATTTACAACTCCAAAAGTATTTCACATTGTATCTTTACATGTAGACATTCAGCAATATCTTGAGAGCTAGAGAGCTTAGATCTCAATTGAGAGCATTGATATCTTGATATTGTAAACACAATTGTTATTAATTATAGTGAATTTTTTTTATGTGCCCGTGGTTTTTTCCCGTATTAGGTTTTCACATAAATCTTGATGTTTATTTATTTATTTATTTTTATTATCGTCGGTATCTTGCTAAACCAAATTGATAACAAATATAAGAGCATATTTGGAGCTCATTTTTAAGTCAAAAGAATGCATTTTATTACCGTTATTGTACCAAAATCAGCCCCTTTTTTTGACTTTCCTCTCACAGTCGAGACCCACTTAGAAGACTAACGGTCATTTTTAAGCCTTACCATATGTAGAAAAAGGGGCTAAATGTAGAAAAAAAAATTCAACTGTGTGAGCTCGAGCCATATTTTAAGCCTTACCATATGTCAAATTATTGGTCATGGACTGACTACATGAGCTGATCCAATCTACAATACGAGAATTCTATTAGAAAAGTGACGGTGGAAAGTGTTGTTTTGAGAGTATATGATGGGTTTTGTGACCCAAATTCAGACTAGGGTTTGCGTAGTTTGGAGTATCGGGCTTGAAGATGTCAAAATAGGGTTTAAGGAAGAAAAATGAAGTTGGCGGCTTTCGCCCAACTCTCGAGCGGCAAGACAATTTTTCCTTCAGGGAGTTAACATTTGTCTAATGTCCACTTGGTGCTCGAGCATCACAACATTTCGACATTTTACTTATATTGTTTTTATACTCGTGTTTTGACTTAGTTTTCATCTTTATGGGTTATTTCTAGGGTTTGATATAAATTCCTATAATAATAGACCCTTCTTTACAAGTTTTGCATTACTTGAAGTTAGAATCATTATGTAGGAACACAATTATTAAATTTTCTCTCTATTATAATTGTTAAATAAAATCACCAAATTATCTACCAAATTAAATTATGGCATTTGTGTTCACATTGTTATTGTGATTAATACTTCATATCGAACCGTATAACCTCGTCCCGTTTCTAACAATATATTTTGTAAAATAAATTAAAAATTTATTATTATTATTATTGAGATCATGTGATTTAAAAGTAGGAAAAAATTGATTTTCATACAAATTTATTTTATTAAAAAATATGTGATTGAAAATGAGTTTTGAGAAAAAAAAAATAATAATAATAAGCTCCGCATAATGGAACCCAAACATGGGGTACATTCTAGCAAATATTGGGAGTTGGGTTGTGGAACCGAATTCTTTGTATTGTGATTGAGTAGATAATTGATGTGCCTTAAAATGCAGATTCGCAGGCGAAAATTATTAGTAATTCAACTTTAAAATGTTGGGAATGCTTCTTTTCTAGAATGTAATTATTAATTTTGAATTAATATATATTAGATTACATCACGAATATGAATTATATTAAGAATGAGTATTTCGACACAGTTCAATGGGCACTCGTGCCATTTGAGGATTAGTCCAAGCCATGTCATTTAAAAATACAGAATAAACTTTTCCTTTTTCTCTTTAATTCTTGAACTATTAATTTGAAGTATGTAGACACGCCATGAATCATGAGTAATTCTAAATGGACATACATAGAGTAACGTTCAAACTAAGCTTATCCTTATCAGCTTTTGTACACATCACATGACTACAATTATGAATTCTTCTCATAGTTTTTTGTTATTTTAGTCTGATTATGATTTTAATTTTTTTTTCCCCTTTAATATTAATCAACATAGATTAGGATTTTTATTCTCGTATTTTAAAATATCCTAAAATAAATGGGCGAAAATTTGAGTGTTCTCAAATCTCGATATACTGCATATATTGCTCTTGTTTGATATCCATTATTTTCAAAATATATTTTTCGTGCTTATTTTCAATCACACATTTTTCACAAAAATAATATTACATACAAACTCGAAACTTTTCTCAAAAGTCTTCCTTGAGGCATTTATTTCCATGACTTTTTTCACCATCCTATTTATATCAAATCACAAGAATCCAACCCAAATAAAACACCCATCTACTTGCATCAAAATGGCACAACAATCACCAAAATCAATCAATACGGTGGTTCAGTTTTTTTTTTTTTTTTTTTTTTCCTCTCAAAAATAAATTTTAATGATCTTGCAGGTTTCAATAAGCTAAGGTTTTAAAGGTGAATCGAGTTGTCCCTTATTTTAACTCGACAAGGCTGACCAGGCCGTACGTCTAAAGAAGGTCAAGTGGCTAGTAGCTTGACGCACCATTGTCCGAATTGCATTGTATTTTGTTTTCTTTCTTCTTTTTAATATAGTAGACGATTGTCTACTTCTCTAGACTTGTATGTTTATTCGATAATATAAATGAAAACGAGAATTTCATAGACCAATCATCTAGTTGAATAATTGTTAGACCTATTATTCACTTGGGTGCGTGCATTGTGATCCAAGTCATTTCCCACTTACTACTAGTAAATAATATGACTTAGAAGCTCTAAAGTAGCCCATTTCAAATGATGAAAAATGATTAAAATTTCAACGATGAAAAGAAAGCATGTGGCAAAATTCACCAATTCTTTGTAGTTTAGCATATCAAACTTTGTGAGTTAATATCCTAAATAGTCACTGAACTTTGCCAAATGTTTCCAGGAGGTCACCGAACTTCAAAGATTCCCTAAATAGTCATTGAACTTTGCAAAAAGTTCCTAGAGGATCACCGAACTTCAAAACTTCCCTAAATAGTCACTGAACATTGCCAAAACTTCTCAGGAGGTCGCTGAACTTTGCAAATTAAGACCTCATACATCAATGATCCAGTGACCCTCTAGGAACTTTTTGCAAAGTTGAGTAACTATCTAGAGAAGTTTTGAAGTTCGATGACCCTCTAGGAACCTTTTGCAAAGTTTATTGACTATTTAGGGTATTTTTTAAGTTCGATGACTTCCTGGGAACTTTTGGCAAAGTTCAATGACTATTTAGGGTATTAACCCCAAACTTTGTAGAATTGCAAAGCATTTGATATTCATTTGAAACTCCAAAAAAGGGGTGTACATTTTGTCCAGTTACATCCGAACTGAACCAAAACCAGACCTAACTTGTTGGTTCAGTTCGATTCTAGTTAAAATTGGCTTAATTCTGAATCTCAAAATTGGAAACCGTACAGTTCCGGTTCGACTTGGCTCTAGCTATAAAAATGAATTTTAATTTAGTTATGAAATTTATATTATTTACAATATCTCAATTAGATTATAATTAATACATTATTACATGATTTAATATATATTCAGAATAATTATCAACTTTCTTTCTGGAAACAACAAACATGAAAGTAAAACAAGAAATTTACACGACATTTTACATTTCACAATTTATTGTTGAAGCATAAAAGAACTAGATCGACATTTGTGGTTCGGTCTGGACTTTCTTTTTCGGTTACATTATCAATAGTTACATTTTTCCAATTTTTAACAAAAATTGGCTCGATATGGACTCAATCTTCTTAAGAAACTCGAACCGAACGACGTGGTGTCCACTCTTTAGTGTAGGGATTGCACTTGCAATTTTATGTGCTTAGAGAATATTGAATGAGAGCAAATATATGTGACAAATTAATATTTATGCGAGCACTCTTTAAAATTATTCCTCAAGACAAAGAGACTCTAAATGCATGACAAAACTGTAAACCTACTTACTGACATTCCACATCTCCAAGCTTAAGTTTTAGTCCATCATTTCAGCGTCGTGATTCACTCTAATGGAGAATCCCAGTCTCAGAAAAATACTTCTGCTCATCTTTCATCTATTCTTCTTCGTCGATTCTGCGTCGAAATCGAAGGCCTGCCATGCCGTCGACAAAGAAGCCCTATTAGATTTCAAACACCAAATCACTTCAGATCCCTCAAAACTGCTGCATACATGGACACCTCAAACAGATTGTTGCCAGTCCTGGGATGGCATTTCTTGCGATGCCTCAGGCCGAGTCGTTAACTTTTCTCGGCCGGGCCTATTTTCGGATGCCGAATACCCTGTCGACACCTCAATGTCTGGAACTCTTTCTCCTTTTCTTGGAAACCTGTCTTTTCTCGAGTTTCTTGATCTCAGTGATCTCAAGGACATAAAGGGTCGAATTCCATCTGAATTTGGCAAGTTGTCTCGATTGACTTATCTTTTTCTTGATTCAAACAGTCTCACTGGATCAATCCCTGTCACTTTCATGTATCTTTATCAGTTGAAGAAGCTCTATCTCAGTAACAATTATATAACTGGCTCTGTCCCTCCTACTCTTTTTGAGCGTTTTACGGCGTTATCTGAACTAGGCCTTTCGGGAAATCAATTGTCCGGTTGGGTACCATTTTCCACTGGGAAGATGGTTTCACTAATTAAGCTTGATTTCCACGGAAACAACTTCTCTGGTAGCATTCCAGGAACCATTGGAAAACTCAAGAACCTCGTGTACCTCGACTTATCAGAAAATCAATTGTCCGGAACCTTACCAAGATCATTAGGTGGTCTTACAAAATTAGTCGAGTTGTACCTTAATGGTAACCGACTGACTGGAGGTATACCTTCGTCTATAACTGGGCTCAGTTCATTACAATTTGTTCGTCTGTCAGAAAACGAACTTACCGGCAGTATTCCACCCGGGATTGGCAATCTTCCACTGATTCGAAGTCTTGTTTTTGAAAACAACAAGTTCACTGGAAAGCTACCAGCAACTATTGGACATCTCACCGCTCTTACTGATATTTATTTCTCCAATAATCAGTTTACTGGAAAGATTCCATCAAGTTTTGGCAATCTAAACAATTTGCAGACACTGGATTTATCAAGAAACCAGCTTTCTGGTCAAATTCCTTCCCAGCTTTCTAAATTACAGAATCTACAGAATCTAGACCTTTCGCTAAATCCTTTAGGACTCGAGAGCATACCAGATTGGTTTCAGAAATTGAACCTTTTCCGCCTGTCGCTGGGAAAGACCGGGATCAAAGGGCAACTTCCAAACTGGTTGGCATCGACATCATTATCAACTCTTGATCTATCAAATAATGCATTGACAGGGAAACTTCCTTCTTGGATAGGCAACATGACTGACCTTTCTTTTCTAAATCTATCGAACAATGGCTTCCATTCGTCCATTCCAGATGAATTCAGGAATCTTTCACTTCTGATGGATTTGGATCTTCACTCCAACAACTTTACGGGAAATTTGAAACCAATATTCTCTAAAACTTTCCAATTTCCTCTTGGCTACTACAACTCCATTGATCTTTCATACAACATGTTTTCGGGGCCTATTGATGATGACATTGGAAATGAACCCGTTATGGCTTCTGTCGTATCACTAATTCTTTCTTACAATCCCTTGAGAGGGGATATAGTAAAATCTCTTGGAAATTTAAGTAGTTTGGAGGTAATAAAACTTGTCGGAAATGGTCTATCCGGGAAAATACCATTGGAGATCGGCAATGCCAAGTTATTGACAACCATTTTCCTGTCACATAACAATTTGAGTGGCACAATTCCAAGACAGGTATTGAATCTCGAATATCTTAAAAATTTTGATGTTTCTAGGAATAAATTAAGTGGGAAAATCCCCCCACATAAGGCTACTATTCCTGTATCTGCTTTTGTGGGCAATCCTGATTTATGTGGAGATCCACTTCCACAGTGTAAACATTTATAAGACCTCGTGATCTAGACATGATCTTTGGAAAAACACATGATAAAATGTTTTTTGTTTTATTTTATTGTTCATGAAAATACAATGTAGTTCAACCAGTTTATCTATTCATGAACACGATACATTTACTTTTAATTTATTTTTTGCAGTGCAAATTGTTCAATCCATGTCCATTCTGCTCATAGTCGAGATTTTGTGTTGTCGATAGATGTCATAGAATCAATTGTTACGGACAAGTCAAGTCATGCTAAACTTGTAATTTGTAAAACACACCTAGCTATTAAGAAAAATTAATATTTGCACTTCTTCAAAATCTATTGGTTCTGATCAACTAACAGCAAAAAGTTCATATTATTTTCACACTTCTCCCTACCTCGAAAATTACTCAAACACATAATCTTTCAATGTAGCAAATCTTCATATGTTCATCATATGAACTTGATGTGTTAGAGTTGTGAGTGCATTCATTACTTGGTCAAGTTTTTTTATTCAAACTAATATATTCTCTATTTAAGAGGTAACGGAGTAATGATCTTCAGTTGTGGTATTTCATTTTCATGTTTCCTCTACGTAAAATACCACCTCTCGAGTAATCATAGTCTTATTCCTAGTGGGATTTGTTGAGAATTACATAATCATGCACAACAGAGTTTAAACAATTTCAATTTTCATCGAGGATATTTTTTTGTGTTTAAATAGAAATTGTGATAAAAATGATACTTCTCGTTAATTCTAGAAAATTATATGATAATTTTGGAATACGTATAATCACGATCTACACACCACAACTGTTTAATTGTTCAACATCTAATAATAATCCACGTAAGCAAACAAAAATTAGAGAATTAGAATTTCTCTTTTCTTGTACTAGCAAGATAATTAATGTGTACTGTGATTCCTCAAGCCCTAATTGTAATATCCAGACCAGGAAAGCTTAAAAAGATTTTATGGATACTACTCATACTAACAAGATGCACCTTCTTTTTCGAAAGTCCATCATTAGAAATTTCATAGTTAAACGTGCTTGGCTTGGAGCAAATTTTATGATGGGTGGCCCCCTGAAAAGTTTTCTCGAGGAACGTGCGAGTGAGGACAAAGTATGCTGGAAAGACCCATGTTGGTACAGTGAGGATAATACGTCGTCGATCTAACGGTCGGGACAGCCCGTTAAGTAGGACTCGGGTCATTACAAATGATATCAGAGCGCGGTTGCCAACCGAAAATCAAGAACAAAATGCTACGTCATAGGGCGGGAGCCACCTCTTGAACACATAGGAGCCACCTCTAGAATCTCAACGCCTGGCAACGGATCCTCAAGATGGATCAAGGGTGATCATAATAATACTCAGACCAGGAAAGCTTAAAAAGATTTGATAGGTACTACTCATACCAACAAGGTGCACCTTCTTTTCCGGAAGTCTATCATTAGAAACCTCACAGTTAAACATGCTTGGCTTAGAGCAAATTTTATGATGGGTGATCCCCTAGGAAGTTTTCTCGGGGAACGTGCGAGTGAGGACAAAGTATGCTGAAAAGACTCATGTTGGTACAGTGAGGACAGTATGTCGTCGATCTAAGGACTTGGACAGCCCGTTAAGTAGGACCCGGGTCGTTACACTAATAACTTATGTGGAAATTACACATTTCCCTACTTTTGGAGATTCAAATTCTAAAATCAGATTTCATGTTTTAATTTTCAAAAATCAAATATTTTATATATAGATACATGTTTTTTATATTCAATTAAATATTAATAATGATATTATAAAAATTAATTTATATACACCTCATCGACCCACCCCACCTTAAATCCCTAATTTTTGAGTTTCAAAATAACCCCCCTCACCACTTCTCTCTCTCTCTCTCGGCGACATGGAAGGGGACATCTCTAGCAACCGATGACCTATTCATCTCCGGCAATGGACGACGAAGGCAGATGTCGTTGAGAACGGAGATGTTGCATCTGTCTTCTTCCCCTCCAAACTGAACTCACTTCTCGCATATCGCGCCAACAACTTCAATTTCCTCCATTACCTACACCGCTGCAACTCTTCTCCATCTCGTCGACGCTGCTGCAACTTTTATGGATCTGCTGCGAAGCCCATCCATGACTTTCAAATCACCGATGTGACGGAGCTGATGATGCTTCGCCCTTCCGCTTCTTTAGATCCATTCTTCCTTTTTTTGAGTAGTGTCGTGGAGGTGCGCAGTGCTGTGGTGGTGCGGTGTGCGGTGCGGTCCACGACGTTGTGGTGGAGGCACTACATTTTTTTTTGTGGGTGGTGGTGGAGGCGCTAGTGGTGTTGATGGTCGTTGTAGCGCCTCAAGTTACGTTAACTTGGATTGCCACGTCATCGTCTTTTGCCCTAATTTTAATAATCAAATTTGCGGAAATAACCTAATTTTAAAAATCACATCACATTTATAACAGTAATTATCATCGGCAACAAACTCATTTAAATAACTTGGAATAATTGTTTTAAAATTTAAATCTCAAGTTTTTGGAATAAACGAAATTACAAAATACGTTAATAGTTTTCAAAATGCGAAAATTTCGAAAGTAAATAACTACAACTTTCAATTCATGCCACCACTACCCATCACATCCGACCATCTCCGAAATCTACAAATATTGTTAAAATAACAGAATGAGTATTTCGAAAAAATACTCAGTAGACTCATCGCCGATAATTAATTTACAGAATAATTGAACACATACTTATGCAATATATAACGTGACATCATCATCATCATAGGCTCATTTTCTTGAAAAGTATAGGCTCTTTAAAATCATAGGGTGTGGGTAGTCTCGTCTCGTACATTTAAGTACATAAGTTATGCATAACATTCTCATCTTATCTCAAAGAGATTCTCGTATTTCTCATGCATTAAAATATATAAGTTATGGCAAGCATAACAACATCATATATCTCATATTCTCATCTCATGCATTAAAGCATATAAATCACGTAAATTCACATAAGACATACAATTATAATTTAAACTAATTAATGGAGGCGAGTCTACCTCAATAATCTCGAGTTACGTGCAAAAATGAAGCGAAAAGTGATCTCAAGCTCTTAATCATCCGTATGTTTCGTCTAGCCAAAATAGAAAATAAGTTTTGAATTAGTATTTCGAAACTTTAAAGTTTTGACGTGATAAAATAAAGTTTAAGGGCTTAATTGAAAATTTATTAAATCTGAAAATAAAAGTTTAAGGTTGAAATAGTAATTTTAAGGGTAATTGGCGCAAAACGTCTCTACCTATGACGGTTGTTGTGGAAAACGTCCTTACGTTTGATTTTTTGGTGCAGAATGTCCCTACCTTTGCATTTTCTTGCACAAAACGTCATTTTGACCAATTTTTAACATAAAATGACAATTATACCCTCTTATATAAATAAAACAAAAAAGAAAAGAAAAATAAAGAATGAATTGCAATCTAGTCCAAAACATTTTAAAAAGTGCAAATCAATACAAATAAATTATTCAAATATTAAAACTAATCAAAAATAAAAATAACAATTTTTCTCTCCTATCCCTCTCCTCCACTCCGTCAGCCTCCTCCCACCACCACCGAAAATCAGACTACCATACCAGCGCCTCACACCATCTACAATCCCACACAAGCAACAACCCAAAAAACCAAAATCTAATCAAAATTTGGCTCCCAAAACAGGGGCTGCTCAAGGTTTGCCTCTAATTTACGGCCATACCGATGACATTCCCGGTCGTCGCCCACCACCATCAAGTTCCCCTCATCAGGGCAACAAATTCCATGGACCAACTTCAACCAAAACAGGTGGTCCCCCTCCATTAGTGCACCAGACGACGTTTGAAATCGATTTTTTCGCTGGCGGAGTTGCGAGCTTCGCGACAGGCAAGTTTTCAAATAGAAATTGAGCGACCTTGAGAGATGATATGGATGAATTGCAACCATGTACAGTTCGTCCGGATGTGGGGAAGGTGTCAGTAGGTGTCCGCGACTATAAGTGTGAGCACCGACGTCGGTAATCGCATTCTTCTCAGTTGAGTTCACTGCTGTCGCGACTGGAAGGGAAGTTTCTGCAAAATTAAGCTGTTGTGGAGTATTTTATAGCGAATTGTTGGCATGGTTAGGTTTGTCTAGGGATGTGTAGTCAGCTAAGGGTGGGTTCCAACCATGGCGTTGACCGGAATTTTGATTTCCGACAGTTTGCATTTTTTCTGGCGGGAGGAGGCTGACGGAGTGGAGGAGAGGGATACGAGAGAAAAGTTTTTATTTTTATTTTTGATTATTTTTAATATTTTTATAATTTATTTGGATTGATTTGCACTTTTTAAAATGTTTTGGACTAGATTGCAATTTATTCTTTATTTTTCTTTTCTTTTCTTTTTTGTTTTATTTATATAAGAGGGTATAATGATCATTTTATGTTAAAAATTGGTCAAAATGACGTTTTGCGCAAGAAAATGTAAAGGTATGGACGTTCTGCACCAAAAAATCGAACGTATGGACGTTTTCCACAACAACCGTCATAGGTAGGGACGTTTTGCGCCAATTACCCTAATTTTAAAAAGTTAGGGACTAAACTGTAAATATTATTAAAGCTGAAAATAAAAGCTAAAAGCTGAAATAATAACTTTTAGAAGTTAGTCACTAAATTATAAATCTTATTAAGGCTGAAAATAAAAGTTAAAAGCTGAAATAGTAACTTTTAAAAATTAGGGACTAAACTATAAATTTATTAAAGCTGAAAATAAAACTAAAAGGGTTGAAATTAAACCTTTTATAAATTAAGGACTCAATTGTTAATCTGCTAAAACTGAAAATAAAATATTAAGGACTGAAATAATATTTTCTAAACTTGGGGACTGAATTGAAATTAATTAAAACTGAAAATAAAATGTTAAGGGCTCAAATTAAAACACTTACAATTTAGGAACTGAAATAAATTAACTTAAAACCTGGGGGGCTAAAAGTAAAATAAAAAACAATTAAAAAGTAAATTTCATTCTGTCTCTCCCATTCCCGTCTTACAGAGGCGAGAGGGAGAGAAAGAAAACGACGGGAAGGGGCGAAGCCCCTTCCTCCACTTCCCCACCACCAATCGGCGTCGGTGGCAACGCCACCAACGTGGTGGGGCTGGTATTCATGGTAAGTGGGGGGGTTTCAATTTCTTGATTTTCGTGGTTTTGGGGATTGATTTGGGGGCATTGGGTGTACAGTCCGAAAACTTTCGAAGCTGGAAGGGTTCGATTTTCTTGGTGGAATCGAGGTAAGTATTCTGGGTTGTTTGGGTGTCGATTTTGCTCGATTTTTGGTGGTGGTGGTTTGAGTGTTGGCAGTGAGTTGGGGTTCGGTTTTGAGCTATTGGCCGTGAGTTGGTGGTGTGGTTGTTCTCGGTTCTTGAACATGGTGGTATTGGGGGTGTTGATTGTTCTGGTGGTGTTGATGGTCTTGTAGCTGACTGGTTGAGTTGGGCAGTTTGGTGGTTCGATTGGGACAGTGTCGAAGCTTTCGGCTGGGTGTGTGGTGACTGCTTTCATTTGCAGTTTGGTGGTTCGATTTTGGAGGTTTTGGGTTGGCTTAGAGGTGGCAGTAGCTTGAGCATTGGGCAGTGGAGGTGGTGGTTGAGTTGGTGATGGAAACTGAGTGAGCCTTGCAGTGAGCTTGGGAGTTTGGCTACGGTTTTGGAGTGAGAGTTGGTGTCTTGCAATGGTTTTGGTCTCGGTTTTGGTGGTGGAGGTAGTTGGAGTTTGTAGGACTTGCAGTCTATGTTTTGAGTGGCTGCAGCTTTGTGTGTTGGGCTATGGCTTGGGGTGATGGTGGTGGTTTGATTGTAGTGCAGCGGCTTGAGCTAGTGGATGGGCTGCATTGTGTTGCAGCCTGGGAGTTCACTGTTGATGCTAGAAATGGTCGTTCTAGCATCAATGGTGACTCCCAGTGAATGTGTGACGGTGATGTTGTGATGGTGATGAGAAGATGGTGTTGATGCTAGAAATTGATGTTCTAGCATCAACATTAATCTCCAACATTTGAGGAAGAGAGAAAAGCTTACCAAAAAAAAAAAAGAATGGCTGTTAGAATGCTAGGATGGTGATGATGGAGGGAAAGAGTGCATATGAATAGTAGAAAATTAGGGCACAAATTTCTAGGTGAGTAATTGGGCCAAACAGTTGGGCTTTTGGAAATATTCTAATTGGACTTAAAAGCAATGGACCTAAATGAATTTGGGCTAAAAAGAATTAAAATTTTGATTTGGACATATTTAATTGGGCCTATGTAATTGGATTGAGAAGTTGGGCTTAATATAATTATAGAACATATATATTTTAGGGATAATTAGGCCCCGTACGGTCAAAACATTACTAATTAGAAAAATATCCTAATTAACTAATTAATCACCACAAAACCGTATTAATTACGCTTTTTATAACAAAACCCAAAATCCCAAACCCCACATCCCTTCCCCGTCTGCAGTCCCCAAAACTCACAAAACACAGAATCCCCAAACCCCATGTCCATTCCCGTCTCCAGTCGCCCAAAATCGACAATCTCCAGACCCCACCTTCCTCGTCTGTAGTCGCCCAAAATCAACAATCTCCAGACCCCACCTTCTTCGTCTGTAGTCGCCCAAAATCGACAATCTCCAGACCCCACCTTCCTCGTCTGTAGTCGCCCAAAATCCGTTTTCTATTTCTGCAATGGCTGGAGGAAGCGCGTTGAAGAGGAAAAGAGACATCGATGAAGAACCATCTTCAAAGAAGAAGAAATCGTATAAACCCAAGGTTCATATTTCGGACATTGTCGCTCTTTTTTTTTTGTTTGCTGTTTTTCTGATAATTATTACTCTCGAAAACTTCTGATTATTATTGCTTTCCATGAGGGGTTGTATTCTACTATATCATTGTTTTGTGCGTTTTTGCTTTAATTTTCAGTATTATTGAACCGTGTGCTCTTATCTTTCCCTTTCGATTTTGTGGTTATTTGCACAATATTTTTCTATGAAGAGTTGGGCACGAGATTTGTGGTAGATCTGGGTAAAACTGAGCCATGGATTGGTAATACACTTGAGGAGGTGCTTTATAAATGGGACTTAAATTATTCATGATTTGTTGTTTTGGAGTAATGTGCGTTTTTTTTAGTATGTGTTGGAGTGTGCTGGAGTAATGTGCTGCTTTTTTGAGTATGTGCTGAAGTAATCCAGTAATGTGCTTGTGTAATAGTATGTGCTATAGATCCTGTATAGCTAAAATATCTATTTTCCAGATTCATGATTTTAATCATTATCATATCTTTTTGTAGGATTGGGATTTTATAATCCCCCAAAATTGTTGGTTCAAAGGGAAAGTTACATTATATTCACCTCACGAGGTTATAACGGACTTGAATAAAAAATTTAGTCCACATCAAAGGAGTTTATTCAAAAATACGTGCCTTGGTGCCTTTATAGATTTGAAAGTAATAGAGTTGCAGCCACAACTGATACATCAACTGCTGCTTAGGGAGGTGAAACAGCCGAATACAGATGAAATGTATTTCAACATTCATGATCATCTTGTGAAATTTTCAATTGAGGAGTTCTGTTTAATCTCAGGGCTGAGATGCTTTGGAAATGGTGATTTTACCAGATTTAGAATGAAGAAGAGCCATTTGAAATAGAGTTACTTCAAAGAGTACCAAAGTATCTCAACAAAAGTAGTCCAAGAAGTGTTCCTTAATCTCCCAATCAACACTGTAGATAAAGATGTAGTTGATATGGGCCTTGTTTATCTTATTACATCCTTCCTGTTTGGTACCTCTTATCACAAGGGCGTTGATGATTCATTTTTTTTGTCTTGTGGAGTCTGAAGATATGAATAATTTTCCTTGGGGTAAAGAAATTTTTAGTGTGACTCTATCATCATTGAAGAATGCCTTTAACGAAAGAATGAAGAATATTTTTACTGAAAAGAATTTTTTAGAGTATAGGTTGAGTGGATTCCTACTTGCTTTTCAAGTATGGATTTATGAAACCATTCCTGCTATTTCTCAAAAGAGGTTTTGCATCAAGCATAAACCTCAATTTCCAAGAATGTTGAGTTGGAGTTGCAAAGAGCACGTGACATCCGTGACTTTAAGGAAGAGCATTTTTTATTTGCTTAAAGTAAGTTTTCTACGCTTTTATAATTTATTTTATATTTTTACTATATTGGGTTCTTGTAAATTATATGATTTGGTATTTTTCAGCTGAAAGTAAATCGGGTGGTGCCTCTTGAGGTAGAGAAGAAAGAAAACTATACAGTTGGCTTGTTTGTTGAAACAAATTGTGAAAGTTTTGGCACTGACAAGGATGATGACGACTTTGAGCATCCAATAGGTCAATAGAAGAAGTTACTGGATGCACCATCTGTTGGCCGTTCTGGCAAGTCTTCAGAAAAGAGGGACAAAGGGAAGAATAATGATGTTTGTGCATTTGTTAATTTATTATCATATTGTGCAACTTTTTTGTGAAAAAGTGACACTGTCTCGCTTTTTTTGATGCAGTTGTCACTGTCACTTTTTGATCAGAGACTTCATTCATTTTGTCACTCTTTGTTAAAAAAGTGACACCGATGTCACTTTTTTAACAAAAAGTGACACAATTGACTTTTTATTTTTTGGATGCAGTGTCACTCACTTTTTATATTTTTGGTGCATTGAATTACAAGTGGTTAAATAATGTTTTTCAGGGAGCCTCAAAGATTAATGAAGAACTTTGGAAAAGGTTAGCTGAGGTTGAAACAAAAGTTGTGCAGTCAAATGGCATAATTTCTGAACGCATTTCTGACCTCGAAATGAAAATTCAGTCAAACAATTTTTCGAAACGTCTAAAGGTTGAAAAGAGGGTTAAAATGAATGATGAAGTTATAGAGCGTCTACAAATTTTGGAACAAAAAATGGACAGTATTCTGATGGCTAGTAATGAAAAAGTAACGGAGCGTCTACAAGATTTGGAACAGAAAGTGGACAGTTTGATGATGGCTAGTAATGAAAAAGTAACGAAGGTATTCAAGTGTTTTCGAGTTTAAATTTAATACATGCAATTTTTTGTCTAGTTTTTGTAACTTTTTTAGTCTTTGTGACTTTTTGAGTTTCTGAAATTAACTTTTTTTGTAGGATTATGTGGAGAGTTTACCAAATGAAACGAAGATGACAAACCAGGTGTTATATGATTGTCCTAGTTTTTCTTTAGGCGTTGAGTTTGAAATGAGTGGTAAGGAAAAAGATGTTGAGGTGCCACTTAGTAAAACAGAGATGGCAGTTCATGAAAGTGACAAGATAGTGGAAAAAAGTGGCAAGGAATTTGAAAATAGCGACAAGAAAGTTGAAGGAAGTAACAATGCACTTGAAATAAATTTGAATGAAGAAGTTGAATTTCTTGAAGATGATTGGTTAAGAGTTGACCATGGTGTTGCTCACAGTTTAGCAAAACATCAAGAAGTATAAATATATTAATTTGATTATCATTTTCTTTATAATTTATGTTTGTTTTTAAATTAATATATTTATTTTAATGATTATGTTTCAGCATGTTGCATCACCATCTGTTGAACCCGGATTTCAAGTGCTGGACAATGAGGTTGAATTAAAGGATGAAATTTGGCAAAAAGTTGTGGAAATAACATATGCAATTCAAGCTGAAACTGATGCAATTCAAGCTGAAACTGAAATTGAAATTCAAGCTGAAATTGAAGAGAAAAATGTTGATGCTATTCTAATTGATGATGAAGTTACACCAAATGTGTCATTGAAGAGACAAAAGAAACCTGCAGCATTACTTCAGTCCCCCTGGGTGAATGAGTATGATTCCACAGCAAGGACTATAAAACCTGTTGTAAAAGGCACCTATGCATTTCCCGTCGGTTTGGGCCCTCATGCATATGATGTTGATGGTTTCGAGTTTTGGTACAACAAAGGGTTGGTAAAAAAAATAAGTAAGTTATTAATATTCATTGTTTATAACTTTTATCTAGCAAAGTGACAATTCAATTGTTTATTATCACAATGTCACTTTTCTTTTTAAAAAGTGACACAATGTGACTTTTCTGTTTAAAAGTGACACAATGTGACTTTTTACATTCTGTGATGTAGGCATAAGCATTTCAATGATGAAAATTCAATTATCAATCCTTGTTTCTACTTCGGTGATATTGCTGTATCTACCAAACAGTGGTGGTATGAGTTGTATACTCCGAACGAATGTCTAGAAGATACAGTAAGCTATTTTGTTTGCTAGCGTTTTAAGATTTTTTGATATAATTTTTAGTACAATCATTGATTTTGTCATTTTTTCCCTTTTTTGTAGCATATTGATGTTTGTTTCTATTACTTGAGAAAGATGTTAAGACATGGACAAGGTATAAGTGTAAAGGCTACAACCACAGACTTTCCGTTTGATAGCCAAATGAGAGGTATATATACTGATTTTTGCCAAGATAAGTCGGCTTTAAAAAATCAGACTTCACTCCTTTCATATGTTATCGGGATGTATATGCCATGTAATACAAGTTGGAGCCTTGTTGACCATGTGCTTATGCCAATGAGAATGTCCAATTCAGCCCATTGGATTCTGTGTCAATTTGACATTCAACATATGTGCCTTCATGTGTATAATTCATACCACAAGGTTGTTAGGAAGGCTTTAGTACTTGAGGCTGTCAAACCATTTTCTGATATAATTCCTCATCTTCTTTTTCACACTGGCTTCTTTGAGGGAAAAGGCATTTCAGAAGAAGATGCTTTGAAACCATTGGTTGTAAAAATGGTTCCAAAACTTCCACAGCAGAATACCGGGTTAGACTATTTTTCTAAGGACTTTTTTTTTGTTTTCATTTGATATTCATGTATTTACTTATCTTACTTTTCTTTTTTTCATGCAGTGGAGATTGTGGAATATATGTGATTATGTATGCTCTGTACTTCATTAATGGAATGTTAAAAGAATTGCCAAAGACATTTAACATTCCACATACTAGAAGAAACATTGCTGCTCAATTATATGCTTATGGGAAGAAGAAGCAAGATGAGGAATATGATACAGATAATGAATGGCTGTCAAAAGAGATTGATTAGTGATATGTTGTTGTCAAAGGAGATGGATTAGTGATAGAGAAGAAGAAGATTTTGAAGAAGTGGAGACATGTCTTGTAATGAAATGACTGATTTTAGTTAGAATATTTTGTGGATTCATGTATTGAATGTCTTGTATATAATGACTGATGTAACAAACATGTTTTCTTTACAATATCAATGGAACATGGATATTGGTGATGTAGCTGATATTAGTACTAGTACCTAACAATTGTCACTTTTTGCTAATACTTCGGAACAGGGATATTACGTACCGTCACTTTTTGCTAAAAAAGCGACACTGCACTTTGTTTACTGTAACTTTTTGTTAAAATGGATGGTTTTAATAAAGGAGAAGTCAAAACAAGAACAAATAGTGTAAGCACAAGCACGGTGCCAACTTTTATAAACATGTTTTCTATTAGATGTGCAATTTTTTATGTCGGTTATATAGTTTTGTTTTTAAACGTCACTTTTTGCTAAAAAAGTGACACACTGTCACTTTTGAACAAAAAGTGACAGTGACATCATTTCACTTATTGTAGTAGTTTTATATTTGAAGTCATGCTGAAAGGCTCAGTGGACGATGCTAGAACCTAGTCCATTTATTAAATAACTGTAGATCCAATGTCAATGGAGCATGATATCCATTCACATACACGAACACATGACAAAACATTTTTCGACAAAGTTGTATCCATCAAAATCCATCGTCACTTTTTTTAACCAAATCACATACATAATAAACTTCAAAATTAAAAAAAAAAAGCATTCTAAAACTAAAAAATGTCAAGTAATCTACTTTCATATGATGTCTTCCAACTTCCTTTTCTTTTGTGGTTTCTTTTTCCCATTTGTTGGATTTTGACATGATCTACGATTGTGGCCACTAATTCCACATCTCCCACATTTTGCACTTTGGATTTTCTCTCGTTTTGATGGTATTCTTTTTTCTTTAGGTCGTCCGGATTTTTTTTTATCAGGAGCCAAGACTACTCTTGCTTTTACCTCGTCTGGTACATTCCAGTCATTGTGATCTCCAAGTGGAAAAATTGCTCCCATATATGTTCGAATATACATATTTGTTGTATAATATACCGAACAATATGAATATGAATCTCCATTTATCTTTGCAATAACTGCAAGTGCGTGTGCACACGGAATCTTGTCCACTTGGAATTGGTTGCATGTGCATGTTCTTTCTTCCATGTTCAACAAATATGAGGCACGGCCATCATTAACCTGATACAATATCGAACTTGAAGTTGATACCTGTTTGCAAAAATTTGTCACTATTTTATATTAAAGGAAGATTTAAAGTGAAAACTCAAAATGTATAGAGGCTACAAACCATGTTATATAAAAAAACCTTAACATAAAATAACAAAACAACAGGTTTATAGTATTTTACCTTCATTTTTTTTTGACTCCACGGACTTTTCTCTCAATTTTTTCTCTTGTTTGGTGGAAAGTGTTGTGAAGGTTGCTCGTGCATCATTTATATGCTTTACAAACCATTCTTGCAACAAGTATCTTAACGATTCCAATAAAGGCTCTATTGGACAACCTTTTGTTGCTTTTGTTACCAAATTTACTTACTCAACTATATTTGAAGTCATTGTAGAAAATCTGTTGTTTGTCATGTAAACCCTTGACCATTTCTCATAACCAATATCTTTCTGCACAAAGAAGATTCAAAATATTAGTATTCATTTAATCGAAAAAATGACATTTTGTCACTCTTATTATAGAACATACCAAATGTGATTGAATCCCTGTATTGATTTCATCAAGTTGTTTCATATGGAACTCAAAATCATTCTTAGAATATGCTCTCACAGTTCTGTTGAAATGCTCTGCAATATTCTTTCATTTTTTCTTCCCACCAAAAGATGACTTCAAGTTCTTTAACAAGTGATACGAACATAGCCCATGCATTGCATTCTCATACACGTTGTGAATTGCATTTTTTATGCTTGCATGTCCATCTGAGATTATACACAATCCTTCTCGCTCACCATAAGCTTCTTTTAACATAGTTAAAAACCATTCCCATGAATCATTAGTTTCTAAATCACCAACTCCAAACGCTAATATGAAAATATTGTTGTTAGCATCTTGTGTGCATCCAGTGAAAAGCGTTCCACCATAGTTGCCTTTTAAGAATGTAGCATCTATTACTATAACTGGTCTACAATACTTCCACCCTTGAATAGATGATCCTAATGCCATGAAGAGGTATTTGAATTTGTTGTCCTGATATGTCTCAATTTTTGTAACTGATCCGAGATTTGTTTGTTCTATCATGTACAAGTATTCTGGAAGCTTTCCATATGACTCTGTGGGATCTCCTCTCACCAATTCCAATGATTTCTCCTTAGATCTCCAAGCTTTTTCATAACTCATCGACACTCCATACGCATTCATCATGTCATTCATAATGTCCAAGGGAGTGTATGTTGTTTTTGTCGAGATATACTTGTACATGATGAATTCTCCTACTGTTGAGCTGGTTGCTTGACGATGATCTCCCAAAATGATGTTATTTGAGCATATATGATCATTTTTAATATACCTTACCTTGAACATATCTGTTCCACCAAGTCTTGAAGCTCTAAAAGTCCATTTACACTTATCATCAATGCACTTCAACACATATTCTCTCTTGTCCGACTTACTTACCTTGAATTGAAAGTTATTGTGTATCGCATATATCGAAATACTTCTCTTAACCAATGTCTTGTTCTTGAACACTTTATCTTTTGAAATTCCATCCATAGTAACTACTGAAATGATATCACTGCTTCCTTCATTCGTCGTTTCTTCAACTCCCGATATACTATTATATACATCAACAGCAATTTCTTCCATACTAGGTAATTTCTGAACTGATGTCATAGAATTATCAGTTACAGCATCACAAAACTGCAATTACATCATATCATTTTTTTCGAAATCAACGGCCTCCAAGCATTGTATAGCATCAACAGATTCAGTTTCGTCACTTTTTGATACCAATGTCACATCTATGCACAATGGAAAGCTTGCAAGATCTTTATCCTTCATCTTGAGCTCCAAATAAAATGTTAGAGAAATATCATTTGAAATCTCCATCAAAGGTAGATTTTTATTTACTCTATATTGTACTTTTATTCTCTGTGTTGATGAACTTAGTTTCATCACAGAAAATATCATGCTTTCAAGGATGTTGTATGTGCAATCCATTGGGACAACAATTCCGGCCATTTTGTCACTTGTATATTCATTATCTTGTGTCCATTTGCTTCCATAACAAATGAAGACATTAATTTTATCCATACCTACAAAAAGATTACAAAGAAATTGTGTGAGACTTTTTAAAAAAAACAGTGACAGATTGTCACTTTTTTCATAGAAAAGTGACAGAATTCATAAACATCTTGCATGGATCAATGTAATTGATTTAAAGTTTTTTTTTTCTCATATGTATTAACATAAAATAGTCTAATTGATTGAGTTGGTATGTTCAAATTTCCAAAAACGCACATGTATGCATCTAGTTAATGCTCCAATGAGATAGTGTGACTTTTTTTGAGAAAAGTGACAGAACGTCACTTTTTCACATTATTCTTTTGTCAAACACATAGCATGCATCAAAGTAATTGTAATTGATTCAAAGCTAATTTTCCATATGTAGTAATCCTCATATCATTTTCGAAATATCTTATCATTCAAATGAAGCTTACACTAAAATCTACTCAAAACACAAATAACTTCAACAATGCTAATGCACAATTGATGTGCTGGATTCAATAAAATTGATGTTTATGGAATCCAAATTCACATTCTTGTTTAAAATATTTATGGATTTAAACTTACAATTATCTTTCTTGATTTCTGGAGTGCGTCGAATAAGAAGATAGGAACAGACTCCTCCCTCCCGGAATTGCGAGCTGGTGGTTCTGTCGAATAAAGAGATAGGAAGAGTGGAAGATTTCTTCTTCTTCCTTTCAGTTTTCCTTCGATATTTGCGAGCTGAGCTGGTGGTTCTGTCGTGAGTTTTGCGAGCCGGCAGTTGAGACGTATTTTTTACGGTAAATTCCCCTTATTCCAAGTTTGGGAGGATTTTTCAAAAGTGCCCCAAAATATAGGGTATTTCTGTAATTGCCCCTATATTTTACTTAATTCTACTAAACCTTGGATTTAAAAATAAAATAACAAGAAATTAATACTTTATACTTATTTGGAAACGAGTTCGATTTGAAGTAATTTAAGTTCGATTATAACGGCTAGACGAACGCGTTTTCACTTTAATGTTAGGGTTTAAAGTTTAGCGACACATTTTTCGAGAAAAATAATTTAATATAAATTTAAAATTCTTGGTCGCTACAGTGGTGGCATGGGTTGGGGGAATGGTGGAGTATGGGTTAGGCTGTGTGTGGCGACGATGGCAATGCTTGTAGTGAGTTCCGGCTGTGTGGGAGACTGTGGCCATTGCGATGGCGGTGGTGCTATAGGTACGGTGTTGATGGTGGTGACAACAATTTTATGTTTGTTGCTGGTGTTTTGGTGATTTGTGGTGGTGCGTCGGTATTTTTTGGTGGTCTTGTGGTGGTGTTGATGGTGTTTTGTGGTGGGTGGTGGTGGAGGCGCCATTGGTGTTGATGGTGGTGGCACCGCATAGAGTGGAGTGGGGTTGACGGCGACGGTGATGCTTATGGTGAGACTGTGTTGGCGACGTTAGTGATGGTGGTTGTGGTGAGTTGCTGGCTGTGGTAGCAGCGGCGGAGTAGGGTTAGGGCATGTAAGACGGTGGTGGTGGCGAGGTGGTGTTGTATAGTCTCAGTAACCAATGTTGTGATCTATGATGTGACCTAAGCCATGTGCAAAAATATTTTGTGACTTGTACTGTGGCCATTTGAAAATAACATGGAACTATGAACAAAATCGTTAGCCATGTGCAATATATTTGTGACCTGTGCTTTGACCATTTGAAAATAACCCGTAACTATTAACAAAAATGTGAGACATAGTTTTATTTTGTTATCAATCATTATAAACAAACAACCATGCTTTGTGACCTGGGCTGTGACTTATGACTTATGACTTGTGACCTGGGTTATGACCATACAACAGGTAAGCTGTGACCATCAAATGAGGGCGATGTGTTGATAGTGGTCACAACTGTACAAAAAAAAAATCATGTCAAACATACAAAAAAAAAATGGCAGAGTTGTCGCTAGAATATTCGCCGGAATCGGAGCAATCGCCAGAACGATCGCCAGACGGTCATCGGAACAACGGGGGTGATGGAGGTGGGTGGGTTATATATATATATACTGATTTTTGAAATTTGAAAAATGTTTTGTTATTCTTGAAATAGTGTAAACTTAAAGTAGGATTTATGAATTTTTCCCATAACTTATTAATAGAAATTTAAGTGGGTTTAGCCCGTCTTTTAAACTTAACTTAAACTTATCCCAGTTTAGTCTATAAATTATTTAATCTAATCAATTAACTTGGGATCATTAATAAGCAACTAATTAATTAATTCTACAACTGTCTAACACTTGTCAATTAATTAATTAGTAATATCATTCTTCTAATTCTCATTATTGTGTATAACACATTAGGTTCTCGATCACAATGTCTAATGACATGAGTTATTATTTTAATTTAATCAAAATCGATAAATTAAAACACACTTTTAATTTATCATTAATCCACATTTGTCGTCTCATATTGACAACTAGCAATGTGTCAGGGCAATACATGAGACGAGAAATGTCACGTGGTACGATAAAATCAATCTTGTTCGTTTACCGTAAAACTATTATCCCTTCATCAATACCATCCAATCAATTACGAGATATGGAAGTTTATCAAACTCAATTATTGATCATATACTTCATCCCTCTTAAGTCTATATAAATCGAAAACTCTTTTTGACTTATGAGCACACATTGGCCAAAGATTTGTTATCAACTTAACTGAAGAGATTATAATCTCTTACTATCTAAAATTGACGAATCATCTATTGATCATTCATAACCTTCATATGATTCTTGATATACTCGAACGATGTTGTATTAGCGAATCTTGGTACAACAATATCCAATATCACCAACGTATGACTGTTCTCATAAAAGACACTATGTGACGTCAAGTTTAATGACAAATTTCACTACCGAACGTTTGAGATTAATCACTAACACTCAAATAGTTATAGATGTGGAATCTCTATAGTGAGTCTCCAATATTTTGTTTTTATAAAAAAAAAAAAAATCACGCATCCATTTAAATATCACCACATTTTAGTTTGTGAGATCAGTCACTCACTTCACAAGTGAGAAATACCACATGTGTGTATCTATCCGTAATAACGATATATGTAACTCTTTAGTACTTACAACCATGAATAATTTAAGATTTAGTCATATGTAATTTTTTTTCACTATCACAACTCATTGTGATTAACAAGTTACTATGACTTTCATCTACGAACTCTGTTAATATAATTTATCAGAATAATAGAAGTTTAAGTGGGCTTAGCCCGTCTCTCAAACTTTCAATTGCTTTGTGTGTTTGTGCCCCTTGGAGACATCTCGCTTCTTGTAAATTGTAATCTTCATAAACAAAGCATCTCTCGTTGGGACTTTGTCTCGAGAGGTTTGTTCCTTACACAATCGTCGAATCATCTTTTAATTGTTAGCGATACCCGCGCGAAACAACAAGTTAGGGTTTGTATAATGTTCGCTAAAATTATATACCACCGCAAGTGCACGGGTCGCGTTTAAGTAATAAAGTGGACGTTTTCAGTCCGAATTGTCGATCCCTCAAGAAATGTATACTTTAGATTATACGACTTTAATCAATGTAATTCTAACAATCAAAAGAAACACACAATTAAACATAAGATTTGGAAAGCGGTAAATAAACTAAAAATCTACAAAATAAGAAAATATAAACACTCGAAAATTTTGGAGGAAAACGTGGTTGAGATTCATGGTTTCGCTTATTTTATACATTTGATAACAAAGGAAAATGTGCATAACATTCATTACAAAAATGACAAAATAAATGAGAAAATACAAAGTATAAATAAAACCCTTGTTTGAAGCTTGGCTTTGATTTTCTCAAATATTTCTCCAAGTTCTTAACTGTTCTCCTTGTGTTCTTGATTTGCAACCCCAAAATACCAAGAAATCGAAAAAAGTGGGGGGGGGGGGGGGGGGAAGGGGGGGAGTAGCAAGAGAGCCCAACCAGAAGGAAACTGCACGTTCATAGGTGGTGGGTTTTAAAACCTAGTAATTAATTCATAATTTGAAACCTAAGTCCCTAGGTGATTGCACGCCAAGTCCTTCAACTATGATTTTGTACAATTAGGTCAGATTTTGACTTTTCTTTCAATTTTGCCCTACATAAATTGCAGCACAATGTGCTTCAACTTTTTGGCTTGTTCACTTTGATCCCCAACTTCACAATTTTTATACACTTTTAGTCTTTTTTTCCTCATTTTGCCTTGTTCTCTTTCCTTGGGTAATTTTTAATCTACAAAAGCATATTACGTAATTGTGAATAGAAATTTGCTCATATTAATCAATAATAAGTATATTTAAGTATTAAATAAGTGTGCAAAAACACATTTATCATATACTATGCATAATCCACTTTTATGTTAATCTCTCTCTTTAAATCCCTCGCATATTTTGGCATCTACTGTTAATGGATTTAAATCACGGAGTTTACTGTGGGATAGAATGGTTGTCAATGAATATCAAATTTGGATGACCGTGTGGTGGTAGGTTAATGGTGTACAGATAGTATGGGTGGTGATGCTATGGTGGTTGTGCATGGTAGTTGTGTGTAATGGTGCGAGTGAATTTATAGATTCGCGTGGTGGTGTGGTGGAGGTACATATTTGTGTAGTGGTAGTAGTGGTAACAAGGTGGCATTAGCATTTTGGGTACAGATCTGCATTATGGTGGTGGTAGGGGTGTCAACGAGCCGATACGTGCCAAGCCACAAGTCGAAACTCAAAATTCGGGCTCAACTCGAGTAAAAATGGTTTGGCTTCTTTTTGCCCGAGCTGAGCCAAGCTTTCACTCAGCCAAAAAATTTAGGCTTGACCCGAACTTTCCTTTCAGGCATTTACCAGTCGAGTCAAGCCGAACCCGAGCTGATTCGACTCGTTTTTAATTTTTAATTTTTTGTTAATTTATGCAGGCTACCCGCAACGCTAGCAGCTATGACAGCTGCTTGCAACACACACAGTTGTAATTATTTTTTTCTAACTTTTTTTTTTTTTTGAACTTGGCTAGGCAGGCGAAATGGCCAGTGACACGGGCTGGCTCAGGCTCTAGCCGACACCCCAAAATGGGGCTCGGCCCGAGCCATGAGCCAGCCCGGCTCGAGCTTTTCCTAGGCCGAGCCACGGTCCACTCGAGCCGACGGCGAGCCAAATTGACATCCCTAGTCGGTGGCGGTGATGAGGTGACATCAATATTTCTTGGTGGTGTCAGTGGTGATGGGTGGAGTGGATGGGATGAAGATTATGATCAATTACTGAGTAATTGTGATCAATAAGAAGAATAATTTATGACTAATAAATAATAACTGACCTAAAAATATGTGATTTGTAATTGTGGCATCAAATTTGTGATTTTGTGAAAGATAAATAAATTATGAAAAATTAGTTTGATCATTTGTGATCATGAAATAAGTTATGATCAATTAATTTGATAATTTGTTACCATACAATAAGTTGTGACTAATAAATAATGTGTAACCTATAAAAACGTGTAATTTGCGACAAAATTTATATTTATGACCTATAAATTGTACCTTGTGTGATTTGTGATTCTAATTAATAATTGTTACGTGCATTTTGATGAATATTTTCATCTTTTTAATAATACTGATGATGTTTGTTACATTAATGTGGATGGCACACCCTTTGTTACATTCATACTGTGATTTTACGAAATTTCAAAAATTATGATTCACGAAATACAGAAACCTGTTCAACATAAAAATACACCAAATCACAAGATTTATCATCTAAACAAAAACTTTCAATGATCAGATTATACACTACCACCACCTTCATAAAATCTACCACCACAAGCATCACCATATTATATGCCACCGAACATCAACATAATTCATAATTGAAGATGGAGAAATCGAATAACAGTTTTTTTCCTAATTCAGGTGTTCCAGTTTCCAAAATAGGTTCGCAATCGATTTCAGTGAACCATTGACCTGTTGAATAAGAAATACAAACAAATATATGAATCCACATATACATACAACATAAAGTGTATCTATTTTTACAATGATTTTGCACTTACAGAAGTCTATGCATCTTCTGTTATTTCTGGAGTATTTCCTTCAAAACAATCTGAGAGAATTAACTTAATGAAATCTGCACGGCGTAACGGTATGATTAACAGAATCAGAAAATTAATTCAAGCCCACCGACTTCACGATGTTTCCTTAAAACGAATTTGCTGTCTTCAAAAGGTGTTAAAGGCATCCAGCAATCATTTATCAGGATAGAACGAATTTCGTCTCCTACGGAAGCAGCACAACAGTTTGCAGGAGTTCCAGCGAACTCAATGAAGTGTATTTACTTTGAAATGAATATCAGAACGAGAGAGGGAGTATGAGATTCAATGCAAAGAATATTTGCAGTGAAAATTGTGTAATTATTTTGGCAACGGGTTGGCTATTTATAGAATCGCTCGTGGCCATTTGAACATCCTTAAATCCTCTTTGGAACAGTCGCCACTGTTCAGACAAGTCCCAAAGATCCGAACAGGCACCATGGTTCGGTTAAAAGTCGGCTGTTAATTGGTTAAAAGACAGTTAATAGACCATCCAAAATAATTTTCTAAAAATAGGCCCATTAATTAATATTAATTTTATTAATTACAATTTGATCCAAATTAAATAAAATTTGTCCAAAAAGATAATATATAAGTCACACCCAATTCCCAAACTTACACTATATAAGTCACACCAAAGTTTCATAACTTTCTTATGTGGGACAAGTGTGAGAATATTCCAATAAATCAAATTATTCACTATTTCATAGTTCCAAGTGGGTTACTTTGACATTAAATATTTCATTTAATACTAAATGATTTTCGATAAATAAATATATCACATTAATCCTCTTGCGGAATAGATAGTGAATATGTTAGGTCCCGCTAAAAATAACGCACGGGTCCCACTGAAATTTGGGCTCAAAGTTGACCCATTTCACAAATATTAAACTATTTACCAACATCTTCTAGACTCTCTTGCATTGAAGAGGAAAACATATAGAAATTTTATGGCGAATGCTACCTTTTACCCGACGTTAACTATATTTGGTTATTTTGTCAGAAAGCTTATCTTATGAATTTTTGTATGAACTTTGGAAATCGTCGGTGATAGTTTGCTTTGCTGGAGACTAGCGTAACAAGGTTAAATATCGATCCACAACAATTCTCGTTGGCCGATCTACCATGGACTGTGAGAGGGGGAAGGCGGTGGTGGCTTCCGGTGATGGTGGCCGGATGGGTCTATAGGGTGAGAGATTGAAGAGAGGTGTAGAAGTGAGATTGGAGAGAGGGGGTCAATTGATTAGAGAAGAAAAGACGGATTCTTAGGTGGAGAGAATAAATAGAGAAAAATTGTGTGGAGTTCCGGTGGAATTATGTTTTCTAAAATTCATAGATAATAGTATCTTATATGTTATTTATCACTTGATTTTTGAAACGTGTCTTTTAAGTTTGTTAAATGCGAATTTGTATACTTCAGTGTTGTAGTTATGTATTTTCCCCCAATACAAATGCATTGTTTCCAAGTGACCATAGAAGCAGTAAATCTAAACACAATACTACCAGTCCCATCCTGTCCTGTCCACTTTAAAATCTTTTTTCTTTTCACTGGTTAACAGTTTTTCTGTCTAATCCAAAATCTTTCTTCCCATTGATTTTCCTGGTACTTGAATCGAAATAGCGAGTAAGGAATTTGATGTGAAAATAATTCAGAAGAGGTCAAGGCAAAAGGAAGTTGCATAATATTTTAACCTTGAATTTCTCTTGTAAAGTGTTATTACATGTAAAAGCTCTAGTAATAATGTGAATATACCAAAACCTCTACAGGAGAAGAAGGAATTTGAAGCAAGCTCCAGAACAACAAACTTTAGCAACTGTTAGCCTATGTTCGTCTCAGTTCTTATAGGCTTTAGGAAACTTCAAAAGTATACAGGAACAATCTGCTTCAGTTACTTGGGATCTTTGTAGCATGTGCTGATCTTAAAGACTCAAAACTAACGGCTTTACAAGTGGGTCGATGTCCGAGGCTTTCCTTTGCTAGAGTGCAAGTACTGGGAGACAAATAGCACTGCCATCACAATTATAAGGCAACCAACAAGTGTGCTAAAGAAGAGAGCGCCTGGCTGTCTTGTCTGAACGAAGCCATACACTCCATTTGAAGTCACAAGAATAACATCCGTCAGCCCATCATTTGAGAAGTCATCACACACCAAGGCATGTGTAGGAGGAGCAGGAAGATCAAAACTTGTCAACAAACTTCCTCCAGGAGATAACACTACAGCTTCTTGGTCTCCAGCAGCGAGGATCAATTCTTGACTATCATGTACACGTAATGGGAATGCCTTTAGTGTGGGGACCACAGTACCAGCTTCCATCATCCCAGATGGTGATGAAGGGTTTGACCATGTAGCACCAGTCAAAAGCTGCCAATTCCATTCAGCATCATGTCCGTGCATGCCAGGAGAGTACGATGTTACCTGAAACAGATTTATTACTTTCTTAGCTATACAATTGTTCATCGATAATCAGCCACTTCACATAATTATATGAGTAACAACTCT
Organism: Fraxinus excelsior; assembly: GCA_019097785.1. Lineage (NCBI taxonomy): Eukaryota > Viridiplantae > Streptophyta > Magnoliopsida > Lamiales > Oleaceae > Fraxinus > Fraxinus excelsior. The sequence continues at coordinate 12,738,121 of CM032636.1, read as the reverse complement.
ATAGCAAATTGAATTTTTTACTAGATAAAAGGAAATATTTCGAAACACCTGAAAAGATATGTTTCCTGACTTTATACTTGAAATTATCTCAAATAATATATGTCAAGAGTAAGGAAGCCTTCCATCAGTTTTAAGGTTCATCAGCAAGGGCAGAAATGTGAGAAAAAGGAGAACCTAAAGGAGTTCCAGACAGCATACCTCGCCTCGACTCGTTAAAAAGACAACATCACCGTGGCTTCCCTTACGATGCCTATGACCATCATTTCTTGTGATAAGAATGGGTGTTGCAACTTCTAATGAACTAACATCCAGATTTTGACTAAAGCTTCTAGAAAATTCTCCATGCTGGAACAAGTTAAAAGGGGAATAATGACATATAGAAGCATTAAAAAGTTGTTCTCGAACTGGCACGCCAGATGTAGCAACAGCCCAACAGTGATGGAGCACTTCCATGGATCCACTTACTGTATCAGCACCATTTCTACCAACAACCTGCAAGGGAAGGTGTAGACTGTAATTTCATTCAGAACATAAAAATTAATAATCAATTTAACAAATTTGTTCTCTCCTCTTAGCAATTCTATGCACTGTTTCTACGAATTTTACTTTCACTGAACTTTCTCTATCTTTTAAATATCCTCATGAAAAAGTGTTTGCCAGGTGCTCATGTTCAACCACCATGTATCAGGTTTTTGCTAGGAGAAACTCTGTACTAACAGACAGGATGAGTGAACACCACCTTAAAAAGTTGAATTTTGACTTTTCCAGTATATCAATGGCTATAAAAAGGTCACGTTTAATCTTTATTTTATTTCAAAATGCCATAATGCACAAAAATGTCAAAAATAAAAGGTAACCAGATGGTCACATTCTTATTCTTCTAGAATTTATGTACACTAAGGCTGCATTTGGATCCCAGAATACATGGATAAGTAAAAGGAGAGAATTTTCCTGAAAACTGATTTTCCCAGCAATTACCCTCCTACCAATAGAAGTAAAATTTATAATTTTTTCCACTATAGTTTAGCTTCATGGAAAGTGAAAGAATAGACATTTAATAGTTGTAAACATAGATGAACTATGCCTGTTGCAGCACTTATCCCATTTTCTTTTATGTGGATCCAAACAAATGAAAAAATAAATAAATATTAGCATTTTCCTTGCTGAAGTCGAAGATCCAAACATGAGCGGTGCCAAGTGATTAAACCTGGTACTTTAGATATCAACCATCTAATCCATCCAAGTCATATTACATATTACCTAAAAGCAGTATAAACAATGGTATCCGGTTGCAAATTAAACATTACTGTTTTGTGTTAAGGAAGTAAACCAATCAAGAATCATGTATATTAGGCAAGAGACATATATTAGGCAAGAGTGTAATTGTGGTTTATCGTGTTTTCATACTTGTGCTCTTGACTTTTCTATATAATGAAAGTAAAGGAGAGATAATTATCTTCTTCTCTCCAACGTGTATACCAAACCTCTTTCTCAACATGGTATCAAAGCAAGATTTCTAGGGTTTGGTAATTTATTCCACTTCTTCTGAGCAAACTTACCTTTTCTTCTTCTTTTGCTTCTTCTTCCGTTTCTTCTTTTCCTTTTCTTCTTTTCTTTCTCCTTCAACCACAAGGAGTTTGGATGTTGTAGGAAATATATTTTTTGTTGTTGATTGAGGTTATCTTTGACGTCCTAGGTGCGAAGAAGTTGCCGGTTGTCCATTCGGCAGTGTCCATACCAGCCGGGAGGTTTTTCTTTGGTGGTTTGGCCGTTCAGATTTATGGGATTGTGACGTTGGTTGGTGCAAATTCGAATTATAGAATAAAAACTTTGATCTAGATTTTTTTTTTTTTTTATAACTCAGGTGTCCAAGTTTTGCCCGACTAATGATAAAGAGTTCCCCCCAGTATGCCACCCGTGTTAATCCGATGCGGTCACAACTTATACACACTTTAGCCGAACACTCGGCGAGTCTCCTATCTATGGACATCTGTTTTCCAATATATATGTTGCCTTCCAATTGCCGCGGGGATTCGAACATTCGATACTCCGTAGAGAATCTCCTTGCTTTACCACTGCGCCATGCCCATGGAGGCAACTTTGATCTAGATTTTTTTTGTACTTTTGAAAGTTGAGAGACTAAAGTGAAATGGTTTAATTTTAATTTTATTTTTTGCCAAATAAGTGTATCGATATTGTACTCTTTTTGTAGCTCGTAATTAATTAAAAGTCTTTAACAAAAGAAAAAGTTATTTTGGTTTAGACAACATCAAATTAAGTCTGATTAAAAGAATAATAGGTTAAAAGAATAAAGTTATTTTTCCCCCTTTAACCCTAAAAGATCGATAACGGCAACAGGTGCAGAAAGTCCCGGAGTCGATGCCAATGGGAATTCATTTGATTTCACCACAAAACTGCTTCACATGGCATGGCACCCAACCAAAAACTCAATTGCATGTGCTGCTGCTAATAGCTTGTACATGTATTATGCATAAATAGCAGTAGTGAAAAAAAACCCAGTCAACATTTTTGGATTGCCTATTGGACAGTCTTTCTTCAGCAACCAAATTGAGGCTATCCCATTTCTCATATCCAAGTGCCTCGTAAATCTGTAAGCACGTGAAGTGGCTGTTGTCAGACTCAATGTACCAACTTGTCTTCATAACCATCAGCCCGGTTTGCTTTTTTCCATTACTTGGCCTTTTTTCTGCTTCAGCCTCAATTTCTTCTATTTTTTACCTCACCTCGAAAAGAAAAAGGGGAAAGAGTGTGATTATAGTACTTCCTAGGCCTATGTTTGAGCCATATTAAAATTTTCAATCTCATTCTTCTACTCATTTTCAACCACACATTTTTCAATATAATAATATTTTTCATCACATCAATAACTTTTCCTTCTTTTTCAACCACACATTCTCTATCAATCTACTATTCAAAAATACATTCTTCTAAAATAATGTGGCTCAAACACACCCTAGTTTTAAGTTACATGTAGCATTTAACTTGAAATCTTCTTGGAAAAAGAAGTTGCTGCTAGCTTGCAGGTTATCAAGTTTATTAACTTGGGTAGCAAAATGTTTTGTTTTGTGTAGAAGGATATTGATCTGCTTTTGTCATAGAATTTTGCTCGATATTTAATTTGTAAAAGTTATTTTGGATTGGACTACATCAAATTAAGTCCGATTAAAAGAATAATAGGTTAATAGAGTTGGTGGAGGATTGCAATATTAATTAAGTAAATTTCTTTTCCTCTTTTAATTCCTACCACACGTGATTTTATTTGATATGAAACCAATAGTGTAGTACAATTCAAATGTCACTTTTTGAAACCAAGTCCATGTTGGCCACGTGTCCTATTTTCAATAGAATGATTGTACCAGGAAACCAATAGTAGAATATACCACTAACTCTACCATTTGAACCCATTCTTATCCAATTTGTGGTGGTTGTAGTACACAGCTTTTGTACTATTATTGCACTAAAACTCAATTTGTAAATATTTATTTTCAATATAAATACCCCATGAAATCAAGAAATTTTCGCAACAGAAATTTATTCATAAACACGGTCAGAGAGAGTCAAGGTAGAGAAACATAGGAAAAGGGTTTTCACGTGCATTATTTTACAACCTTTCAATAAACGAGGTAAGATACTCTTGTACAAGTGGTTAGTTTCCTTGTACTTTTATATTCAGTAATTTATGCATGAATTGCCAGTAGACCTTCAAGTACTTTATTAAGCAATATGAAATCCTTCAAAAATTTAAAATGACCTAAGGTGTGTCACTTGATCACCGATATATTTTATAAGAGAAGAGTGGTATGAAGTGTTTAGTTTGTTATATAATTGTTTATGGAAACTGCATTTATCTTATTGGGTATTTTTAAATACTGACTTTTACAAAAACTATCGATTGGAAGTGTAGCGGAATGGTGATGCGAACTGCCGAGGAATTGAAGTAAAAACATTAAGTTTTTTTTTTTTTTATCTCCCAACTTATTAGTTAGTTTATTTGTACAAAGACACAGTTATTAATTAGTTAACTGATTATATTTAAATTTTTGTCAAAAATTCAGATTCCATGTTTTAGTTGATATTTATTATTGAAAATAAAGTTATACTTTTATTTGTATCGTTTCCGCTTTTAACGTAAAGAAAATTGATTTTTTTTATTAACACTCTAGTGTTCATGAAATTTTGTGGTGTTACTACGTTTTCTCACTGTCTCTTATCATCCTCTCACAATCCGTGGATCATCAATTTCGGAGCTATTCATCTACCTCCCTTCTTAATTATCATCATGTTACATCTTCCGAACTAATGTTGCAAGCTCGAGCAATACCCATCTTAGTTCCAATATTGATTTATCGGTTGTTCTTCATATTCGTGGCTTTCCCATTAGTTTGTTGTCTATTAGCAAAATTACGACAACTCTCTAATGATCTATAACTTTCTTAGAAGGTGTTTGGTGTAGATTAAAATCAAATTTTAAGTGGACTGTGATAGAAGTTTTTAAAATGTGTAGTTGAAAAGATGTGGGACCCCGTGAAAGATGTGGTTATATTGATTATTTGACTTTGATTTAGATTAAAATCAGATTTTAATCCGACCTAAATAGATCCTTATTCTTCCTGGTGTCTTTCAGTATCTCAAGCCAGAGAATAATTGGAATGGGACATGAAGAAGTTGGCTTGTATCCCCTGGATCTTTCGCCAATCTCTCCTCACGCTCTCCAATCCCGTTTCACCCATGCAGTGACATTGCCAATTTGGTCACCCTTTTCTTTCCACTTTTAAAGTCAAGTTGGGAGTCTTCATAATGTGTCCTCCCTTGAGTGTGAAGCTTGTTAGTTTAGCAAGCATCATTGTGTGTCTTTTCCTTTAAGAACTGTTAGTCGTGATTCATGTATGTTTGAGTTGGTTCATTCTAATGTATTGGGACCAATCAATATTTCATCTAATAAATTTTAGTATTGTCACTTTTGTAGATGATTTTTGCCGCGTATGACTTGGTTATTCTTAATGAAGAATTGTTCTGAGTTATATTCTATCATTCAAATCTTTTGTACTTGGATCAGAACTCAATTTAAGCAAATTTTCTGTATTTTGCGGTCTGATAATGCCCAATATATATCTAATTCTTATGCGTCATATCTCTCTTCCAAAGGCATTATTCATCAAGTATCTTGCATATATACTCCACAACAAAATGGAGTTGCAGAACGTAAAAATCGTCACTTTTCACTTTTCAGAAGTTACTCGTGCTCTCCTTAGTCATATGCATGTCCCTAAACGTTTTTGAAGTGATGTGCTCAATGTATGCTACCTCATTAATCGTATGTCATGGATGGTGCATCTCCCTTCTCTATATTGTTTCCCTCCTCTTCACATTACTCGTTACCCCTTAAGGTTTTTGGGTGTGTATGTTATGTTCATCAATTCAGTCCTGGTCATGACAAACTCGACTCTCGCTCTATGAAATGCATTTTCCTTAGTTTTTCCCGAACACAAAAGGGGTATCGTTGCTATAATCCTTCTCTAAAACACTACTTGGTATGTGCAGATGTCACATTCAATGAATCGACACCCTATTTTTCATATCATAGTACATCTCTCAGATCCACTTGGGATCCCAATAATTACCCATTCCAGATCTCCCAATTAGTATTTTTCCATCTCCAGAACCAAACTCGCCTCCATCTACTGTACCAGAGTTGTCCTCCTCTCAATAAGAACCATCTCCTTTATAGGTTTATACTCGACGATCTAAGCCGTCAACACATGTAGCCCCATTCGTCACCTTACCGTCTACAAATCTTGCATCTGTCATTTTTTCTGATCCTGAAACATTGCCCTTTACACTCCGCAATCCGTCATTTTTCATAATAACTGATAGTTATACATGGACCATATGATCTTAGGCCAAAAGCATAAAGGAGGAAAACATGAGAGCACATAAATTTCCAACAGTACAAATTTATGCCAAGTTAACGTTAAGTTATTAAACTAAAAATGAGAAAGTAAGACTTCTGATGACAAAAACTAGTTTGAACCTCTATAAAGGCTTAACCCTGCAACAGCATATAAATTTGGTAAAAAATGATTTTGCATATCTGAAATGAAATATTAAGATCATTCGTAAAGAAAGGGAACATTTTGATTGAAAGAAAACCTAATATACTTCCTTGAGTCTAAAATGTAACAAGCTGATATCAAACAGCCACAATTTACATATTACGACATAAACAAAGTTAAAAATGGGGAAAAGCTTCACCTGGACATGATCTAGGACACCATCTCCATTAATATCAGCATGAAGACCACCTTCTTGCAGATGAAGCTGTCAAGTATGTGTCAAATATCTTGTTAGTTATTGCTGAAAAATATGGCAACTAATCAAGCACAAAGCATTCAGAAAATACTTGAACTTACTAACACATATTTCAGAGAATTTAGTGTATGTTTGGGAAGTGATAAAACTCTAAGTTGGTCAAACATAAGTTTTATCTACACATTTCTTAGAACCCACGACTACTGCACACTTATTATCGGCACATTCAGTAGGACCCACAGCTAATATTCACTTAAGTTTTAAACATGTACGACTGAAATACACTCAAGTTGCTCCAATACATCAAGAGATGGTAAACCTGCATTGGAATCCATGCTTAGAACAATTATGGTTATCATAACAAATTTCCTTAAATGTTCAGCATGGCATTGACCAAGATTCATCTAGGCTGCTGCATCCTTAATGCATAGACTAATATCAAAGAGTAAACCTTTCAGACCTTCACAGAAGACTCATTTAGCTTTGCAGACACGATTGTATTCTTATACTATCAGTTTAACTAATATGAAACCACAGTAAAGAGTCTCATGCACAAAACATCATCTCAATGGCTTCTATAATTTTGTCCTGTCACATTATATTACAGCAAACTGAAGTATAGCATACATTAGAGTTCTGAGGTACACCTTACACAGAGTACGGCCAGAAGCCAAATGAACTGCTTCAATCCCTTCCTTTTGATGAGCAACAACAACATTTGGAACCCACCAGAGCTGAGTGTAATTTGTTATGGTAGGTATATAAGGCAAAGGCTGTAAACCACAAAAAGAAGATGTTTGACAAAAGGTTGTAACAAATGTCTATATTAGAAAATGAGAGCATAAGAATTATTAAAAGTTCACAAATTCAATCAACAAGATATCATAATAGCAGTACAAGAAAATTTCAATATGTAGCCAATTAATATCAAGCATATGGGATTTGCATTCAACCCAAGACTAAATTGATCTTACTAAATTTAGTAAAAAAACTTTAAAAGTCCCAAATTAACTTCCATGTCTGAAAAGGGCTACATTTTCTTCCATCATTAAGTTTTTTCAACATTGCATGAACGTTATAAAAAGTAAATGGGTCACGAAATTAGAGACTATAAGCTTCGGTTAAGCATGGTAACAAATCAAACTGAAGATTAGTGCTGCTGAAAATCTGTTTTAACTTTTTCCAGTGCTGAGAATAACTTGCGGTTTGCACATAAATATTCTATTTTGCAGCCAATACATCCTACTTCCAGCGGACTTGTAAACAAATGGAAAGAATCAAAAGAGGTTTATGTAAAATCTTTTGTTTCAAACATAAGTCAAGGAGCGGCTCAGATTATAAAAACTTTTGAAAAACAACTCCTAAGAGATGTCGGGAATCTCACTTTCTTGGTCTTTGCAGATTTAGCAATATTAACAGCCTTCTCAATCACATTTGAAACTTTTTTTGTTCCATCCTTTCCAGGAGTATGCTTTTCCTCGGGCTTGTGGAAAGGGAAGTTGGCGGTCTTGCCTGGTAGTTTCTTTAGTGATTTCCTTTTGTGCCGCCTGAAGTGTGCCAGCTTTAACAAAGTGTTTTCACGATGATCCTGATAAAAATAATTATTACAGATCAAATCAAGATCACCACCAGTAACTATCTAATGTTTGACACTGAGATATGAAGGGATCAATGGCACCATACTTACCCAATGGTGAGGCATGACACCTAGAATTGATTCTCTAAATTCCCTGCATTCAAACTGTGGTTCAAATCATTTCAGTGAACTCATTTGAGAAGAATGTAAACAGAGGAGCAATAACAAAATATTGAACACATCCCCAATATTAGGATGTTAAGAAGCGTATAGAGAAGCAATAAAAAATACTTAAAATTCAAAAAGAAATAGAGGAAAATATTGAATTTTAGAAATAGATATGTAAGAATTTCATAGAAATTTTCCTAGATAACATTTCTTTGGTATTGCAGTCTCTATTTGAATACATCAATCAACAAAAATCCATTATGGCATTTTTTATGCACAGTATTAAATAGACTCTATAATATAATAAAAAAGGTTTTAACTTATTTTCTAGTTTAATATTGCCCAATACTACATTTACCATATAAAATATGCCATTAATAAATAATGGTTGTGCAAACTGGAGCACTTCGGCAAAATGGAGAAAATAAGAAGTATCAAGTGACTTTCAAGTTGCACGTTACATGATTCCAGAATTCAACTATAACCGCAACTGCTTTCTACTGATAACTGGTTCAAAATATCATAATTCAATATCTTGCTCAGATTAGTCTCTTGATGAAATACCTGAGTCAGTGGCACAAATAATGGACGGCAAAAGGGCAGCTAGCCTTTTAGGAATAGGAGTAGGACCAGAAAGAGGCTCGGGTTGCCAGTGTGATCTATCTCTAACAATTTTTTTTTTTTTTTTTGATAGATAATCGAGAAATTTCATTAATCAAAAAGAATACACAGGGAGTGTATTCTCAATGCTAGGATAATGAAATTATTTTATCTCCATCTCTTCTAGCCTTGGGCTTCGATATTCCCTGCAATCAAACCTTCGAATCCTTTTCTTTTACCTAGAAACAAATCACACTACAACCCTACCCTTGATGACCTCAATCCTAGCAACCTGAACCCCTGATAAGACTAAAAAATTTACCAATTGTTCGAAGCCCCAAATATTAATCCCTTCTTTCATTATACCAGTTAGATAAGCCAACGTCTTCATTACAAGCTTGACACCAAAATTTTATTCTTCTTTTTCTTGAAAGAGGACAAACTGTTTAGCACATTACTAACACAAAATTAAGTTATCCACACAATTTAGGAATAAAATATCACAAAAAACATTATCTGTTGATGGCTTGTACCAAGTAACACAATCCCTTTCTTTTGAAATCCATTTTTATCAAGTCGTAGACCAAAATGAAGTCAAAATACCAAGAATTGTTTCATCTGAAAATTCAGTAAATTCCAAAAGACTAAAGTTACATAAAACAGATTTGGGCTTACTTCTCCAGGATGGCGACTGTTCAATGCATGAACATCAAGCTTGTAATTGTGCTGTGGTATTAATTGTGATGCATCTGATGACTGAGATTCAGTATCCTGCAAGATCAGAAGGTTCCAACCAGCACAGAAAGACAAACACGTTCAAAAACCAAAAGCAAAGTCTAAATAAAATAAGGGAAAAAAGTCTGTTTTATTTTTATGTATGATCTTAGATTAGATGTGAAACAGCAACGGCTAGTACCCAACCATATTTCCATCCAACACAAGCGGACTTGTGTATAACTACTTATCTTACGGAAAAATGCGGATTAAATTGACAAGTAAAATGGAAAGAAAGAAATTTAATATGCATTTGTGCATTCAAAAACCGAGTTTATACAGTGAAGACAGGAACATTTTTCTATGAAATGGATGCAGTTTTGTAAAACATAAAAATGTTTTCTATGAAAATATAAGTAGAATAATAAATGTTAAAAGTAGGTTTGGAAATCATCCCAATCTAGAAGTTAGTGCATAAAACAACATAAGAGAAAGGCATCCATTCTTTCTGCGAAAAAAGATTCATTACTGGGAGAAAGTAATCTTACAAAGACATATCTAAACTAACCTCATTCTTTCTGCTCCAACGAAGTTCGCCAGTCTTACCCGCAAAAGCATAAAAAGCAAAATGGCGTAAATCTATAGTTCCTGCATTTTCAGACACCTTGAAGAAAGGCATATAACATATGTGAGTATTTCCATGCAAAATGGTGATAATGCTACGTAGTATTTAGATTTTTAGATCAACAAAATCTCAACAAACGAAGAACATTCTCCTTAAGAATTTTACTTTTTCCTTTAATTCAACTCAACTAAACTTCTCGCCGTGTGTTTCAGGGTCATTATCTTGAGTTCTGATCTGCAATCCGCTCAACATCATCTTACTTATTTTGGCATGCTCAAGTCTATAAACCAAGTTAACAATGAATCCAGTCATTTGCTTCCTATAGGTTCTATGTTAATTTCAAATGCATGTTCGTTAAGGGAACTAAAGAAGCTTGAAGCTTCATCACATGCTAGAAAGATTCTGACTTCCAACTCCCTTGCAAGAAAAACTTCTACGTCCAACTCTACCATTTTCGAAATGGTTCCCAGAGATTTTGCTTCTGTATTTCCCGTCTATCTTACGGCTACTTGAAGCGTGCTTACATTTTTTTTTTCTAGTGGGTTGAGAGCTAGACGTGCCAAAATAGTGTCAAAGCTGGAGTGTTGGTGTTCAGCACATGTCGAAGCGTACATGCCACGTGGCATTTCATGTTATTCAGAACTCGACATGTTGCTAACATGCTGGTAACAGAACACCAACATGGAAAATCTAAATAACTGAAATAGAAAAGACCAAAAAAAATTTCTTAAGAATTTTACTCTCTCCTTCAACTCAATTCAACAAAACTTCTCGCCGTGTGTTTCAAAGTCATTGTCTTGAGCTCTGATCTGCAATCCGCTCAACATCATCTTACAATTGTGGCATTCACAACTCTATAAGGGGGTGTTTGATGGATATCATTGGGGAAAGAATGTATTTTAAATAGTGATGTGATGGAAAATATGTGGTTAAAAAGTAAAAAAATTATTGATGTAATGTAAAATATTATTTTATTGAAAATGAGTTTGAAAAAATGTGTGTCAAACATGGGCTAAACCATGTTTCAAAGAATCTCGTCATTTGCTTCCTATAGGTTCTATGTTAATTTCAAATGTTTGTTCATTATCATCAGGGCAACAATGTGATCCCAGTAGAAAATTTAGAAAAGGAATAAGAATATCAACGTAGACATGGCCTGATGTCCAGGTAAAATATTTTATTTCATTGGACCTCTCAATAGCTACAAACGAGAGTAAAAAAGAATGTAGATAACCTCAAATTCATTAGGAATCTCGCTTAGTTTGTTGTCTTTTTTTAAAAAAGGGAAAGGCAACTACATATGGTATAAGATATTTTGTGTAGACACGAGAAACCTTTGACTCACATAAACAACTCTATTCCAGTACAACTAAGACGAGGGAGAGATTGACCAAAATTGAGATGACTTGATATTGCAAAAGATTTTCTTTGATGGAATCTTTCAATAGATTTGAATCCGAATACAATAAGATGGAGGAAAAGTATTCACATAAACAATCCCAAGATTATTGAGAAGAAGGCTTAGCCATATGTTGTTCATTACTAATTCAATGTTACAAAACTTTTGGTCATTTCACAAATGTGTGCATGGATATTCTGGTTGTTTTGTGTAAAAGCATCTCCATGTTGACATACAATTTTTTTTATATAAAATGATGAGCACAAAAGATAATTTGAACAAGAACATGAACATTTATGCAAAGATCAATATGATATTTGACAAAAGGTTACTCTTAATATAAACATTTACAATGTATAAGGAATAGCCATTATCAAGTCAACTTCAAAACCAACCTTATGAAATTTCGGAAGAATTCTAAATGTTAAAAGCATAAAGATTGTCAGTTACACCCATTCTTATAAATTTCATTTTAAGATGAGAACGCTTTTGCATGATCTTCTAATGGTACCTTCTTTAGGGGGTCCAAAGGGACGGCATTAACTAAAAAGTAACTTGAACAAGGGAATTTTGTAGGATGGCAACGGGAAGAGGAATAGCCGACTTAGCCAGGTATGGGGAGCAGCTGGGCTAAGAAGTCAGTCCTGATCAGCTATAATGCTTGGACTCTTCGAAATGGAGAAAGTAACAGTGTCGGACACGACACGACACGACACGACATGGGTATGGGTATGAGATATGTGTCGGATCCTTCAAGTTTCAACCGGACAATCGCCGTTTCTGCTTCTTTCTTTTTATTCTTTCTTTTTTTTTTTCTTCCCCTTTTCCTCTTCGGCGACGGCACAATGTTTTCCCTTCTTTTTCTTCTATCTTTTCTCTTTGCCGTTTCTTCATTTTTTCCTTCTTTCCTCTCTGTATCGATAGTTTAGGATTTTTTTTTTATGAAATGAAAATGGGTTCCATATAGTGCAACTTAGTATTCCATTAAGTTTAAATTGTAATCAAATCCCTCATTTTCTATTTTATATAACATTTAGTAATTAACTTTCCATAATTGAAAACTAAACCCCAAAATTCTATTTTATTCGTTTTAACTTCTTATTCAATACGCATTTCCTTCTTTGTGAATGATTGATTTTGGTCTATTTATAATGACATTTTAGATTAATAAAAAAATTGAAATTTGAAAGACGTACACACGTAACCGTGTCCAAAATTTGAACTCTTTTTAGCAACGTTCCCGTATCCTATATTTTAGAAAATAATGAATCCGACACTTAAATACATACTCGTACCCAAGTCCAAGCATCATAGCCGATCAGGGACGGGAATCATGGCCCCTCCCGTTTAAGTTTTTTAGAAAAATCAATAAAGAAATTTCAAATAATGCATCATGGTCATATTAAAATTAGCATGCTCATAAATAAAAAGGGGAGTTAAACGGGGATTGGAGCCCAACTCATCCCTCTTAATGGGACAGGAAATCCCCAGTGGGGTGGGGACAGTAAATGGGGTCCCAACCCCGAACCTGTGCCGTTGCCATTCCTAGATTTTTGTGTTAGCTTCATAATTGCTTTGACTGGACTATGTATGTAAAAACTATATCAGTCAAACCAAACAACTCAAATAGTAAATCAAATCAAATGCCAATCAAGGTCCCAAGTAGGCTTCACTGCAGATTTTCACCCTAAACAAAAGCTCGAGTGGTAGAAGCATCTTCGCTACACCCACAACAGATTATCTATCTCTCTTTATCAATGAATTTATCTTCCAACTTATTAAAGAAGTCCAATTGCTTGCCACTGTGTCAAATTAAGCATGCAGCCACACATCCATAATGTTGTATATTATTTGTCAACACGTATAAGTATATATAAACCTTATTTCTTATTATATATCCTAATGTAGTATGCATTTACTTTCACTTCCGATCTCTAAACCTGAGACTTGGTGTTTGTAATATTGATGAAATTCAAACAAACAAGTATTTTATAATAAGGATAAAATAAAAACTAAAAAGGGAACTGTGAAGTCATAAAAGTCAATTTAGAAAAGGACATAATTTGGGTTCTTGTTTAGCTTCGTAATTAGCAACACAATTGACAAACTGTAAAAAAAGGATCATTATTTCTTTTAATTTGTGGGTCAGAACAAAGTAAAACCAATACTAAAAGAAACAATTAAGAAGAAAGGAAGAAGAAAACCAACATCAAGGGGAAAGTGTGGGAAGAGGGGAGAGGCAGAGATACATCAACAACTAATTTTGGGTAAGAGTAACAGAGAGCAATAAAATAGGAGAAAAATAATAAAAGTCAGAGAAGCATTACCATAGTAGAGTAAAAACTAAAGAATTATAAACTATAACATCAACAAGAAGATAAATATGTGTGCTTACTTCCTTCTCAGTAGCACTTCTTCTATGCTCCTCAGCACTTTTCTCAGCCATCTCAATCTCCTCAAAAGGATCTATATGCATCTGAAAAATACAAATTAACTCTTTAAGAGTATTCTAGTTGAGATAAATTATGTTTAAACAAAGTAATTTGTAACACATTACATCATCTCTACAGAAAAAAAATGAAGTATTGAGAAATCAACAAGCCACTTCAATGTGATAAAATAAACCAACAAAAGAATGTAAAATGACGTGCACCGTCAAAACATCAATAACATCAGCATAACAAGAGAAATGTTGGGAAAATATAAGAATACTCGAAAAGAAACAGAGACTAATTATAATCATGTCAGCCAAATAGAAAAGAAGAAAGATTACTTCCACAAAGTTCACGAGATGTTAAAGTATCAATACACAAAATGACAAAAGATGACCAGAGCAAAAATACTAGATCTTAACATGCCAAATGACTTGTCAGTTTCTCTGGAGAATCCAAACATGAAACTCAGTTGGCAAGCTTTGGACTCCCATAAATGTACACTTATTGATTGACATAAATCTTACTGGTTGAATCAAAAATCCCATTCTATCTAAGAAAATTCCTCCAGAAAAACACTTAGCCTCCATTTGGGAAGAATTTACAAATGATTTAATTTATAAATAGATAGAGATTAGAGATGGATAGGTACATAATACTCATTGGTCCATTGAAATTTGTGAGTGAAAATGAAGTTAGACCATTTATAAATTTTGCCAAATGGAGGCTTAATATTATTCAAAAACTTTGGCTACGGAATACACAATTTATTCTAATAGCTCCTCAACTCGAGAAGCACAGACACGGACACTTGACATGGACACAACACAACAAGGACACTTTGACAAGTGATTTTTCAAAAAATTCAAACAGACGTGTCAAGAACGCATTGATTTGAATTATATAAATGAAATTATTTTTTGTAGTTATTTATTTTTAAAGAAAAATTATTCATCTTAGTGTAGAATACTAGATCTACTTTATGTTTTTCAGATTTTATTCTTTCCCATTGGCCCGCTTTGTATAATTCCATCATCTCCTCTCAAACAGTGCTTTAGGAATCACGATTCAGGTTAGTTTATATTCTTAGCCCCCGTTTGAACCACCTTTTTCATCCTTAAAAATGAAAAATATGACCGTTATCCATCACATCAAACCATCAATTTTGAATTTCTATCTCTTGTGTGGGGCCCAATAACGGCTATCTTTTTCATTCTCATTCTAAAAAAAGGTGGCTCAAACGGGGCCTTAATCTTTTCTATTTCAGTTATTTGGGTTTTCCATGGTGATTTTCTGCTGCTGGCATGTTAGCAACGTGTCCAGTTTTGAATAAAATGAAATGCCACGTGGCATGTACACATCGACATGTGCTGAACACCAACACTCCTGCTTCGACACCATGTTGGCACTTCTAGTCCTCAACCCACTAGAAAAAAATGTGAGTACGCTTCTAGTAGCCATAAGATAAACAGGAAATACAGAAACAAAATCTCAGGATACCACTTCGAAAATGGTAGAGTTGGACGTTGAAATTTTTCTTACAAGGGAGTTGGAAGTCAGAATCTTTCTAGCACCTAAACAACAGAACAAATTAAAATTTTACCCAATTGCAAAGCCTCTCAGAGAGTTTCAAGAACTCTAAATCAGGTAACATAATTAAATGTTCCACATGGTTTATAGTCATTTATGATATTTATTCTGCTGCCATTTTGTGATATCCTACAGATCACCACATCTTTGAAGGCAACAAAGGAGTGGTAAATGTCAATACCCTTACTGAAAACATATTTTTTCTGTTTGATAAAGTATGGTGAGGAAGGATAAGTTATATACATGTGGCTGCATCTCCATTCTCCCACCAACAATCACCAAGCCAGTATCTCCATGCTTTACTGTATAATTACTAATGGAGATAGCAATTTCCCTGTGATGAGCGTTGTGAGGAAAATCCTTCTGTTAAAGAGCAAAAGGGATGAGTAAACAAACACTAGCACGAAGCTTCGTATCAGAAGTATTAACCCACACACACGTGTAAATTTATGTAGTAAAAAAGATTCTTAATAAAATACCAATCCACACACACCTGTAAATTTACATCCCACAGTTTCTTTAGGTTGTGATCAAAACACATGACAGACCAGCCTGATGTAACCACAACTAACACCTGTTTTCGCGGTTCCCTTTTATTGTAATTGCGGTCAATAACTCCAGTGGCCATTGCAACAGCACGTCTCCCTGTTGCTATACGGAGTTTGTCAGGCAAGAGTGACACTTCTGCCAGAACCCGTGCATCACTGAACCCTTCATCCACACGCCTCATGTGAGGATTCAAAACCTAATATTATTACAAATATGCCATCAGAATTTTAGAAAGGAAAGCTGATAGTTGTACTGAAAGAACAAGTGAGATTACTGTATAAAGGCTGAATTGAACTTTCCTACTCTTCTACCATAATACAGCATGATTTCAGTCTAGATATTGAGAAAGTGTTTTACAAACCAGAGAAGTGGTTAATTCTAAAACTTGCAAGTTCTTTTAAAATTCATAACTTCTGCATCTTTAGAGAGGCTCCCAAAGCATTACTATTTTACATCAAATTGAGATATTCCATTAGCCATACAAATGCTTTAATTAAGGAAAGCAAATGCAATGATCAACCTTTCATGATCATGACTACAAAGTAGGCACTGCAGTACTATTTGTTTTGCTGTTCATTATATATTATTGACTAAATGAAAAAGAACAAAATATGAATGGATATTGCTACTTGTACATAAAAAATGTACATAATGAATCACATAATATGATGGGGAGGGAAAATATTGGATAAAAAAGTTGATTGTATTTTAAACTAACAAACGATATATACTGTCACGTGACATTATGTAAATCTTGATATACAAGTAGCAAGTAGCAAGATCCAATATAAATTGCCCTCTAATACCTGCCTCTTTCCAAACAAACAGCAAAAATAGAAAAAATAAAATAAAATTAACAATTAAACCAGAAATTAGTAGCAAGTCTTAAAATGAGGATAATAATGGACTAGTAGTCTCATACTAATATTTAAAGTTACCTGGATTTTTGCATCATTGGTAGCCACAAGAACCTCTTTTTTCCCGTCGCCATTGAGATCGGCCACAATTGGAGGCGGGAGACGCTCGGCCTCATATTTTATTGGATACTCGTCAGTGAGATGTAACCATGCCTCTTTGAACGAAAAATCACCCTCGTGCTGGATTTCATCAATTAGCAATTGTTTACCCACGTACAAATACATTCACAAAAATAGAATGAAAATCACCCAATGCATAAAAAAAATAAAAATAAAAAAAAATAAACAAATAATAATAATAATAATAAGTTAACTAGCAGGTTTGATGGGTATTCTGCAAATGAGTAACCATGTAGACTCTGAACGAAAAATCACCATCATTGCTGGATTTTCAATTACCAATTATTTAACCTCATACAACTATATACAGAAAATGGCAACGAAATCGCCCAATTAGTTAAAAAAAAATGGAAATTTAACTAGTAGAGTTTATGGGTATTTTGTATATGGTTCGAGAATTCGTGTAAATACCTGAAGAGAGAAGAAAATGGCGAAAGCGGAGAGAATCAGAATCGCTAAATCTCGTTTCCTCATCTTACTATTTTCAACTTTTTGCAATCAATTAAAATATTTGAAGAATCACTTGTACAATCTTCGACCTTCGATTAGATTTTTTATGAAGACTCATAGTATCTACTTAATCACGTGGAAATGAAGCAATTTTCAATTAATCACGTGGAAATTTGATAAATTCTGCGAACTGTTTTGCTTATTCTCGAACTCAAGTAATCATGATCTGCAATTCAAATTATTTAATTGTCCAGCCTCCAATTATAATTCACACAAAGAATAAGTATAACGGCTAGGATTTTCTTTTATCGTATTAACAAAAATAATGAATTTTTCCATCACTTTTTTCAAAGCCTAACAGCTTATTAATATAAGTCCAAACGGGTTTGACTTATCTCTTAAACTTAATCCCGATCCAACATTTAATTAATCAAATTAATAAAATCTTGTCCATAAATTAATTAATTTGAGCCTATTAATAAACAACCCAATTAGTTAATTATTCAACATTTGTCAATTAATTAATTGGTAAATTTCATTCTTCTGGTTCTCTTTTGTATGTGACTCATTGGGTTCTCAATCAAGATGCCAACGACATGAATTATTGTTTTGATTTAATCAAAATCGAAAAATTAAAACATCCCCTTTTAATTTATCACTAATTCACATTCGTAGTCCTAGATCGATATCTAGCAATGTATCAGAGCAATACATGTGATGGGAAATGTCACGTGGTATGACAAAATCAAACTTGTTTGTTTACCGTGACACTGTAATCCTTTCTTCAATATGATTCGATCAATTATGAGATATGAATATGTGTCAATCTCAATTATCGATTATGTCTTTTATCCTAGTGTTAAGTTAATGTAAATCGAAACCCCATTTTTGACTTATAAGTTCACCTTGGTCAATGATTTCATTATCAACTTAACTGCATGAAATGTAGATCATAATCTCTTACTATCTAAGAGTGATGAATCATCTATCGATCATTCACACCCTTTATATGATTCGTGACATAACATACCCAAATGATGCCACATTAGCGACACTTAATAGAGAAACATCCAACATCACCAATGTATGACTGTCATCATAGAAGGCACAATGATGATCTCAAGTCAAATGACCAATTTCACTATCGAACGTTAGAGATTAACCACTGACACTCAAATTGTTATCCATGTGGAATCTTCTAGTGGGTTTCCAATGTTTTATTCTATAACAAAACATCCACATGTTCATTCAAATGTCACCACACTTTAGCTTGTGAGATCAGCACTTACTTCACAAGTAAGAAATGTCACACGTGATGGTGTATCCGTATCTCGTTATTACATACGACCGAGGACGATTTAAGATTCAATCATATGTAATTTGTATCTCACAATCACAACTCCTTGTGATTAACAAATTACCAAGACTTAAGTCTACAAATTCTATTATTTAATTTAGTAGAATATTAATTTAATTAAATAATAGATATTGTCATAAATACGCATCGATAATATATATTAAAAGTATTTATGTCCAAAGTTGATTAAACCTAGAGCATAACACTTAAAACTCCCACTTGCACCAGATTCAATCACTTATGTATCTTATACCATAAGAGTCTACATGAAGATCATGTTTATGCTGCGACAACTCTTTGTCAATGGATCTGCAATTTAATAACGTGCGAGAATTCATTCTTTCTTTATGTCATTTCATTGTATTATCTTTTCAATGAGATAAAATAGTCTTAACACATGTTTGGATTATTGATGAAATTTTAGTTCCTTCACTTGCACGATGTCTCCATTGTTATCACAATGCATAAGCATGTAATCAACAATATTAGAAACTACTACAAGTTCATCAATGAACTTCCTGATCCACACCACAACTTTTGTTGCTTTCTAAAGCAATGATTTATAAGGTTTCTATTATTGAATCAACGGTTATTTCCAATTGGAACATTTCCAACACACCGCTTAAGAGTAAACCAATATCCTAATTGAGATATGCTATCATTCTAGTCTGACTAAAAGTCAGCATCGGTGTATCCATGAACTCTTAGTTCATTTTCTTTTTATAAACTCTTCTCAAGATTTTATCTATATAGATTTGGATGAGTTAAGCAATTTTTTAGATCCATCTCTATAGATCAACTTGCTTCTCACATATTTATCACGGAGAAATTATTTGACAACCATAATTTCAACAATTGAAATATAGAGACATCGTTTCCTATAATATGTCACATACATATAATATTAAGAATACGATAATGCTCCCATTATTTTTTTGTAAACAAACAACTCGTCTTCATTTTTTATAAAATCAAGCATTTTGATTTTTACATCAAATCGAAGATATCAGCTCCAAAATGCTTGTTTCAATCCATATTGACCATTTTCTTGTAAACTCATTTACAACATATGCGTTCTAATCCATTAGGCGGGTTGATCAATGTCCGAACCTTGGTTACATACATTAAGTTCATATTGGATTTCATAGCCTTCTGTCATCTCAGCGAGTCAACACTTGACTTTGTTTATGCATAATTAGTAGGTTTATCATTCTCGATTAGTAATGTCTGATTAGTAATCATGGATTCTTACCTTCCAGAAGATCAAATAATCCTACATGATTTACACGGAGCTGACGTGTCCTTAGGAGTCTCCACTTCTTGATCAAAAGTATGTCCTTCAACAGGTTTGGGATTAAACTCAGGTTCATCTATTTGGTCAACTATATTTGTGAATTATTGAGCTCCTTCAAGATTTATTTTGATCTCGATGTCCTCTCCTAGAATAAACACTTTCTCTATAAGTATGACATATCTTGTGATGAACACATTCTTCTCAATGGGATTATAGAATTAACATCCAATTGTCTCTTGAGTATCCCACAAATATATAAGCGTCACAACCTTAATCTTTCATATGAGAAAATTTGGGTCTTCTGTCTTTCCATAACTCGTATGGAATTTTTGTCAACCGATTTAGATGTGACACGATTCAGTGTGTAGCACGTAGCAATCAGCGCATGAGCTTAAAACAATTTTGGAATGTTTGCATGACTTGTTCATAATTGCACTATATCTAATAGTATACGATTCCTCATTTCAGATAAACTATTATGTTGCAGTGTATGTGGAGGGATCCACTGCGAGATAATCACATTTTCTTTTAGATAATCTAAAATTCTACTTTTTAGATATTCTCCACATCGATTAGATCTTAATGTAAGAATATATATACATATTTGTTTCTCAATTTCTAGTTTGAATCTCTTGAACATTTCAAGAGTTTCATACTTAAATTTTATCAAATATACATGATCATTTCTGAAATAGTCGTCTAGTAAATGTGATGAGATAAGAGAGACTTTATCTGGTATTAATTTATATAAGTCCACATATATCACTATGTATTAGACCCAGTAATTACGTAGATCTTTCTCCTTTTCAAGTAAAATGAGATTTGGTCACTCTGCCTAATAGGCATGATTCGCATTTGTCAAATGATTCAAAATTATTTTACTCAAATATACATTTCCATGTAAGTTTGGAATTGCATTATCATTTATGTGACTAAATCTACAATGTCAGATATAAGTGTTATTCATATTATCATTTTTTGTCTTTCAATTTCTATACTCAATATTTAGAATATAAATGTCATTTTGTAATTTATCATAATCATTAAGATCTTATCAGAATAAAAAGGAACAACAATTGTCCTTAACAATTAAAAAATCACGTTCAAATGTGAAATTTATTTAATACTCTTGGTAATGGTAAGAACAAAATAACATTTCTCTAATTCTAATATTAAGTCTAAAGGCAAAAGCAAGAAGTAGCTCCTACAGGCAATGCAGCAACATTTGCTCATTTTCAACGTACATGTCAACTTCTTCCATTTTGCAGTGATCTACTTATATTTAGTTTCTACATATTTATACAAATATGATATCCATATCTGGTATCCAATACCAATAAAACTAATGAATTAGATATAAACCTTGCAATTTCTTTTCAAATGACATATTATTCCAAAATGATAATAAGAGTCATTAGATTTGGCATTATCCTTATTCGCTTTAACTGTCTTAGCTATCTTGGTTGCTTTCCTAAAGCATCCTTTAGACTTCTCCAAATGAATCTATAATTAAGATTTGTCCACTACAAACATAAATATTGGGTTTAACAATCTTAAGCATGTTCAGTAACTCAATAAGTATGCATTCGAATTTATTCATGTTAAATTCATAATTAGTTATAAACAATTCTCCGGCAGATATTGCATAACCAAATCATACTTAGTTCTTTATTCATGACTGAACTCAATTGAGACAACTTCTCAAAGTATTCAACGACTTCAGCATACCAACACTGGCTGAAGACTCTTCTGCCATTATGCACTAATAAGTTGCTAGGAAATCTCATATCTTTCTATACGTGATTGTTCATCATTCAACATCTTGAGATGGAAAATCATGTGTTAGCATCTATACTCTTATGTTGCGTTTGTAACTCAGGTGACATAGTCGCAAACATCACACATGTTGCAGTGTTATCGTCATCACTGTGTTTATTATAGCAATCACATCTTCCTTTATCAAGTCATCAACAAGTGTATCTGGAAATGGCTACTCAATGATATAACCAATTTTTCATGCTTGAGAACAATTATCAGATTGCGGTGTCAATTAAGAAAATTTAGTTTGGTTGTTAGTATACAACATGTCTCTCAAATACATATGGTTACTCAATGTTCAACAAATGTAAATGACGAAAAGTAAAAGAATAATATATATAATGCATCAATTAATTTAACATAATCTTTTATTAAATTAATTTCGCTCACACTGTTTTAACTCAAATTTATGGCCCTCTCACATAAATTTATGGAATCCATATTTGATTCCCAGTGGGCTGGAATCCCATTTATTATATTAAAATCTTGAGTGTACTCAACAAGTTTTAATAAAACATTTGGGTAGATACTATTATCAATTGTATCTCTATACAACTCCCAGATTATTAAGCTGACAACTCTTTGTCTTCACACATCTTATGTGTTAGCTTAACATGTCTCTAAAATTTATCTCATTAAGCGTACTCAACAAAAGTTAAATTTTAGTTAAGTTAAACCCATCATTCAAAAATATCTAATATTTCATAGTGTCAAACATATCTCAAATAAACCAGCCTTGAGGGTACTCAACAAGTTGAGATCGATTTAGAACTTTCGTTTTTCACTATAATGATGGAAGACGAATATAATATGACTTAATGTTTTAACATGGCTCTAAAATTTATCTCATAGAGTGTATTCAACAAAAGATAAATTTTAGTTAAGTCAAACCCATCATTCAGAAATATCTAATATTTCATAGTATCAAACATATCCCTAATAGACCAGCCTTATGTGTACTCAACAAGCTGAGATCGATTTAGGACTCTCGTTTTTTACTATAATGATGGAAGGCAAATAACAAATTGACTTAGGCCCCGTTCGGTAGGGATTAAAATTCAATTAAAATTTAAAATATGGTCGTTATCGAGTCTCACTCGTCTAATAAAAGTCAATAATAACGACTAGTTTTTCAATTTTAATCTCTACCGAACGGGCCCTTAATATTTTTAACGAGGAGTTTTGCATGCAAAGGTCTCATCGATTCAATCATGTATGTTTGTACATGTTTCATCAAACATGCAAATAAATATACATATAAGAGTGGATAATTATGAACTAATTCTATCTAGTCTTCTTGAGCCATAAGGAAGACTAGTTGGTCAAATCCTAGGGGTATTGCATTGAATCGGTATCAATGCACCATCTTCATGGTTTCTTCCTCTTCTTGCATATTCAATCAGTATATCCACAACTTGTATCATATACTAGTTGGCACGCAGGTCTGAATAACATTGGATGTGCGGGCCCATAATAATAACAATAATAACGAACTCGCGAGTCCAGAATAAATTAAGAGATCGCAAACCCATAAAACAACAAGAATGAAATTAACCTGTCAACACATCCACATGGCCGAGTCCATAATTATCCACTAATAAAACATTAATCAAATAAATTAATTCTATATAATATCTAATATTATATGCAAACATGTTTCAAGTTTCTAGCAATAAAACTCGTCTAAACTAATTTAGACAAATGGATCGGGACTATTAAATAATTAATTAATCAATTAATTTAATTAGAGGGTATATTTAACTAAAATCAGATTTTAATTTATATACCAAATTAGAATCTCATTCTAATTCCACTATTACAGTGCGAAACTATTTAATTAAAATCAAATTTTAATGAAATATCAAATTAGAGTCCAACTCTAATTTCAAATTTTCAGGCGAGATAATTTAATTAAATATCAAATTTTAATTAAATATCAAATTATAGTCAAACTCTAATTTCAAGACTTAATGCGATTGAATTTAATTAAAATCAAATTTTAATTAAATACAAAAATTAGAGTCAAACTCTAATTCCAAGATATTAAGGCAAACTTATTTAATTAAAATCAAATTTTAATTAAATACCAAATTTGAGTCTAACTCTAGTTTCAAGAAAAATTTTAGGGTAATACTATTTAATTAAAATCAAATTTCAATTAAATATCAAATTAGAGACCAAATCTAATTTCAAGAATATATTGGGATGAATAATTTAATCAAAATCAAATTTTAATTAAAAAACTAAATTAGAGTCCAACTCTAATTTAAAATAAATTAACATTTTAATTTAGGATAAAACTCCTAAATAAAATAAAATTCAATTTAGGGTCAGAATTTAATATTTAAGTTAAAATCCAATTTTAACGAAAATATAAGAAAGTCGTCAATTTTAAATAAAATTTTAAACAGACCAAATTTTAAATTTTAAAATCAAACCATTTTAAAATCTAATTTAAAACCATTTTAATATTTAAATTCAAAACCCTTTTGAAAATTGCAAATTGACCCAAATTTAAAATTATAAACAGCCCTTCAATTAACGTAATTGCATGACAAGCCTTCCTTAAATAAATTGCAAACTGACCCATCAATCATAATTGCATGCGGGAGCCTGCAATTTTAGAAATTGCACAAGAGGCACCCGTCTCCACCACTCAACATAATCGAATTCGTGAAAACCCTAACAAACTTCCTTCTCTCTTCCATCGATGCCACTCTAATGGAATAACGGTGGTGCACACAGCCGGCGCACCATCGTCTATTGCAGCAGCGCACGACGCTGTTGCAATAATCAACAGCAATGGCGCTCGTCGCTGCATGCTGCAGCGACAATAAGCGCCGCTGCAACAGCAACAAAAGTCGTCATTTCTTCTTCCACGTGGCGGTGCGTTGTCGTGCCACTGTCGGTGGCATCACCGCCTCCTCCGCCTTTTTTTGTTAAATATCCGATTTCGGCACAAAATTTATTTTATTTTCAAAAACAGATTTTTGAATATAAAATTAATCTTGAAATTGCTAGATTCAAGAAAAAAAAATAACAATCAACTTTTGATTGTTCCAAAATACAAAACAACTTCTAACAAACACAAAATAGACTCTCATACTATTGGAAATCTACTTAATTATGCGTAGCGGAAATAAAACAATTTTCAATTCTCAAACAAGGTTCTACTTTATGTTTACATAGAAATTGTGAAAAGAATTGTACATTTGATGAATTTTGCAAACTCTTTTGCTGATTCTCGAACTCGAATGATCACGATCTGCAATCCAAGTTGTCCAATTGTCCAGCCTCCAATGGTGATCCACACAGAGAACAAGAATGACGGTTAGGATTTTCTTTTCTTGTGTTAGCAAGAATAATGAATTTTTTCATCACTGTTTTCAAACTCTAACAGCTTACTAATACAAGTTCAAACGGGCTTGGCACATCTCTTAAACTTAACCTGGTCCAACATTTAATTAATCAAATTAATTAAATTATGTCCATAAATTAATTAATCCAATTTATTAATTCGGGTCTATTAATAAGCAACCCAATTAATTAATTACTCGACATTTGTCAATTAATTAATTGGTAAACTCATTCTTCTGGTTCTCTTTTGTGTGTGATCCATTATGTTCTCAATCAGGATGTCAACGACGTGAATTATTATTTTAATCTAATCAAAATCAGAAAATTAAAACATCCACTTTTAATTTATCACTAATTCATATTCGTAGTCCTAGATTGACATCTAGCAATGTGTCGGAGCAATACATGTGACGGAAAATGTCACGTGGTATGACAAAACCAAACTTGTTCATTTACCGTGACACTATAATCATTTCGTCAATATGATCCGATCAATTATGAAATATGGATATGTGTCAATCTCAATTATCGATCATATCTTTTATCCTATGTTAAGTCAATATAAGTCGAAAACCCATTTTTGACTTATAAGTTCACCTTGGTCAATGATTTCATTATCGACTTAATTGGATGAAATGTAGATCATAATCTCTTACTATCTAAGAGTGACGAATTATCTATTGATTATTCACAACCTTTTATGATTTTTGACATACCCGAACGATGTCGTATTAGCGACCCTTGATAGAGCAGTATCCAACATCACCAGAGTATGACTGTCATCATATAAGGCACTATGATGATATCAAGTTAAATGACCAATTTCACTAGCAAATGTTAGAGATTAACCACTGACACTCAGATAGTTATCCATGTGGAATCTCCTAGTAGATCTCCAATGTTTTATTCTATAACAAAACATCCACGTGTTCATTCAGGTGCCACCACACTTTAGCTTGTGAGATCAGCACTTACTTCACAAGTAAGAAACGTCACACGTGATGGTCTATCTGTAATAACGATATCCGTATCTCGTTATTACATAAGACCACAGACGATTTAAAATTCAGTCATATGTAATTTGTATCTCACAATCACAACTCCTTGTGATTAACAAATCACCAGAACTTAAGTCTACGGATTCTATTATTTAATTTATTAGAATATTAATTTAATTAAATAATGGATATTGCCAGAAATATGCGTCAATAATATATATTAAAAGTGTTTATATCTAAAGTTGATTGGACCTAGGGTATAACACTTACAAATTTGAGGTTTGATAAAGCTCTTGGGTATTAAAAAGCAGCCTATGCGTTCCTGGTGCTACAAATTTCAAAATCTTGTTGGACACGGGCTTTGCAGGCTGAGGAGGGTGTCAAAACATATGCTACCTCTCCTTTACCACAAAACTAGGGCTCAATAATTTAATAATCACATAAAAATTGGAAGGAACGGATGAATGTGTTACCATTTATATCAACAAAAGATGAAACATCCAACATCACTATTTTGGTGCAGATTTCAGACTCCAGCAAAATCTCAATGGATATTTTAAATGATGTTCAAATGTTGGGATGAAAATGAATATCAATAAATTTATACTTCACAGATTTGTTTCCTAGAAAAGGAGGATTTTAAGGGATAATCTTGTATTTTGGAGAGTTACTAGCCATAGAAGAATACTGAAATTTTAAATATTTAGAACAGCTATATACATGGTCATCAATTTTTGTTGGGGGATATTACACCGATAACGTGCATGAATTATATTTTTAAAACGTACATTTTAATTGTGCAAAATCGAATATAGTTTTGACTTACCAAAATAGAATTTGAGAAGACGAAATGATAATTACTGAAGCTGAATACGTGACGATGGATTTAATCTTTTGCGTTTTTCGACGAAAAATATTTCTTATAATCAAAAGAATAGTTAGTTTTCCTTAAATCAAATCTCAAATTCAAAGAAGTTGGAAAATAAAATAAGAAATGCAAGTGATTAGATTGATCGAGGCAAGTGTTTCACACTTTCTCCTTAAGATGAATTTGCCCCCATCGATGCTAACAATTTTTTTGGCAATCATCGCCCAAAATACAACAACCACGTCTCGCAATAGGAGCACTCAAATTATGTATACCAACGAACTCTTAATGGAATTCTCTCTCTACCAAACCATTTTTTTATGAAAGAAAATACCACTTTTACAAAGTATTTTTTTGCAATGCAACAAAAAGAAATAATATGAAATTATGAATTGAATTAATAAAATCCAAACACATAGAATCTATATATAGTAGACTAGTAATTGGAAAGGCTTGTCTTAAAAGACACAACAATACAAAATGACACACCTCTTGAAATTTATATCTATTTATGAAGAGACACACCCATTGAAAAATAATTATGTCAAAAGTCATGATCATCTCTTATAGAGAAAGACACACTTTTCCATCCAAATATTTTCTAGAATATTTTATAATATTATATACGATTTCCCAACAATTCATGTATTTAAGCAACTAAAATTTAACTTAATTTCTCATTCATCAAATAATGAATTCCCCTTAAATAATGATTTAAAATTGGTCAAAACCAATTTTCTATACAAAATTCTAACAATCCCCCACATGAATAAAAAAAATAATACAAATAACTATGCAGACACTGGTAGAGAGAAAGCGAAAAAACATTCTTTGGTTATACTTGAATTTGGAGTTCATCAACTCTTTCAAAGTCCAATTCATCTATTAAATAGATAATGCTATGTGAAAGTTTAAGTACTTTCAATTAAGTGGTCGTAAATTTATACACAGACATTTATAGAGAAAAATAACTTATACCACCTAATAAGTGTATTTTTGTACACTTAATTAAACCTTAAACTAAACTTATTATTGATTTAATGAGTGGATTTCTATACATAATTGTGCAATTTATGCTTTCATAGGTAAAAATAATCTAAAGGAAAGAGAACAAGATAAAAGAAGAGAAAAAGGACTGAAATCGTACAAAAATTAAGAAGTTGGGGGCCAAATTGAACAAGCTAGAAAGTTGAAGGACCCGAGTTTGCAATATTTGAAGGCATGAATGATATAAGGACCAAATTGTATAATATAAAAGTCTATAGATCTGGTCTGCAATTTGAGACAAGGACCAAACTGAAGAAGCACAAGCTAGCTGCAACAGGCTCCTGAGGCCTGCAAATCAGACTAGGCACACGCTTGGAACCAGCATGTGTGTGCACCTGGAATAAAAAAAAATAGGGGTCGTGTTGCTTTTCTTCAAGAATTTCGAGGACTTGGGCTACAAATTTTGGATGTTGACCAGGTTTTTAAAAGAAAAATATGTGTAGCATGTGTGTCTTCTTCCTCTTAAATTTTATCTTGTTCTTTTCCATATTGAGGACAATGCGTGGTTAAAGTTTGAGGTGATTGTTCTTACTTTGTGTTGATTGTGTTGACATGTTAGATAGCATTGCCAGCTTAGGATTGTTTTATGTTTAAAATTGCTATTAATTCATGAGATATGACCAAATATGATATTTGTGCCTAATTTTTTTTTTAATTATTTTTTTCAAATTTTGCTTGTCCATGCGAGATCCCAAGTTATTTTGAGCTCAATAATCGTGATTAATTGTTATTTAGATGTGAAAAAATTTGATTGATTGAGAGATTTTTGAATTAGTAGAACTAGGTTGTAAGTTATATTTAAATGTCTATTAATCCTACATTATCTTCTCTTTCACTTAATCTTATTGTGAAATAATTTTGGGGGTGATCGAGTCAATGAAAGAAATTATCTACAAATGTGTTGATTCCATACATGTGATCATTTTTGTGTGGAGTCTCTTTTGCTAACAAGTATAAGCTATGTAGTGACCACTAAGCTCCATGTGTTGTTGTACTTAAAAGAAGAAATGAAAAGAAAAGAACATTGCACCTATAGAATTCTTGCCCCACTCCGTGGCCTTTTTTACTCAAGTTATTAAACCCATTGGGATATTTCGAAACTCGGTACACTTTGGTTTAAAAAATTGGGGAGCTATCAACCTAAAGCTCGCTATAAGGGTCAGAAAGAAAGTTTAAAGGAATAAGGTAAATCATGAGATTTACTTTTAAAAAAAAAGTTGATTAGGTGCAGTTTTATTTGATATTTTCGTCTAAATAATTAGTGGGTAGTATAAGCTTGAATGTGGAAGCACTCATTAGTACAGAATCATCACTCGTTGTGCTTTCTCTTTTTGTTAGCGTTGAAACCTCATTTCACTATGTTAGCCTTTGATTTAATCGAATGAAATGTAGCACTCTTTTTTTGAATTGGACAATGATATCTTCAAGCTTCATTTTAATGTGATTATGCTTAAGGTGATTCTTGAATCATTCCATTAAGGCGACATGTTTTCAATTAATGCAATAACTTGGAATGATTCGCTGATAGACATTCATTCGTCATAGATATCACCGAATAACACTTGAAGTTCTTGAATTTGGGAGATAACAATCTAGCTATCAACCATTTTGTGACAAAATTCAACCGACAATTAATTTCTTTGTGTCAGCGTCTTCGATTTTGTACTTTGTGTCAATAGATTCCCATAGTTCTTTCATAGACTTCACATTGTTGTCAATATTATATAATGTGTTGTCAATCATGTTGAGTACTTAGTTTTTGCATAGAAAATTCGAGTTTTTCCATGCATTAACCACAATCAATTTCTCTACACCACTTTCATCCTCTTTGTATAAAGATGCATCTTCCTTGAGAATTTCATCAAACTTTAATATTGTCATATAAAAATAGTATTTTCTGTTGTTGACAATTAAAATCCAACCCATTAAATTTCTCGAGTTTTTCACTAGTCAAATTTGGAAGTGGATTACCAGATGTAGCTAGTTCTAATATAAAATCAGAAGATAAAAGGATAAAGAGTAGAAGTAGAATAAACTTGAAATTAAAAAATTCGTCTTCAAATTGTTATTTCTGGGGTATTGTATTCTCCTTCGAATAATTAGAAGATACTCTTGCATATTATTGGGACTGTACTTAAATAGAGTTACATGATGAAATCGGAGCAATTTGAATAACATAATCAAAATCGGAATAAAGCAAGAATAGAATGTAATTTAAGTCCATCGATTTCATGATGTGTCCTTAAATGAATTCACTCCCTTCTATGGTGCTTAAAGGTAATCAACAATTATCATTCAGGATAAAACAAATTTTATCTCCTATGGAAATAGCACAACAATTAGTAAGAGTTCCAATGAACTTAATGTAATGTATTTTGTCCTCAAAAAATAGTATTGAAATTTAAAGAAAAGTGAGATTCACAGTAGAAAAGTTTACCATGAAAATGGTGTAATTTTTCTTGAAGAAAAGTAAGCTATTTATTTTTGGTAGGCATTTGACGGTCTACAAACCTCTTCAGAATAGTTATAACTATTCAAACAACCTTTGAAAATGAATAGATACATCTTTTCATATCAAAAACAATGTGTCTATTACAGTCGGTTAATAGACGTCAGTTACACTCATCACGTATATTTGTTACATCAGTCATAGATGTCCACATACGATCACTTGTTAACAAATGTCTAGTACACAATCCAATTTTTTTTCTCGCAAAAATAGCCGAAGATTGGAATTTAAAGATCGTTAATAATTTCGTAAGTACTTAAGAATTTGATTAATTACAATTTGACAAAAAAAATTAAATAATTTTTATCCAAAAAGATACATATCAGACAAGCACCAACACTTGATCCAGAACTGTCTCGAGCTCGTACACGTGTCGATTTGAGCCAACCAACCAAACAGCGACTACGATGTGCGAACGTGTGGACTTTGGATCAAACTTTATAAGATCTAGGTATTTCCCTTCAAAAAACCGATGGTACCTCTTGGGGTCCAAACCCAATTGTCAAATTACCAACATATAAACTCTTAAGGTTTTCATGTGTCGACAAGAGTTTAACAATTCTCAATTGCTTAAATTTTTAAGTGGATGACTTTGAATTCAAATATTTCATTCTATTCTAAATTATCTTTTATAAATACCTATATAGAAAAACACAATTTTGGTTTTTCTTCTAGACAAATACGATATTGAGATTTTTTTTTCAGAACATGATTGATTTCTAAGATCGCTCCCAACTTTAGGCCTTATGATGTTAATGACCACTGGATTAGAATATGAATTCACTTGATCCCGTTAATTTTGGAGTACAAATCCAATAACATTTGAACTCGAAAGTTAGGGAAATACACGTAAATAGCCTAAAATTAAAGCCATATTTCAAGAATGTCCTTTGACTACTTTAAAATTTTAAAGTTTCGAAAATACCCTTAATATAAAGAGTTTCAAAACAAGTCATTCTAATATAAAATAGATTTCATTTTAGTCCTTAAAAATTTTGATTTTAACCTAGGATTCAACAAATTGTTTTTTCTTTGGAATTAAAACTTAACATTTCTTCACCATCAATTCTTTCCACCTTTCTTGAGTCCAAAACATTCGATATTGACTTTAACTAATTTTGTATTTTTGCATAAACCCCCCCCCCCCCCCAAAATGGTATCAGAGCCCTAGAGATCATGGAAATTGAAAATACAGGGGATATAGAAACTGAAGTTTATGAAGGGATAGAATGATATGCTTTAAAAGGAAAATTTGATTGGGATAAATTTAGAAAAATTAATAAAGCAGAATTAAATCTTAAGCCTCCAGGACAAAATAGATTGTTTAGTATTTTAGGTTCAGCCTTTAAAAGAAAAAAACTAGTTATTAATGAAGATCACGAGATAGAAAAAGCCATAGATGTCAAACATACACAGAGAAAAATAAAGCTAAATTTAATAACAAAAAGAAATATTAATGAATTCTTAGGAAAATTAAAACAAGAAAAAAGTAAAATATCTTATGTATACTTTACTGGAGTACAAATAATAATAAAATCATGTTTTAAAAAAGGAATTAATAACCCTATAATACTTAATTTACAAGATGAAAGATACAACCGCAGAAAATGGAAATTTAGGAATAGTTAAAGGAAATTTAGCCTATAAAAAATTAAAATTTACTTGTTATCCAAGATATTGTGTGCATATAAATGATAAAAATTTAGATGATTGTCTTAGTCTACATTTCAAGATGACTAATAAAATACTAAAAGATGATAATAAAGTCTTTACTATATTATATCAAGGATTATATTGTTATACAAATAGTAATTATGGAAACATATATAAGGAAAAACCTTTTATAGAAATCGATGAAAAATTTAGAGAAATAGGAGAAGCAATTCTACCTAGAGAACAAGATATTGAGGAAATAGAAAATTTTGAGATAGGACATGATGATGCTATAAGTATTGATCAACCTTTAATACCAAAACAAATAACTTATAAAGAAAATAAGATAATTATTGGAAGTAGTAGTACCGCAAGACATAATATTTCAAAAATAAAACAAAATAAAAATAGTAGTGTCTGTGGAATTAAAAGAAAAATCTTTAATGGAAATAAATGGATAAATGAAAGTAGAATACTTATTGATACTAGAGCTAGTCAGAATCATATTTGCTCTTTTATAGATGAAGGAATTAAAAAGAAAAAAGTAGAACCATATAGTTATGGAGATTTTGAGGGAAAAATAAACTCTTGTTACATCATAGGACTAGTTCAAATTAAACTTGAAAGTTTATTATTAAACATAGAATGTTATATAGATAATAATATGAATTTTGATGAACATCCAATATTATTAGGAAATTCATTCTTAGATAGTCTAGATAATTATAAAATAGACAAGGAATGAATTCTTATTATACATCAGGGAATAACTACATATTGCCCTAAAGAAAAATAAGTAAAGAAATAAAATTTCCAATAAGTGTATATATACAAATAACTGTATTCGAATAAAAAATAACTACTTG
Organism: Fraxinus excelsior; assembly: GCA_019097785.1. Taxonomy (NCBI): domain Eukaryota; kingdom Viridiplantae; phylum Streptophyta; class Magnoliopsida; order Lamiales; family Oleaceae; genus Fraxinus; species Fraxinus excelsior. The sequence continues at coordinate 12,704,884 of CM032636.1, read as the reverse complement.
TGCTTTAATAGATACATGAGCTGAAATAACTGTCTTTAAAGAATTCTTATTACCAAAATGGATAGAAAACAAACAACAATTAACTCTACAAGGAATAACTGGAGCAAAAGAATCATTAAAATACAAAAATGAAAATATAGAAGTTATCATAGGATCTAAAATAGTGACCGTAAAAAATGTTTACCAATATAATATAAATGATTGTGATATTATTCTAGGAAATGACTTTTTACAACAGTTTAGTCAATATAGTCAAAATATTTATACTATTCAATTAAGAACCCCATGTGGACATTTACTAAAAATTGTTAGAGAATTTAAACCATTCAGAGTTCAGCCAGCTCAGCGTGGTGAAAAGACAAAATTTATATCAAAATTACTCAAATACTCAATCAGAACAATTACTCTTGACCAAATAAAAGATCTTTTAGCCAAAAATTATAATGACAATCCACTTGAAAAATGGGAAAAATCAAAAATTACAGCTAAAATAGAATTACTTGAACCTACAATCATTATTAGAGTCAAACATATGCTTTATAATCAAGAAGATAAAGAAAAATTTCAAGTACAAATTCAAGAACTTCTTAATCAAAAACTTATAAAAAGAAGTAATGGCTCTCATAGTAACCCAGCCTTTATGGTTAGAAATCATGCAGAAATAAAAAGAGAAAAACCTAGAATGATAGTAAATTATAAAGAACTTAATAAAAACACTAAATTTGATAGATATTATCTACCAAACAAAGAAGTGTTAATAAACATAGTTAAGAATAAAAAATATTATTCACAATTTGATTGTAAATCTGGATTTTGACAAATCAAGTTAGAAGAAAATAGTATACCATTAACAGCATTTAGTACCCATCAAGGACACTATGAATGGAAAGTTATGCCATTTGAGTTAAAAAATGCACCATAGATTTATCAAAGAAGAATGGATGAAATTTTTAAAACTTATAATTTTCTTATTGTTTATATTGATGACATACCTGTTTGTTCATAAACATATGAAGATCATCTTAAACATCTTAGAAGCTTAGCTATATTTTGCTCAAAAGAAAGTATAATACTTAGTCAGAAAAAAGCAGAAGTAGCAAAAAACGAAATTGAATTTTTAAGAATGATAATAAATAGTGATGGAATAAAATTACAACTTCATATTTCGGAAAAAATAATTTTGTTTCCTGATAAACTAGAAAATAAGCAGCAAATTCAAAAAAAAATTAGGATGTCTTAATTATGCTAAAAGATTTATAGAAAAACTTGCAGAAAAAAGAAATAAATTGCAGAAACTATTAAGAAAATCAAATAAGTTAGGATGGAATGAAGAACATACTCTTTGTGTTAAAAATTTAAAAGAAAATTGTAAAAATTTACCTAAACTTATATTCCATGATGAAAAGGATAAATTAATTATACAGACAGATGCATCAGATTTATATGGAGTTCTTTATTAAAAACCGATTTAAATGAAATTTGTAGATATACTAGTGGAACATTTAATAGTACTGAAGTAAATTATTCAACCAATGAAAAAGAATTGTTAGCAATTGTTAAAGGAATAAATAAGCTTACAATGTTCTTGTTACCTAAAGAATTTATTGTTCATACTGATAATACTCAACTTAATGGACTAGTAAATAATAAATTACCAAATTCACTTCAACATAGAAGATTGCATAGATGGCAAGTGTTATTATCTTTTTATAATTTTAAATTTGAATATATTAAAGGAAATGATAACTTATTTGCTGATTTCTTGAGCAGGAATCATGAATATGGAAAAGATTGAAGCATTTATAAAGGAATTACAAAATCTTCTAACAGATTTTAATGCAGATTATCTTGTTGTCCAAGATGATCATCTTAATATTCGACAAACTTTGTGCGATTTATCAAACAAAGTTGTTGAGAGTGGAAAAAAGATTGAGAAATTAAACAATAATAAAGAAAAAATAGTTGAAAAATTGACTGAATGTTTAGACTTTTTTGTAACTTGCAGCCAGGAGTACACTCCCTTAGAAAAAGGTGAATATAGTCGAAACGCTAGTTACATCCTATTTCAGGAGATTAATACATCCACCTCAAGTGGAGATTCGAAATTTAAGAGAAATGACTTTCTTACCTCGCAAGAGGAAAAAGTCATAAAAAAGGGTCCACAACAATCACCCGTCAGTATTGACAAATTATTGGAAAAATTTACAAGTGGAAAATGAGTCACTCACCTTTTAGGTGAAACATCCTTATCAAAAGACCCATTGGAACAACCTACTATTATCAGTGAATTCCAAAAAAATAAAAAATCATCTACTGGTGACCTCAAATCACCAAATGGAATAATTACAACTCATCATGTTAGAACCAATTTACATTCTATGGAGAATGAGTATTATGAATTCTCAGAATAGATATATAATTTCAGAGAAGGAAGTTCTCTTTACTTAACAATCCTTCCAACGACGATTTATCCTAGGATTAGTGCGGTTCAAGGTGCAATTCCTATTATTGTTAGAAAATTGGCAACATTTGGATTCTTAGATCGACTCTTCCCAGGAGCAGATCTAAAAGAAGTTGAACAATTTGACAGAGAATTTATCAATTGTGTCAAAAAAAATATAGTGATAAACAACCAGTTGAATTGAGATTCTATACTATCAGCCCTAAGTATAAAGAACTAGAATGGTATGGAGAACATCATCTTGTCACTATTCGAAAAAATAATGGAAATCCACTCAAAGAGATTTAGATTTTTAAAGAAATGCCCACTATCAATAGAAAATGGATGATTTACAGGCGAGCCTTTGGAATCAAATCAGTTTGTTCAACCATGCAATTTTTCTATGGAGAAAAATACACGGTTTATGGAATGAGTAATAATTGGATCCTTGTCTGCAGAGGAGACAAGGAATCAAAAATCTTTGAGGATAAGATTTGTGAAATCTTGAATGATCAATTCCTTGTAAGTGAGGAATTCATAAAAGAAGCTTGCAGATTGATGGGACACATCCACAAATAAGGGACGATAAGAAAGCAACATCACAAGAAAGCACCATGTGAGCATTAAAGAAAAGAGAAGACATCTGTTAAAGCTGGAATAAAAGTTACCGACAAAGTACTTTAATTATTTTCAACCACTTTGAATTATTGTACTTTTACTTTTGTGTTGTAAAATTTTGATTGGCCAGAAGCTTCTTGGTGAAGTGCAAGCCTCTCTATAAATTAAGACCCTTCTTACTTGAAGAGGTATGACCAAAAAATCTACAGAAAAAAATATATTCTCTCAAAATGATCTTTATAATCATTTTCTTGAAAAAGCAGAAACCACTCTTCGGAGTATCAATCTTTGTAAAAATCTTTGTATAATATTTTTCAAACTATCATCAGATCAATAAAATCTTTGAGTTTGAAATAAATCTTTTATTACGCTCTGAGTGTTGTTCTACACAGTGAGTCTGTTTGAAAGTTTTGAGTGTCCTTATCTCTGTTTTGCTGTGATGCTGTTGGATTTTGGCCAACTCTTGTGATGAAGGCGACCAGGAACATATAACATTCTTGCTATTTTGCGAAGCGTGGTAAGGCCCTTATTTTAGGTTACGAAGAAATTCATTGTCTGGAGATTTGTTTGAAAATTATTATATAAGAATTTTTATAGGATTTACTCATTTTCAGTAAATTAAAAAATGAGAGAAAAAATCAAATAGGTTAATGGAGGAAACTGTTTCATCTTCCAACAAACCACTCACTACCGTCCTCCAACTCTCCCACCAGCAGATCACCGTTGTATGGGCTTCACCGCTTCCGTCATTCACCGGAAAGGAGCTCTCACTGATGAGTACACATGAAAAATCTAATTTTCTACTTGGAAATATAAATTTAGTCAATAAAAAAAACCGTGTTCATACAAAAAGAAACTACAAAGACTTGAACCCAAAAATCTACTACAAAATTGATGTACTTCAAGAATCCTGTACTGACCTGAGTAAAAATCTCATATAAGTTAATGAGAAGCGTACCAATTATTTTTTCAATTCTTCGAGCCTGCAATTTTATTCAGTGAACTGGTGGATGGTAGAGGCGGTGAAGCCAATACGATAGTAATAGGGCAATTTGGTTAAAAAGGCTAGTCAACAATGATATTTGGTAAAATAGACAATCTCAATACTTTTTGGTTAATTAGCATTTATTCTATATCATTATGTGTTAAAAGTCTTAAACACCCTTCATTTGAAATATCTAAAATATCCAATTTGAAACAAAAATTTACCAAATCTCCCAAACATAAATCCCCAATTTTATTCTACTTTTTTCATACGCAATTTAAAATCAGCAGTAAAATGGCATACTGCCGTTTTAAACGTCTGAATGCCGTTTTTAACTAATTTTATGTTCGTATCAATTTATATTTTCTCGTATCCACATAAAAATGAATGAATACAAGTTTTAACAATATTTTGAGTGAAATCGAGAGTCCCTGATCCAAAACGGCATGTTGTATTTATAAACGGTTTGGTGACATTTTAACTAACGTATGTAATTTTGCACCACATTTATAGTGAAATTGAGACCCTATAATCTAAAATGACATGATGCCGTTTTAAATGATTGTGTCGTTTCAACTAATTTTGTATCAATTTCACTTTATTCACTCGTATGCACATTAAAATAAAAGAGTGGAAGTTTTCCAAGTTTGGTTGACTCATTTTGTAGTGAAATGGAGGCCCCACCATGCAGAACAATAAATTATTGTTTAACTTATATAAATCTTACATGATGTTCTAATATATAATTGACTCATTTTGGAGTGAAATTGAGACCCCATAATCTAAAATGATATGCTGCTGTTTTAAACGATTGGGTGTCGTTTCACCTAATTTCGTATCCGCTTTACTTTATTTTCACTTGTATGCACATGAAAATGAACGAATGGAAGTTTTCATTATGTTTGGACCCGTTTATCGGCATAATGTTCACTCGATAATAACTAACACCACCGTTCCATGAGTAAGTTGTGTTGACACCGACTTCCGAGGTCACTTAGTTCGGATTACTGTATCCAATAAAGGGATGATAATGCGAGCTTGGATGTGTGAGTTCAGCTCGGATCTCGAGAGACTTATCCAAGAAGTTTGTGTAGTCTTTCAAGGAGGAATATTGAATAATGATTGGGAATCACTAACAGAATATACAAGCTACCAATCAGACATATGCATGTGTAAAGATCTCACGTCAGCGCCCACATTATCCTCCAATCAAAAATCTTAGTTTCTCTCCCTAAGTAATGTATTAATTGCTGGGGACCACTTGTATCAGTAACTCATGATCAACTGATAGATTTGAGCTCGACCACCAATTCTGTTGCGCCAACATATGAACTTATTCAACTTAGTATCAGGATTGACAAGACGAGGGTACTACATGCATGCATATGTCTCCTATATAAAGCCATTGAAGTAAAAAAAAAAGGGAGGAAGGGGTTCTAAGAAAAAAATACAAACTTCTTACACTTCTCTTATATTTCAAATATCCTCTATAATTAGAGAAAAAGATTATTGTACTAACCATCTTTCAACCATTTTGATTAATATACACTTGAATTTGTCTTCGTTCTTTAAGTTGGCTTGAATTTTGTCTATACATTTTTCAACGTCAACAAGTTGCATTAGACTTAACTACGAAATAAAGTAAATAAAACAAGTATGGTATATAAAACATAGCATGTGCAATCGTTCAATATATATAACTTATCTATGATATTCTAAACATTGTTTTTACTAATTTCGAAGAAACGTCGAGAATACGTGACCCAAAAAGGCATGTAGTCATTTTAAACGTACGTATATCATTTTTACTAATTTCGTGTTTGTTTCGCTCCATTCTCACTCGTTTTCACATGAAAGTGTAAGAATGAAAGTTTTAACTAGATTTAGACGTCACCGTCCACAAAAAGTTCACACTATAGTGAATCACATCATACATCTGTTTGAAGATTACACTACATTTGACAACCAAGAAAAATGTATACAAAACATAACATGTGCAATCGTTTAATATGTACAACTTATCTATGATGTTCCAAACAATATTTTACTAGTTTCGAAGAAAAATCGAGAGCTCGTGATCCAAAATGGCATGTAGTCATTTTAAACGTATGTATACCATTTTTGCTAATTTCGTGTTCGTTTCACTTCATCCTCGCTCCTTTTCACATGAAATTGTAAGAACAAAAGTTTTAACTAGTTTAGACATCACAGTCCACACAAAGTTCAAATTACAATGGCAAGTTTGATAGTCAAAACATAGCACGTGTAGTCATTCAATGTGTATGAGTCGTGTATGATGTTTCAAACACCGTTTTACTAGTTTTGGAGTGAAATCGATACTCCGTGATCCCAAACGGCATCTTATCATTTTAAACGGAGGGTTAACGGAGGGTTGTCGTTTAGGGTTTATGTTTTAGGGTTTAGGGTTTAGATTTTATGGTATATGGCAAAAGAGAAAAACATGTGATTATTCAACATGCATTTTTAAACGACTAAGTATCGTTTTAACAAATTTTGTATTCGTTTCACTTTATATTCACTTATACTCATATAAAAGTTAAACGAATTCAAATTCTTATCATATTTGAACAACAAGTTAGATACAAAGTTTATCCGATAATGGTCAACACTATGTAATTGCACTAAAGAAAACGAAAGTAGCAAACATGATATCCAAAACATAGCACGTGTAGTCGTTCAATGTGTACGAGTCATATATGATATTTCAAACACAATTTTACTAGTTTCTGAGTGAAATCAATACCCAGTGACCCAAAACGACATCTGGTCGTTTTAAATGTATAGATGACGTTTTTACTCATTTAGTATTTGTTTCAGTTCATTCACGACCGTAACCACATGAAAGTTTATGGATGAAAGTTTTAAGTACATTTCGATGTTAGGTTGACAAATTTATTCAAACTATAGTAAGTCACTTTATAATCCGGTAGTAAACTACACTATGCTTGACAATAGAGAAAAACAAAAGTAGCAAGTATGGTATCCAATACACAGCACGTGTAGTCGTTCAATGTATACGAGTCATGTATGATATTTCAAACACATTTTTACTAGTTTCGGAGTGAAATCGATACACCGTGACCCCAAACGGCATCTAATCATTTTAAAAGGAAGGTTGCCATTTAGGGTATATGGTTTAGATTTTAGGGTATAAGGCAAAAGAGAAAAAACATGTAATTATTCAACATGCCTTTTTAAACGACTAAGTACCGTTTTAACAAATTTTGTATTCGTTTCACTTTATATTCCCTCATATCCACATAAGATACTCAATAAATTAGTTAATTCAACATATACAATTCTACTAAGATATTTCAAACTACGATCCACTAGTTTTTGGGTGAAATCGAGACATCGTGACCCAAAACGACATATGATCGTTTTAAACGTATGGTTGACGTTTCTACTCATTTAATGTCCTCTTCAATTTAACAACATTGTTCCACAAGTAAACTATACTATTTTTTATATGAATGATGGTAAATATCCTAAATTTCATTATGTTTCAATTATAGATAAGATATTCAAAAAGATAATTTATTTAATTTATATAAGTCTTTTAAGATGTTCAAAAATATGATCGAACAGTTTTAAAGTGAAATTGAGACTCTGTGACCCAAAATGACATTATAAATGGCTAGTTGTCATTTCAACTAATTTTGTATTCATTTCACTTTATATTCACTTATATTTATATAAAAATTAAAAAAATTCAAGTTTTTATCATATATGAACGGCGAGTTAGATATAAAGTTCATCTGATGGTGACCAACACTATTGTTCTGTAAGTAACTTACACTCTACTTCACTACGAATAAAGGTAAGTAATACAAATTTCATTATATTGTCAACAAATTAGTTAATTCAACATGTACAAATCTTCTAAGATGTTTCAAACTACGATCGACTAGTTTTTGAATGAAATTGCACCCTGCAACCTAAAATGGAATCTGATCGTTTTAAATGTATGGTTGACGTTTTTACTCATTTAGTGTTTAGTTCTATTCATTCACATTTGGTAACTATAACAGCATCATTGTTTGTGCAAATCAAAATGGCATATGGTCGTTTTAAACACATATATGACGTTTTTACTCATTTAGTATTCGTTTCGATTCATTCACGTCTATAACCACATGAATGCTTAAGGATGAAAGTTTTATCTATATTTTGACGTTGCAGTCGACACATTTTTTCAAACTATAATGAGTCACTCCATAATCTGGTAGGAAACTACACTATACTTGGCAATAAAGAAAGACGTAAGTAACAAGTGTGGTATCGAAAACATAGCACGTGTAGTCGTTCAATGTGTACGAATCATGTATGATGTTTCAAAACATCTTTTACTAATTTCAGAGTGAATCGATACCCCATGACCCAAAACGGAATCTAGTCGTTTTAAACATATGGCTGACATTTCTACTCATTTAGTATTCGTTTTGGTTCATTCATGCCCGTAACCACATGAAAGTTTAGGGATAAGAGTTTTAATTCTATTTCGACGTTGCGATTGATACATTCAATGACAGAGTTAGGGGGCAAGGGGCGACCGCTCCCCCAACATTGTCCGCTGGTCCATTATTTCTAGTTAATTTGTAATATATTTTTTAGTTTCGCCCCCACCCCTACCCCACCTTCCTCCCCAAAAAAAATTTGACTCGCCCCCGCAAAATTTTGAATTTTTTTTTCACTAATAAATATTGACCCAATAACTTACCCTTTAAAATTCAACCATACAAAAATCTTAGACCTAAACAAAAGATCCAATAGTTATTTGAATAAATAAATGGCCCAAATCCAATTTAAAAGCAAAGTTCCCAATTCCCAGACCCAACTAATTAAAACTCAATTCCCAAGCCGACCTAATTAAAAACTCTTACGGAATGACTAATTTCAGATGTCCAAGTCATCTCTACCATTTGTTATATAGATATGCAATTTACTTTTTGTCTTTTTGATGTTCATCTAACGTTCATGTTTTCAATTTGTATAGTATTAAACACATAGATGGACATATTATTTTTGTATTGATAAACTGATTATTTTTTGGTCAATCAATCTAACTGGCCTATTTTTGTATTCAAAATCGTCGTTTTCAATCATCTCAGTTAAAAAAAATTCGGGGGCCCCCAATATTTTCGCCCCCTCCCCCATGATTGAAATTTTAGTTACGTTCATTGATACATTTATTCAAACTATAGTGAGTCACTCTATGGTAGTAAACTACATTGCACTGACAATAAAGAAAAATTAAGTAGCAAGTACAATATCCAAAAACATAGCACGTGTAGTCGTTCAATGTGTACGAGTCATGTATGATGTTTCAAACACTGTTTTACTAGTTTCAGAGTGAAATAGATGTCCCGTTTTAACAAAAAATGTATTCTTTTCACTTTATGTTTCCTCGTGTCCACATAAGATACTCAATAAATTAGTTAATTCAACACGTACAAGTCTACTAAGATGTTTTAAACTATTATAAAACTAATTTTTGAGTGAAATCGAGACATATTAGTCAAAACAGCATCTAATCGTTTTAAACGTATGATTGACGTTTCTACTCATTTAGTTTTGTTGAATAATGGTATATGAGGTAGTTTATAAATTATAATTTAAAATATTTATTTTAAACATGTTTTTTTGATCAAAAGCTAAAATCCCAAACTATATTATAGAAGAGCCTATTTGATCCAATTACCACATAGTAATATGCTATTGGGAGGGTTGACCGCTTGGGAAAGAGAGGATGTTAGCGAGTGGTTTGTTTGTGGGAATATGAAACATATAGGGTACGGCTATTTCCATCCACATTTTTTATATATACATTCACACTCTAAGTTCATCCCTATTAAAATTTTAAACTTTAAAAAAAATACTATTTACATCCACGTTATATTCCGATATTGTCCTTATTGAATTAATTCATTTAAATATTATACATCCACATAAATTCTATATATTCCTTCCACTTTGAATACATCCCTAAATCCATACAATTCTAAAACCATAAAGTCCTTTAAATCAAATGAAAGAAATAAGAACAAAGTTGAACTGATTGAACATTAAATTAACAATATATTATTCAACTTTTGAGTTACTGTACAGAAACATTGTGGTCATGTCTGATGTCAAAACATTTCTCAACGCAGCGCTCATTCTGGCAACAAGAATCAAGGGAAAGTTCCTAAGAGAATTTCCATGAACGAACTTTTTCTTGCTTTATCTAAGGATTTAGGTATTTTCTAGATGTTCTAATGATTCTACTTCAAATATAACATTTCTGTCTCTAAAATTTCTTAATTAAGTTATATGGTTCCATTCACAAACCCACAGTTTGACAACGTCGAATCTGACATCAAAACTTGTTATCTTAAATGACTTTGTTTTTACAGAATTATCTTAGTAGAATAATGGTAATGCCTCTGTATTGGATGAGGCAATTCGTATGGTGAAGAACACACTAGATGAGATCGACTGTCTCGGAAAAGAAAATACAGCATTCTTGTCTGAATCTCAATATGCAAGTCATTGACATTTAATATTCACGTTCTTTGTCGAAACCTTTTTATGACCAACGCTGTTTAGTTTCATGCTCAGCAATTTTCATACCAAGAAGATAACCGTAAATCCCTAATATCAAGAAAAGAATATAAAAAGATTTAAGATAATTTAATGAAACCAAAAATTAGTGGATGAATTTAGAATTATATATTATTATTTTATTTTATTTTATTTATGTCTATTTAAGTAAATTCACACAGGATTTAAAATATAATAAAATTTTACTTTTAAAAGTGGATGTATATATATGGAAATAGCGGTACCCAACATATTTTCTCCGTTAATCCATTTGAATTTTTTCTCTCCCCTTTTTTAATTAAATGAAAATGAGTAATTATTCTTAAATTAAATATATATGCCACATAGGACACTACGTAGACGGACTCTGGTAGTCTTCACTACGAATTGCAAGGGTGAAGGGCCTCGTTAATCTTTACTTACAAAGCCTATAGTACATGTTTTGCATATGCGGATAGTTGATTTCGATGCTTCAGGTGAATTAGAGGTTCCGTCCCTGGTTTCAGTGCCGCACATAAACGTTTCACTACAACATTTGAGATCTTTATATACAACATAAGAGAAATGATCTACTAAACACCGTGTTAAACAACAATGACATGACATTTTGTTATGGATATGATGAAGCATCGACAAGCATGTATAAAACATACTTAACTACAGTGGTGTCGTGATGGTGAGGAGAAACACGAGCTTCTGGTGATATAATCACTCTATAATAATCATAATATTTGCAGGTGACCAAATATGCATGCCTACATACTTCCCAAAGAAGACACCGAAGTTACATACTCCAAAATACCTACTTTTGAGCTTAGCCAAACATGCTCAAAATAACATAAACCTGTGACTAGTGTGGCATTTCAACGTACCATTTCATGGATGCCTTCACCACCCGATGTTATGATTGTTGTCTTGTAAGCATTTGCATTCTCTGGTTTTCCAAGTGAGAAGAAATTCTAGCACACTTCTTTCTCGTCTCCTCTAATTCATTCTCCAATTCCTCTATCTGATTTTCAGTTTAAATACATTAATAATTTTAATCCATAATAATAAGATGTAATTATCGACAAATATATGAATATATGCACCGAGAATTTCTTTAACTACCACAATATGTAATAACCAAATCATAAACTGCTCTTGCTAGCAACTAAAAAAATTCAATACCGTATTTTTCAATTCAACTTCCTTCTGTATGTGTTCCTGACACCTGCCGGAAAGGATTCAGAGTCTATTCATTGGTAGCCATAAAACTATAAACAAACAAATAAAGGACAAAAAAAATGAACTTTGATGGAATCAAAGATGTTCTGTTTACAAACGTCATCACTTCCCAGTGATGCACAAAAGGCACAGCGAGGCAAATACATCTGCGGATCGAATTGATTGTAGAAGTTGAGTTTTAATTAGCCAATTTATAAGGGAACAAATAATATTATCATCTAGACGAATGAACCGATTAACCTGCAACAATGATTAATTACTATTGCTACAAAACAAGCTCATATTTCATCTCTGTTACCTTTTCTCAATAATAACAAACAATTTGAAAGAACTGAGTCGACCCCTAGAAACAGTATTCGTCACACGAATATACATTCATGTATGGAAACATATTATATACTATCTGCAACAGTTGGTTATGGTCAAATGCCTCTTCCTACACCCCTACTTCTAAAGTTAACAAACTATGTTTAATATTTTATGTTTCTTCAGGTGGTATTAGATTATAACTGATATGAGCATATACTATTTACCTATTGAACAGCTGGATGTTCTCTTCAGATATCTGATCAATTGGTCTAGAATTTAAACCATCTAGAGATGCTTCTCTGGCAGACCCCTGCAACCAGTGCCAGTTAACCAGAATAAGCAAGAAAAACAATCTCTCATTTGTCTAGATTAAAAGTTATGCTCGGGAACAAATTGAACTTAAGTATGGGCATATAACGTCCCAACAGCAAGGAGTTCAACAAATTTCACTCCTCAACAACAATACATGCTTGAAGAAGACCATCTTCACAATGCATCAGACACAAAGATTAAGCCAATTACGGAAAATTCACACTTACAGCTACAGGCACAGTAATATTAGGCAATTTTCCACTGACACTAGTTCTGGTGGTACGAGTTTGTTGACCAGGCAACTGATGCAGCAGATCATCGGAAAGATCAATAACAGGTTGAACTGGATGCATGTGACTATCAGTTCCACTAGCTCCATCTCGAGGTTGCACAGTATATTGGTTTTGCAGATTACCCTTGTTCCTGCCATCAGGCTGGTGTCCTATCAAGTGACAGTGACCTTTCCTGCATCATCCATTATATACTTGATTTTTCACATTTTAGAGGAACTTAAATAACATAGGACTGTGTGAAATTCTATTGTGAAAGAAACTAGTTCAGTTATGTAGAAAGGCAGCTGGAGACAAACACACAGAGATATGAAAAAATTTCTCTATGAATGGATAATACCAGTTCCGAAAGTCGTCCATTACAAGGATCATTCACCATGGTGTCATATTGGTTTACTAGAGAACGATTTCATTTTATTCTTTCTACAGCAACTGCTATTAAAAGCTGAGAGAGATGCACAAAATGGCACATCTTAGTCAATTATTAACCAACTAGATCAGTTTCAGATACCTTACACGAGACTTCAAGCAATATCGTGCAAGGGAAATGAGGCAGGAAATAAAATTCGTTTAAAGACAAACACAACACAACAAAAAACATTGCCTTTTCCTAATAAAATTGTGGTTGGCTACATAAATGTTTTTTTGCCAGTCCAGTTCATCGACACATCTATTGTGAGATCCAAACGTAACTAAATCTTAACAATCACAACTGCCATGTTAATTTTGGTCCACTCGTCTCTCTGCTAACTTATTTTCCTTGGATAGCATCAATCTTATGAAAGAAAGCTTCTTTAAGTTTTCGCTTCCTAGTTACCCCAAGTATTTTTCTGTTAACTTATGCTCAACCTTGCCGCCTCCACTTGTTGACATATATTCTCATTTCTTATGTTCACACATCCATCACAGCATCCTCAGTTCCACTGTGTTCATCTTAAGATTTTTATCCTTTAACAACCCAACATTCAATACCATAAAGCCCAGTAGGTCTAATAACTGTGTGAGGTCCAATAACTGTTCAAGGTCTATTAACTTTTTCATAGAAACTGACTTTTTCCTCCTTACGAGGATCCTCCTGCCACATAAAATTCCTGCAAAACTTCTCTATTTCATCCACCCTGGTCTAATCATTACATTACCTCTTCATCAATTTCTCATTCCTTGTTAATAATCGCATATAAATATTTAAACCAATCCTGTATGGTAACTCCACTATTATTCCCATTCCAAATATTACTAGGCTTATGCTAAATCAATAAAAACTATGTGCACACTGTGTTTCTTTTCTCCATGCATTTGTAGTCAATATCCTAAGCAGGTAAATGGCTTCCATAGTAACTTGTCCAAGCACTATGCAAAACTGAGTTTCTGATAACTTAAGAGTTTCACATTAATCTATGCCCAATTGCCCTTTCCCATAATTCAACAGAGATGGCTAATGAGTTTAATACCTTTGCAGTTTGTACAATCTCAAATATCTACTCAATTACCCTCTTGGTTTTAATTTAACTGCTTCATACTTTTCAAAAGCCTCCACACTTCTGTCTTTTTGTAAGATTATATAGCATTCTCTTTTAGTCTTGATTTTCATTTAAACCATGTTCCGCCCCATATTTATTTATCAGCAGGTTTCTACCCTTAGATTCTCTAAAACATCATTCCCTAGGTTTCTAAAGTCACTTTATTCCACATCATGTTACTCGACTCTATCCCACTTCCATTGAAATTCCGTCCTTAAATTTCACATATTTTTTTTACCGTCCAGGTTCCACCATCTTGTTATATGACCTCAAAAATCTTTGCCTCATTGGTAATTCTTTTCCGTTTCTTAACAACGTCAAGCATCACCAACCTATTGTGCATTTAGCTCTAACAAGGACCAATCACCTTCCTATAAAGACGAAATCTATTTGTCTAAACCTCTGCCACTTTTAAAAGTTATAAGTTGGGTCTCTTTATCAATGCATGTATTCGCTAACACTAAATGATAAGCAATCTGAAGTCCAAAATTGTATTACCTTCTTCATGTTCTCCTGAGCCAAAATTACCATGACTGTTTCATAACTTGAGTTACTTTACCCATATGACTGTTTAAACCAACCACAACAAGTATATAATTAACCAAGGGTTGACTGAATAAATCCATACATGTCATCCCAAAACTATTGTTGTCCAATCCTATCCATATGCGTTGATAACATTAATCGACTCTTCTCTTAAAGGAAGTATAACCAATATTATCCTATCCCCAATCCGTTTAACTTGTAATGTATGACCCCATTTATGAACCAGCTTCAACAATTATTCCAACTCCAACCCTATTATTCTCCTTGCCCATATCTGAAAGTTTATATCCCATGTTCCCTATTTCTTTTGCCGTCTCCCCACTCATTTGACCTGTCCATTAGATCACGAGACCCTTCCTATTCAACCCCTCGTGGTGTCAAAGCGTTGAGTTGCTTATGGGGTACGCCAACTAAGCCTTGCTGACTTTTCACTACTACACACGTCACCAGTAGGGCTACCCCAACAAATTGTATAAGTGAAAGCAAGAGAGATTATTGGCTGACAAAAACAGAACTAACCTGAGTTTCAACTTAATACAGATCGTGCAATATAATGATACTGCTGAGCGCTGATTAAACTTAAAATAAAAAGCAAATAAGTAAAGAAATAATACCAATATTCCATAACCATTTGTTTCAATCTCATCTCCAGCTTGGTAAACAGAGATGACCTCTCAAAATCCTGTTTGTCATGTGCTGGTTCTATGAAATTTGCTTCCAGTACTCCTGAATGCAGTAGATTAGTTAGTTTCAAAGAACTAGTAGAAAAGTAGGCTGAACTAAAAAAACTGTATATCATTAAGCATTACCAACAACACCTTCTCCTCTACTAGAACCATCCCCCGTGACTTTCCAGAAGGGCTGTTGGAACACAACATTTTAAACATCAATGTAACTAGATATTTCCCTCATCATTTAAATGTGAAACTTCAGTATGCATTCATTAATTATTTCCATTTCAGACCACGGCTTTGCTGTAGACCATTTTGATTACCTCAAATTATAAAATCTAGCTGTTTAAACTTTCTTTCAAAGAATTATTCAGATATACCTCACATTCAACCACTGTCACAAAATTAAATATATGCATGAAGGCCGGGAAATTAATATACTAAAACCTCACATCGGCCATAATTAGAGGAAAAATCAAATTATGTGATTATTAGGGAAATGAAAATACACCAACTGATTTTTCACGTATTAGTACATGTACCCTGATGAGACGATTTTTATGGTATACGTTGAATCCACAAACTTTAAGTGCAGGTGCTTCTTTAATAAAGCCAATGGTTGTTTCCACCATCACCTGCCACGGAAGGACAAAAAAATTAGAATACCAAACATTGATAAAAATAACCAATAAATCAATACTTCTCTAAAATCATCCTTCCAAAATCCACCCCAATCCGCACCTTGACCCCAAACATAATTGACCACCATCAGAGCAAATATCCATTACTAATTATAGCAATACTACAAATATCAACTTCCACTAACAATAGCAGGTTGTAATTTCATTGTCCGTAACATTTCATGCGAAACACTCAAATCAAAATGAGATCTACCTAATTGATTTTTTTTATTTTTTTTTTTCAAATTGTATAGAAATCGAATCAAACACCCCCTCATTAAACTATTGCAAATCATACCTCTTTTGATGACACACCAACAGTGGGCCTGTATGTGATTGCTTTTGAGTATTTCAAGTCATCCGCAATATATAACTGCTGAACAGGCTTCCCTCTTAAAATAATTTTGAAGTTCGTAAATTTTTTGAGATACAGTATTGACGCATAAGCCTGAAAAGAGACATGTACTGCAATTTTTATTCATTAAGAGAAACTTAAGAAAATGACCTATCAAAAAAAAAAAAAAGAAACTTAAGAAAATTGATTAGTAGGTGATAAGTGTATTTTCAACATTTATTCGAGGCTTGAAACGATAGAGATTTGTTGTTCTTTTGACAAAATACTACCTAAATTATGTTAAATTGCATTTTGTAGATTAAATTCGATCTTTGATGAAGAAGTGGAAAAAAGGAGTAAAAAGTGATGAAAATGGCAAAAATCCAAAACATGAGGACTAAAGTGGATTAACTCAAAAGATTGGAGGACTTGAAGAAAATTATGCAGTAAATGGATCTCAATTGTACTCCCTTTGGAATTAAAATTCAATATTTGCCTGGGCTTCTAATTGGACGGCAATTGAAGGGATGGAATTAAAACCTAAATTAAATAGAAGTGGTGGGGAGATATAAAGACGACGGCCAAAAAAATTGAGGAGGGGGACGGCAGACCAACCTGAAGAAAGAGAAAAATAAAAGACACTTGCCGGCTGCTGAAAGAGAGGAAATAGAGTGCTGGAATAAATTCTATATACCTACAGATATTGGGCTGAATTGGAGGGAAAGTCAGCCACTTAGAATTGATTTTTATACCCACATAGGCCAGCAGCTTTGGAGAATTCAATTGGAAAGAATTGTGGACCAAGTGGCTGAATTATATTACACACATACAGTGCCGGCAACGTGGTGAAAACGAGAAGACACGAGCAGCCGTGTTCTGTAAAATTTGGTGATGTCCTTCTTCTTTTTCATGTTTTATTTTTACATTATGCGTAGCTAAATTATTTTTTAGGGCGAACAATGTAGCCGAATTGGGATCCCTTATTTCGTTAATTTGAGATTCTTGTTTTTATATTTTGTGTTGATTTTTACTATGGCCTTAATGCATTTAATTAATTGATCACTAATTGAATGATTTTATGAATCCTTTACGAGTCGAGAGGTGAGTTTAGGGTTTAGACCAAATAGTAAAATCTGGTAAATTGACATAATGTGTAGAGATACCTATGTTAATTATTGCAGTCATAATTGAATTCTTAGAACCAATGTTTCGTTTGACTAACGTTAATTCGCATAGAGATATGGAATTGAATTAGTTAAGTAGGCTCAATGAGAACTCGAGAGGGGTAAATTGAATATAATAGAAGAATTCGATCGAACACTACATTAGGTTATGAATCTTGATTTAAGGAATAAAGGTGATCAATAGGTGAAGTTGTTCCGCCCTAAGAACCGTTATTATTTGAATTCTCAATAAATTGTGTTTATTTTCTTTTCAATTTAATTTCACGTGTTTAAATTAAATAGTCTCATCAAATCCATATTCTTGTTTATTTGCATCAAATACGAGTTAGAAATAATTGATTAAGACTAAAGTATAGTCCTCGTGGGAACGATAATCCGGACTCTTAGGTCCACTATATTACTTGTTACGATATCGTACACTTGCGATATAAAAAAAAAACGCAACAAAAATAATCTAAGTAATGGTCTAAAAAAGCAACCGGTCTATGTTGGACATATACGCTTGTATGACAAACTTAAAGCTTGTTTGGAAAAGATTTTTTTCAAAAACCTATTTCCCCAAAATAATTTTGAACCACACATTTTATTGGACCCATAATTTTTCTTCACCTTTTAACGACACATTCTTCAGAAAAATCATTTTTCACGTGAAAAATCACCTGCAGTCACTCGTCCAACACATTTTAGCTGGGACAAAAAATAGAAGTTTTTAATTCACACAATTCATGGGCTTTACCTTGTTGTATGTTGGACAACTGTTGAACTTAAACACATATTAGAAAATATAGATAGTGAAGTGATAGGAATGTAAAATGCATATTTTTCCCTCCTTATTTTATGCGCATGTATGTTTATTTTGTGCCAAAATGTACTCATTACGCTCATATTTTGGTTTAGGTGTCAATTCTATGGATATGGCGTAATTTAGAAGAAACAAGTGAAAGGGACCAAAATGGAAGAAAGTGATAGTTCAGGGACTAAAGTGCAAATATTCTAAACTTGTTTCTAACCTTGTGATGAAGATTCGAGAGTGTTAGAGGTCAATTGGATGAAGAAAGAAGTCAAATGGATGAAATATAGCCAAAACATTATCACATATCAACTTTCAAGCTGAAAAGTTTTGCACTGATTTTTAGCCTCATATTGAGACCAGTTTTTGACATGGAAAACGATTGAATTTGAAGATTGTCTCTGAAGCAAAGTTGTAGCCCTTTGAGTTAGTTTTCCAACGCAACTTGAATCGTCTCAATTGGACATCGGTATTAAAAGATATGATCAAAATACTGAAGACAGTCCAGCTATGTAGTTCGGGCGGCCGCTCGAACCTAAACTTCAAATACAAAAACCTTTTATTTTGCCGGGCGCCCGCCCAGGCCAAATCGGGGAAAAATCTCCAGTTTCCTAATTTATGTCAAACACTTATGGTAACTTAAGGTGGCATGACTTCTCAACCCTAGAAAACACGAAAGAAATACCAGAACGCCTCCAACCTATTTTTTCTCTATTTTTCTTAGATCTATCATATGTAACTAACTCTTGGTGTTTGATTGAAGGATACCGAAGCCTTAGAAAACATTATAACTGTGAGATCCACCTATTTTCATTGTTTAATTTATATTTTCAGTATTTAATATTCTTCTATGCATAATTTCATGATTGTCATGTTCGATTGCTAAGAGATCTATTAGTTTTTCACACATCGCAATCTATAGCTAAGTTAAACCCCAAATCTGTAATTGTTTGAATCATTTAACTTGTGAAGCACTAGGATTTGATAATTTTCTACGATAGAGATTATTGAATTTTAAGAAGAATGTTTAAATAGATTGAATGCAACGACTGATATTTGTATTACCTAGGTCATCGATTTCTCTATTGTTTAAAGTTGTTAAATTGAATTTTTAGCGCTGATTTGAGATTATTTGATAATTAGGGTTAATTAGAATGCTGGTTTCTGATTAACTAAAATTAAAGAGAAATGGGAATTTATTCAAATGATGAATATTGTGAATGTGGATTGATGAATGGTTATAAATCTCCAATGGTGGAAGTTGACTTTGATCAAGACTCGTTTCATTGATTTGATACAACTCGTTAATTTACATTGTTATTTGTTATAATATTGATTTCGTTATAAACAAAACCCTCCAATTGTTATACGAAGTATAAATTGTTGAATTGCACACTCTTCGTGGGATCGACCCTTACTTCCATTGCTGCATTAGTTTTAGAAGTTTAAGGACTATTTTTGAGTGCCTACGACAGCACACCATGAAGATGTAAATTTCTCATACAAAATTTAGCTATCTTTTAGAGGGAAAAATTTACATATAAGACAAAAGTATCATATCAATTCAGTTGCAATTACAGCTATTGGTGCTAATGGGAAAAATAAATATTTAACCATTTATTTTTTCCTATGTTGTATTTGGCTCTTTAAAAATAAAGGTCATATCCATGTAGAGTTGTATCCAGGTCTTGAGCCTGAAGTCTGTGTTTCTTAGAAAATAAGACATGAGGAGAAGATAAAGTTTAATTGTTACCCTTAGTGAAAAGCGTATGCGGTAGGAAATATGAGATTGTAGTTCAAGGACCCTCTTCAATGTTTTGGATGGATTTCCCCGGTTAGCTTCATCTCTCAACCTAATATCCTACATCAAAGGGTAATCAGAAATATTTTTTTAATGAACAAAAGTCAAAGAATGTCACAAATGTTTCTAACATATCATCGGTGACAAATAACCGTTGTTACTCGAAACCAAGAACCCAAAAATGTGAAATACGAATAGCTGCAAATAAACTATATAGTAGCCAACAGAAAAGATCATATGTGATATACCCTCCTTTAGGACAAAAATTATCACCATGTTTGATATCCATTCTTTTAAAATACATTTTTATCTCTCTTATTTTCAACCACATTCTTCAATAAAATAATATTAAACTTAAATCCAAAACATTACCTTATTTTTTAACCACATTTTCTATCAAAACACTGTTTAAAATGCATTATTGAGAGAATAATGTAGCTCAAACAGAGTCTATAAATCATTTATAAATGGTCAAACTTCATTTTGAACCACATGTTCCAATGTCTACAAATAGTATTCACTTATCCATCACTCATTTCTATCAAGTTATATATTAAACCATTTATAAATTCTTCCCAAAGGGAGGCATAAATATATAGAAAGACTTCAAAAGAAGAGTCGTTCATTAAAACCAAATGAAGTACTATTTCTAACTACGCCAGAAAGCTTATGTGAGCAGTCTTTTTTAATGTTTAAGCAAAGGATGCACTGGTTACTAGATCACAAAACAAAGTGTCACTTCACACAAAAATACTAATTTACACATGCTCAATAATGATATAAGTGCACAAACTACTGCATTTTCAATGCCAAAAAAAAAAGAAAGAAGGAAAATAGAGTTATTTATTACCGTTACATGGCATAAAATGATGATTTTCAAAGACAAATGATTTCAAACCTAAGCCTCTTCCTCGTTTTGGATTCTTTTTTTTTTTTTTTTTACAGGTAATCAAATATTTTATTAATCAATGCATAATACCCATGGAGTGTATTATCAGTTTAAATCAGAAAGTAAAATGAAATTAGACAACCCATCAATATGCCTAGTAGCCGCAGCATTAAACTAAGTATACAATGTCAAATAAAACAATTCCCTAATCTGCACTGTTGTCCGTGATTGGTCTTCAAAACAGCAACTATTTATTTCTCTCCACACACACCATACGATGCAACCCGGAATAAGGTCTCATGCAAATTTGTTATCCTTATTTCGAAACTTTCTTCTCCATGCCTTTAACATGTCCTCCATACGCCTGGTAACACCCAATCTACGTGTTGTGACGCCAAAATATCATTCAACAGTAAACGAGCAGTATCACAATGAAGGAACAAGTAATCAATTGTCTCCCCATCCCTCTTACACATATAGCACCACTATATAACATAAAACCCCTTATACGAAGGTTATCCACCGTTAACACATGTCCTCTTACCACCGTCCATAGTAAAAATGTCACTCGTGGGGGTAGTTTACATTTCCAAACCATCTTCCAGAGGAATGAACTCTCTACAAGTTCCAATAAGGATCTAAAATAAGTGCGAATTGAAAAAAATACCCGTGTCAATTTTCACCTGCTACAATCACCCTCACCTGCCCTGATATGCACCTCGTATAAAGATGTCAAAACATCGCATAATCATCTAATTCTCAGTCCTGCAAACCCCGGCCAAAAACAATATTCCAATTGGAGCTCCCATTATAGATATCTAAGATACCATTCACCATGGCAAACGGCTCCAATATAATACGATACAAAGAAGGAAATCATAATTTAAACGGTTGATCTCCACAACAACAATCATCCCAAAAACTGATGGTATTACCATTCCCCACTACAAACGTAAATCTATCCCGAAAGCCGCTCCACACTCGTCGAATATACCACCACAAACTCACCCCATAAAAACTATGTCTCTCACGTGAGCATCATCCCCCTCAATGACACCATATTCTTAACAAGCTATTGTTATCGGCACAACTCTCTTTTTTAATTATTCCCCATCCCAACACGCCCCTTTCTTTTGGTTGGATATGACGATGAACTTTCAACTAAAAACATGGATATTTGTAAACTCATTACGTTACCCGTATCCGATTCGTATCCAAGCTGAAATACTTTTCGATACCCTTCGATACGTACCGGATACATTTTTTCAATTATTTTTCATATATTTTTAAAATTTTCGATATGTGAAAATACACAATTATAGTTATAAATTAATTAACTAAACTTTTATTGAAAATACACAATATTATTTAATCTTTCAATACATATGAAACTGTGTTAATAGTTGACAAATATATTTTTATTATTGAAACTAGATAGTAACTAGTATTAAATACGTGTAAAATTGTATTCCATTAATTTTATTATTGAAAATAAATAATGATTTAATACATGTAAAACCTAGCTAATAAATTATACATTAATATAATTAAATTTTTATTAATAAATAATACATTAATAAATTATACATTTAAATATATTTTTATTATTGAAACTAGATAGTAACTAGTATTAAATATTACGTGTAAAATTGTATTCCATTAATTTTATATTGAAAATAAATAATGATTT
The DNA here is from genome assembly GCA_019097785.1 of Fraxinus excelsior. Classification (NCBI taxonomy): domain Eukaryota; kingdom Viridiplantae; phylum Streptophyta; class Magnoliopsida; order Lamiales; family Oleaceae; genus Fraxinus; species Fraxinus excelsior. Next base: position 12,681,995 of record CM032636.1, on the reverse strand, counting down.
AATACATGTAAAACCTAGCTAATAAATTATACATTAATATAATTAAATTCCACTATATATTTATTATTTTAAATATATGTAATTATAAATTATTAAAAAAAAACTATCTTATAAAATAGTAGATAGAGTTTTAGAAAGGGAATACACTTTTAAACTTAAAACATGTCTTCTTCTCAACTAAATGATTACGAATTATCAAAACCAATTTGGAAATATGTTACCAAAATCAAGTTAAATGCTGGTGCGGGTGCAAATACACAGTACATACAAGTTCTTATACTAGTCGGAGCTCATCTGTTGAAGATAATGAAATTATGTTGAATTCTATAATACGTATCCGCGTATCCTAATTTTTTTTTAAAAATCATATCGATGTACTCGTATCATATATGAATTACGTATCCGTATCCGTGCTTTCTACGTTTTCAACGCTTAAATTCTTGTATGTAGGTAATATACAAAGAAAGTAGCACCAGAAGTTCTGTGGATAAGCCTAGACTTTGAAGTCAAAAGCTAAAAAGTGAAAACCAATATGGACATGTTTGTTTTACGCGTCATGGTATATTTTAATAGTGTCTCCCCTCCAACAAGCTGTCTGGTTGTACTTCCAAATCCTACTGTAATCCATGGCCAACTACCCAGTGAAAATTTCTTGATTTGCAGTAATACAATGCCATCAAAGATTCAAGATAAACATCATTGCTCATGTAGGTTACCAGCTAATCCAGGACTGTGGTACCACGATGTTTATATTTTTTCAACTTACACAGATATTCTTTAAGTTCCAAGCAGTGCAGTCACACTTGTATTTGAACCTCACACTGCTAAAATGTGAAAAAAATTAGGTAGATTTTGAAAAATCATCCAAGCTATATAAAGATTTCTGCAACTGCATTATCTCGTCATTAACAAGTTTTTGGAGCCTTCTGATAAATTAGTCTCATTTACTTTCAAGGATCAGCAACATAAAATATACTCAGGAGTTCTATTATTTCAAATAACATCACTATGATTTTTTTTCTTTCTGGACGAAAAGTGTCTTTGAAATTATCCAAGCCTTAAAACAGTTCAAAATGATCCTAATTTTGGCCTATTATTTAGGTTGTAGTGGTAAAGCTTATGTTTAGATACACTCAAATCTGCAATATCTTAAAAGAAAAGCAAAAGGAAATATATAAAGAAAATGAGAAAGTTAGAAACAAAATCTTAGCTGGAACCAGTACAGGACAATGAGAGGCAAACAAGAACAAAAATTGGAATAAAAACATTAAAGTTGAGTTAATATATTTCCAAGTTGAAGTTTAAGATTAATGAATGCAAAAATCCAGCTATCAGTAACTACATAGAAATTAGTAAAGCTCAGGTATGGCAAAAAGATATTACTAACCTCATCGTCGTCGTCAAAATTCAATTCATAGATGCCTTCATCATTCAGCCACAGGTTATATATGATGATCTTTGTTCCATGTGACCCAATATTTTCGAACTGGAAAGAATGAAAGAATACATTATAAAAACATTAATCTGTAACAGAAATAAAGAATAAACCTCAGAGAGTCGTAAAATAGGTTTAATTTGCAATTGTAATTGCAATTACTGAGATAAATCGTTTCAATCACAGGATCTGGAGTCTATTCAATAATTTACCATATAAAAAAATTCCAAAGTTTATTTCATGGACTTCTGTTCTCCATCCTTTTTAACTTATTTTGCCTGGGTAAACCTTATTTCTAGTATTCCTTCAAAGTAATATTTGTTTTTTTAATTAAATTCTTAACAAGAAACAAACATAGCAATCGAAATGTTTAAGCAACTAAACTGTGCTTTTGGGTAATCACTCCACGAGATTGTACAGTATTAAACTAAAAGTTTTTGTGCTAGAGATGTTGCATTTCATCAAAATTGAACCTGTAGCATAAGCTCGTCCTTAGATGCAAATGGAGACCATTCAAGGATGGTATTCAAGTTATGGGACCAATCATCCTTTGAGCTATAGATTATAGGCTCAGCCCAGTGGTCTGAGATATCAAAATCAACCTGCAAATTATTTTCAGGGAAGAAGAATGACAAATATGTTCTCGTAAGAAAATATAAAATCAATGTCCTTTAATGTCAAAAAATGTGGACAACTAAAGGAAAATTTCATTATTAAGCATAACAAGTCAACCATTGGAACAATCACATCATCCTGCCCGGTTCTCCGCAAAAACGTATATGAGAGAAGACCAACACTTTGTGTTGCACACCTAGAGAACGAGAGTTAGAAAAGAGTCAAAAACACGTCAAGATGGTAAACGAGATCTCTAAAGCACTAGAAATGAATATTGACAATGGTCAGTCAAATCATATAACTTTATGCGCTTTCCAATATTTCTCACATATGTTATCAGTTCCAAGACATTTACCGATAACCCGACTTTGACTGATTTATATTTTGCATTATCAAAGAGATCAAGAGAGTATAATTAGAGAAAAAAATACCCCGACTTCATTGCACGACTAAAAACAATCACATCAGCTCCCAACCGCATGGTACTTGTTTTGAATCCATTACCATCTGAAATAAGAAATCATATTAGAAAATCTCATTATGTACATCTAACGTTTCCAAATGATAATAAGAAAATATTTATTAAGGTCGCAAGTGACTATCAATCATTTAAAAGATCATTGTGCATATAACTTCAGTTTCCCTATGGGAATTCTAATTGACTGAAAATAATTTGAATTTCCTTCAGAGGATCCTTATCAAATAAATAATTGATTAACTGAGGCTGTTCAAACATGAAAGGTCAGCTCTGGGAAGCTAGGATACTCTCTAGGAGCTGATCTAAGCATAGGTCAGGGTTAAATAAGGCTGTTGAAACAAGCATACAAATCATTTTTTTCTCAAACTCATTTTCAATCACACATTCTCACAATAAAATATACTTCACGTAAGCTAAAAACTTTTTCATACTTCTTAACTAACTCTTCAAAAAAAAAAAAAAAAAAAAAATCACTATTCCAAAAGTCATTTTCCCAAAAAGATCATTTTAATGGTTGTCAAATAGGGGATAAGTCAGCTCTAGGAAGACCAGACAAGTGTGTCAATATCTCACACATGTTGGAAATGGAAACAATAATCAAACAAACACGAAATAACACATTCTGAATATATGACGTGGCTAATCCCAGATAGAAGTGAACATGTTAGGGATACAATTGTGAAATGCTAAATACAACTTGCTCACGTGCTAGAGTCACTTTTGAGATCAAAATTTAAATTTGACAGTATAAGTAAAGAGTAATTTCCTAAGACATGTTCTATCAACAATTACCCGTATCATGATTCAATAATTAGTTACATGTGATGTGGTTTGTACAATTCCATCAACCAATATCTATTCCGTTCATCAATAATCCGATTCAAACATCAGCATCCTATCCGTAGATTACGTGTTGTCCTGCCTTCGCTAATAATAGTGTGTAATTCTTGGCCAAATTTTTTCAATATTTCGAATTGAAAGAAAAATTTGGACAATATTCCTTATAATGCTTTTTGATACCCTTACATATGAAGAATGTCACTACTCAAAACATAGAAATACTTGAATATTGCAATTTTCAAATTCCTGTTTCAGAGTTAGCAATAGAAAATAGGGAAATATTGGTGGAACATATTCAAACTCATTTAAAAATATCAAAAGAAAGTGGACTATAAATTTGAATTTAATATGGCAAGGTGTCAAACACAATTTGAATTGATATGAATTTGCATACATGGGTCAAAAAAACTGATACGGAAACTATCCTAATTGCAGTATTTACAGATTGCAGAATATAACATTCTGTACAAACTGAAACAACCAATACAGGACAAAATATCTTCCAACAAGTATCTACGATGGAGCAATCACGAGCCTGAGATGCAATCTCAGTATAAGTAAGAGAATTTCTCTTCACAGTCCGTTTACATCAAGATCTTCTTTAAGTCTTAATCTTTAAAGCTTTAGTCAATGAGAGCTTAAGAGACATCTAAAATGGTTAGATGAGATTTCTTTTGGTGTATGATATTCGTTGATCACATAGCTTTTAATTGCTGAGATGAAGAGAAGGATTACCAGTAAATTAGAAGCTTTTGAGACACTTGAATCTAAAAAAAATAGTAAAACTAATGTGGGATATACAGAAGTTCATTTAGTCATTCTAGGAATAAAGATGGGGTTGGAGTCACTATGGAAGATCATCATGTTGCAAAGACTCAGTGCTTTATGTCCTTAGGTCCAATTATTAACAAGGAATGAGACTCAAGGAGGATGTAGCTACAGGAAGTCTATGTGATAAGAAGATACCTATAAGGTTAAAATGAAAGTCTTACGGAACGTTTTAGACCAGCTACACATCATGGTAGCTGTCTAGGATATTGAATAAGATTCCAGAGATCGTCAAAGATTGCGATTATAATATTTCCTTTTAGTGTAGGATTACTTTCCTTAGTAGATTGCATAATATTTCATTTTATGTTTATTTCCTTTTACATTTATTTGTAACCCTATAAATAGGGTCTTCTACATTGTAATATTAAAACAAGACAATAATAATACAATTTATATTTCTTGACATGGTATCAGAGCCATTCCGATCCTAAGCAAATTAACCACTGAATTTCGTTTCCGGCGAGCAGCGCCAAGGCTGCTCGCCCGGCCAATTTTTTTTTTTACCAAACAACAGACATATACGCAGACAGAGACAGAAAGAGGCAGAGGGGATGCTGAAGGGAGAAACCAATTGCGGCTGGAAGAATTGCACAACAGAAGACTCTAGCTGAGAGTCAAACTTTGCGGCTGCAAAGAAATATCCTTGTCTGTGAGTCAAGTTCCTCCCGTCCAGTCGTCACAGTCAGCCGCCCAAAGCTAGGGTTTCTGCTCGCGACTTCTGTTCGTGATTTTGCTCGTGATTTTGCTCGAGATTTCTGGGAACATCAAAGAAGGAAGGTTGTCGTTCCTTCATTGCATTTCAGTCTCAGCTGGGTTCTGGCTATTCCGGTCAACTCTTTGGTTCGGACGGCGGGTATTGGTCCTTCTTTGGTCAGTTTCTGCTACGTGGTGGTACTGGTCAGCTTCGTTTGAACTTTATTTGCTGCGTGTTTCATTTTGCTGGGTGAGTTCCGTGTTGCCTACAATGTTTGGGTTGTTGGTGCGTGGTAGAGGATGGTGATAATGGTGGCGGGACCAATGGTGTTGCAGGCGATATGTGGTGTGACAGTGGTGTGACTTAGGCGGGCAAAGTTGGTGTGAAGCTGGTGTTTGATTTGGGGTTGCTTCAGTAGGCAATAGGTAATTTAATTGGGCCGTCGGTGTTTCTTAATTAGCTGGCTCTTGTTGGACAATTGATTTTAAAATGGGCATTTACTGAATGTCCTAATGGAAAATGGTCAGTCATATTCCGGGCTATTGAGGATTATGGATTTATTGGGCTTCTGGGTATTTATTTGTTGGATTGGTTATTGGGTTTTGGTTATAATATGGGATGTTTGGGTTAGTTTATGGTTTTGGGTTATTGTTGGCTGGGCTTTAGTTTTTATTTGGTATTTGTTATTGGGCTTGTTATATTAGGTTTGCTATTTGTGTGGGCTGATTTTGGAGTGGGCTACTTTTGAGTGGTAATTTGTTTGGGTTGCAATCTAGTTTCTTTTGTGGGTTGATTGAGTTTGGACAGTTAAGATAATATGTTGGTTGTGTTTGGGTTGTCGGAATAATTGGGGCCAATGACTTAATTGGTTTGATTACTACTAATTTGGGTTTGTTTAAAAAAAAAAAAAAAAAAAAAGGAAGGATTTGGAAATTTAGTTTGGTATATGCCCAATTGATGGGATTGAGAATTTGGTTTAGTATGTCCAGTTCATCTGAAATTTGGTCCAGTTCATTTGAAATTTGGTTAAGTATATGTCCAGTTCATCTGGAATTTGGTTCAGTTCATTTGTAATTTGGTTTAGTATATGTCCAGTTCATCTGGAGTTTTGACCGGTGTTTTGGCATTAGAGTTTTTGTTGGAACATGAATTATATGTTCAACTAAGTTTTCCCAACAGATAGAGCTCGCCGTGTGTGTTGGCACACTTCGTCACTTTCCTTTGGAAATTCTTACTGGTGAGTGAGCTCTCTGAAGTATCTTTGGAGTGGTTGAATCTTCGATTCTCTTGGGTCACAACTCAGCCTTTCAGGTGTGGGTTTCTTCTAGTCGTCCACGGTTGACTGAATTTTTGTCAACGTGTGACTCTTCTTCGGTGGTTTCTCGTTGGTTCTCGTTATTTCTTTGGAGTGTTCTTGAAGTGGTTTTGGAGTAGTTCTTTGTTATTCTTGGTCTCTCGTCGTCAATTCATGATTACAAATTGATGATTTTACCAGCATCAGTTTGAGGGGGATGTCAAGGATATTGAATAAGATTCCAGAGATCGTCAAAAATTACGATTATAATATTTCCTTTAAGTGTAGGATTACTTTCCTTAGTAGTAGATTGCATAATATTTCCTTTTACATTTATTTGTAACCCTATAAATAGGGTCTTCTACATTGTAATATTAAAACAAGACAATAATAATACAATTTATATTTCTTGACAGTAGCCAATGTTTGACAGTGACAAAATATGAATGGTATGAATGTAGTCAAAATGAGAATGCTAAGATGGAGTATAAAATAGATAATAAGTAAGAATATATTCCATGGCACCAATTGAAATAGATTTAAGGGATGGACGATTAAGGTGGTTTCAACATCTTGTATGGCATAAAGCTCTCATTCACCCAAATTTATTGCAAATAAAGCTCAGTGTCTTTGTGAAACAAATAGCATGATTGGAAGAGTAAATAGAAAATTGTGTGCATGATGTAAACATGTAAAAATGAACTACAAACTATCATATTTTTCTGTTTTGGGTAGGGAAGGGGGAAACAAGGGAGAGGGGACAGTGGATTGGCATTTTTCAACTTCTCATTTTATACACATGTGAAGAGCGTTTATGAAGTAAAAGAAATATAGGAGGACAAGAAAGTCATGAATCAACCTCTCTATATTCACAATCATGTCATCTTTTTCTCCTGTTTTTCTCTTCTGGCAGTTCATGTTAGATTTCAAAAAGTTAGAACTTCAGGATTGACCTTATAGCAGAAAAAAGGGACAGCTTCTACCCAGTTTCAGAACGCAAAACAGTGTAAAACAGGTTATCAAATGCAATACGAATGTTAACTTATAACGAATAAAACTCGGCATACAAACCAATCCTTCCTACATCTAATTAGTAAATACCTAAATTTATGCATATACAGACAGGCCAAATGACTTCTCAGTCATAAGCAGAGAACAAATATAAGTTCTACTGTGCTAGCACAGAAACTGCAACATCAGGAGATCTTTCGGCTGTCTAGCTATTAAATCATATGTCTATCATAATAAAAACAATTGTAATGAATTCACACATAATGTTCCCCAACTTTTCAATTTTTTGTTTTTTGTTTTTTTTTTAATACAAGTCCTGTTTTGATGCTCTATGCTTTTCGTTGAAGAGAATTATTATTCTAAAGTAAGGAAATATATTATCCTCTTTCTAATATTCAACTCCTCTTGTCAAGGTTCACCTTCCAGTTCATTATTTCATCACAATTCATGAATCCTAATTTTCTGTCTCTTGAATCAAATTATCCTTTACTTCATATGATAATCCATATTGATCTACTATCAATTTATAAAAGCCAATTCAATACTCAACAGCTCTATCATATACTAGCAAACTATGAACTCAATTGCAACCGTAGAATAAAAGCCAATAATTCCTTTTGAGCCTCACAGGATAAATAAGAGCGGCTATTACAGTTGCCAGAAACATGGTTTTCAACGTAAAGGTTTTCGATATCAACTGGGACAATATATTCCTACCATCTAAGGGGCATAACCAGGAAGCTGTTTCTACTCTCAGCTATGATATATTGGTGTTGAAACCAAACATTTCTTCACATACTAAAAATCATCTCATCAACACGCATGATCATTGTTTCAATGAAAGGTGAATCCTGAAGCTAATTGTTCCTGAGGAGATCCATGTTAGTTCTAGTTTGTAAACCATTTTCTTTTACCCTTTATGGGGTCAATGTTGATTATAACATTCATATCTCATGGTCAGCATCTGTGCGCATGTGAATTTACTTTGTTGTCTTAATGAATCCCCAAAATACTTTTTGAAGATTTATGCTTTTCTATTTCAGTAAAAAGATTAGATTCACATACCGTGGAACCTTGATGTTAAATACATTCATGTGTATTTACTAGCACTTTTTTTTTAAAAGTAATCAAATATTTTATTAATCAAAAGAAGTGTATTATCAATTTAAACCAGAAATGAACATGATATTGGGCAGCCCGCCTATATGCCAGTAGCCGCAGCACTGAACCAAGTATACAATGTCAAATAAAACAATTCTATAAACTGCTATGTTGTCTGCGTTTGATCATCAAAACAACTTTCTCTTCACACACACCAAACGATGCAACCCGAAATAAAGTCACATACAAGCTTGCTATCCTTCTTACAAAACTCTCTTACATGCCTTTAACACACCTTCCATACGCCTCGACAACACCCAATCCATGTGTTGAGACGCTAAAATATCGTTCCACAGCAAACGAGCAGCATCACAATGAAGGAACAAGTGGTCAATTGTCTCTCAATCGACATATAGCACCACTCTATAACATAAAAACTCCTTGTTTGAAGATTATCCACCATTAACACTTGTCATTTGATCATCGTCCATAGTAAAAATGCCACCCGTGGAGGCAATTTACATTTCCATACAATCTTCAAGAGGAATGAACTCTCCACAGGTTCTAATAAGGATGTAAAATAAGTGTCAACTGAGAAAATATCATCTCGTGTCAACTTCCACCTACTACAATCACCCCCTTTTGTCTTGATGCACTTCGTACAAAGATATTAAAAACAACGCATAATCATCCAATTCTCAATCCTGCAAACCCCGTCCAAAAATCAATGTTCCAACTGAGACTCCCGTTATGTATATCAAGATATCATTCACCATAGCTGACTGCACCAACACAATACAATATAAAGAAGGAAATCCCATCATTGGCGGTTGATCTCTATACCAATAATCATCCCAAAAACTGATAGTATTACCATTTCCCACTTATGAGAACCATGGTACGAGAGCTATCAAAGACAAGGATTCGTTGATCGTGGAGGAAGGACTAGTGACTAGGTTACGAGCAAAGAAGGTCAAAGAAGCCATGAGATTACTTGTTCAACCTACGGTGGATGAAATATCGATTACAAAAAGCAAAAAAAAAAAAAAAAAGGTTTCATTTTTAGGCCCTCAGGAATGTTGTGTATGCTTGATATCCAGAAGGCTTATGATCACGTAAACTGGGAATTACTTTTGTATATGCTTAGGCAATATGGTTTCGAGAATAAGTGGTGCCAGTGGATTCAGTTTGTATCTCTATAGTTTCTTTTTTAGTTATGGTGAACGGCACTCTGAGAGTTATTTTCGGAGTAGCAGAGGATTGAGGCAAGGAGATCCTGCTTTTCTTTAGTTTGGGCCCATATCGATGATAGCTCCTTAGAATCCAAGTTCACTACATCTTTTCCATTGGCTAGAAACTCATCAAATCCCACCCTAAACTTATGGCAACAAGTCTTCTTGGAACCCACAACAAACCCACTTTCCATTACCTTGATCAATTCATCAAATTCCTCAACGCATGGATGAGGGCTCTTATTTTAGCACTAGGATCACTCCTCTCATTTACTGCCCTTTCCTTATGCAACAACACTCACTAATCAGCGTTTTACGATGTCCATAGGTTTGCCGTAACTCTGGCATAAGTCATCCCTAGTCGACTCCCTTCTTCAACTGTTTAACGCTTGACCTTGTCTCCTGGAACAAAGGAATTCACAACAACCTTAAATACGCGTGAAACCAATGTCCATCCATCTCCATTCGCACCTTCCGACACCATCAAAACTCCCTTCCGACGCCTCTCCCCATACTATGTTATCATCAAAAACTTACCACGACTGTTTGCACAGCGTTGTGCCAAGAAAGATTAAGAAGACTCATTAAACATAGAGATGAATACCTCCATCTTACCAGCCTCCCTCAACTTATTCACCATCCAAGCGACACCAAACTGGCCCACACAAATTGCGTCTAATATCTTCGATCCCCATTCCTATAGCTTAACAATACATGTGGCATTAACAGACACTACAAACTCCTTCGCCTCAACTCTAAAGCGAGAACAGAAGACCATAAAACCCATTACATAAGACTGTTTCCCATGATATTGTGCAAACAAGCCAGCTGCTGATGTAGCAAGCGGTCGAAATGGCCTCGTTGCAGTTCTGGAACCTGGGAAAAATCAGACAGTTGTGCATGGGCGCCACGCACTGGCCACACACGCTCAGATCGGCTTGTGCTCCGTGCGCCTATATTGCCGTCGTCGCAACGGCCTGCAAGGCCTGCCGGACAAATGCGTAGGTTTGGGCGGTGGCCGGAGCAAGAGTGGGTAGCATAGGGTTCGAACTTAGCTTCTCCTTCATTGGATCTATGTTTGTCATGATACCTTCGTGAATGGCATCGCCGGATGCCTCCATGTCTTCGTCGACAAGTGGGCGGTCATGTCCTCTATGGATCCAAGCAACGGCGCTAGGGTTTCCGGGAGGAACCACTACCTGTAGGAGAGGTTGGCTGTATTTTTGTGGCGTGAAGCTGGTGGGGTTGGGATGTCTGCTATAAGTTTTCTGTTTAAGGAATATCTGATAACAAAAATAAAAAGTGTGTTTGACTAAGACCTGCAAATTTTCTATCCATAAAAAAGCTCTTTTGCATCCTTCTTCACCATGAAAATAGATTCCATTTTTTCCACACATTTTTCTACAGGAATAATTTTTATTTCTTCCAAAAAAAATCTTTGAAAAGCTTTTTTTTTGTGCAAAAGAAACTTTAAAATGGGGCCTTGATTTTTATTTAAGATATTATTATGTCATTTGGAGTCCATTTGGAAAATTTATAAATCAATTACATATTGGTCAAACTTCATTTTCAATCACACATTCCAATGAATCCACTAGTATTGTCCACTTATCCACCGTTCTTTTCTATCTATTTATAAATTTAATTTTTTATGAATTCTTCCCAAGTAGAGGCTAAGTAATTAGACGGCCTTTAGTTAGTAAATCATTCAACACAAGATTTGCATGTCAAGTTCATGTTACTAAGTTCCTGCAGTTACCGGTCCAAGAAAATATGGAATGCGTAATTTTCCCGGAGAAAAATTTTTTTAGGAGTATAAAAGAGATTCAATGGAAGCAAGAGAAGGGGACTCATGATAGAAACCTGAAAACCTTTAGTGTAAATAACTTAAACAAGGTATTACATAGCTTTGTCCACCCCTCAGTCCCAAACTTCTTAAACTGTGAACCCAAAAAGCAAAGCGAAAGAAAACTAAGAGATCAGCATGGCATTTCAATGTCCTGAAGCCTTTATAAACCAAATTAAAGCTTTTTTCAAAATAGGTAGCGACCCCAAAGACGAATAAGCCAGTAGCGTCAACAAAAAGAAAAGGTCAGTAATGATAGAATATTAAGTGCCAAAAAGGAGTGCTTACATTGTCCAATTGTTGTATTGGATGTCTTTGAAGAGTAACCTAAGCTCATGCATTTCCGAATGTCATCTGGATTCATACCACCACCATCATCTGCACAAATATTCCAATTTATCAACTACTTTGCATAACACTAACACAAGTTCTGGAAATGCATAATACGACATGAAGTGAAGACAAAAAATACTACACCTTGGAAAAGTAAGGCAGGAGAGTTATCCTTCATGTTATAAATTCTATCAACCTTCACAGAAGTCGCTCCACTGTGTATCTGGTTACAGGCACATAGAATCATGCATGCATAAACTTTTGATGTAAAATTAGTCTACATGATCAATGAATTGACTCCTTTCAATTCGAAAAGTATCATCATTGAGTTGAACCACCAGGAAAACAAATCATGTTCTGTTATGTTTTCCATTTTCCCCTTCTATAGAATTAGACCCAGTCTGCCAAATAATAACATAAAGCAGATACACTATAGATTCTATTATACTGAAATGGCTTAATCATGCTTAGAAATATTAATGCACTAGCTAAGTTCAGCAAAATGATTAATATTTCAAGACAAACCAGATGCATATATATGCCGTAATCTAGTCAAATTAATACTCCACCTTCCAGTATTTGGAAGAAAGCCAACAGATTAAGACATGCTAGACAGATTTTGGGAAGTATATCCTATCTATAATGCATCAGAGCATCTAATGGGTTCTCATTTTAAACGCACTACAAGGCCATGCTGGCACATATGTACTTCGAAATTCAGAAAATTTGATTTACCATCCACAATACAACAAGTCAACCACAACAAAACATAAACTAAGCCTTGTTTCGATAAGAATCTCATCCACAATAGATGAGAAAAATTATAGTTGTGTCCAGTATAGGATCTTGCCCTCTGTTAAAGCTATATAAGCTTAGTAATAAAATTTTATAAAATATAAGAGGACCTTCTCATTATATAATTTATCAATAATCATTTTTATGCCCCATATATAGGAAAGAAAGTGATGACAAACGGAAAAAAAAAATGGTAATTACCTCATCCACAGCATTATCCAAGAGCTCAGCTATAGCTGCAACAAATGATTAACATGTCACTTGCAACACAAACCTGATGGCATCATTTGATTCTGTTTCTTTCTTTTTATTTAGGCCCTATGCCCCTATGCTAATATGCCCAATATTGATTAACTTATACTCGTGTAAATCATAAAATTAGCTTAATACTTGGCAGAGAGGATGCATGAAACATTATTTTCTGTTCAATTCCACTCCAATTTCGATAATGCAGGCAGATAATCCTAATGAAACCAACTCAATTCAATTATTCTCGTACTTGAACAATAAGAATAAGCTTAGAGCAGTAATATTACCCCCGAAGGCCCATTTATGAGAAGTCGCATTTGAATGCAGAAACTTCGGGTGAACACGTGCATGCTCCAAATCACCTGCAGTTACAAAATCCAAAAACCCAGAAAGGAAATAACTAAAAATTTTACATACCCTTATACTCAGAATAAAATTTAAAAAAATGAACCCACCTTGAAATAAAGTAGATTTAGAAGGGCCAATTTCATAAGCGCCAGCTTTCCAGAAACTTCTGGATTCGTTATTAATTGGGTCGGCAGGTTGACCATTCGATGGTTTGCTTTGTATAGTTGCGTTATTTGATGATTTGTTGACATTTTTTGAAAATTCTGCGACGGCGGCGCCTTCGTCGTCGCTGCTATCAAGGTCGACTACCTCGGCGGTGATGGGAATCTTCTTCTGTTGTTTAGGTAGCATTTATTAAAGTTGTTGGAACAGAGGTTTTGTAAGGGTTTCTACAATCAATGATCGTGCACTGGATTCTGGAAATTGATGAGGTGAAGTACAACTGGTAGAGAGGTCATCAAATTTTATGACAGATATTAGCGAGAAAAGAATATATTTTATACAGTGAAACAATGGAATATACGGGGTTAACATTAAGAAAAACTTGATGTAAGGTAAAATTTTATTTCACTAAAAAATGTGTAGTTGAAAATAAGTTTTGAAAAAAATGTGTCTCAAAGCACGGGCATAATGCTCAAAAGTAAGAATTGCGATCCCAAGGTGCTATCCCAATTCCCAAACGGTTGATCTTTACCGTCGAACATACTCAACATTACTAGTACAACTAGTAAACGATTTATTTGAGCCCCATTCTTTTAGAAAAATATGTTTGAACCCTTTTATTTATTATTTGAAAATATGTTTGAACGCTACTTTTAGCCCAAAAAAAAAAATGAATTTTGAAATGGTGATTTGATAGAAAATATGTGATTAAAAAATAAGGAAATATTTTAAATTTACGTATGATATTATTTTATTGAAAAATACGTGGTTAAAAATAAGAGAAGGAAAAAATATATTTTAAAAATAATGAGTACCAAATTAGAGCTTTATAATAGTGATTTTTTTAAAAAAAAATGTGTAATTAAAAAGTAGGGAAGATAAGTTTATGTGTAAAATATTTTATTGAAAGAATTTGTGATTAAAAAATGAGTGAGAAAAATGAGTTTTTTTAATAAAAAAAAATAGAGCTTAAATGGGGGGATAACTTGAAATCAATCTTAGTAATCTACACTAATTACGTCAAAGTTATTATTCTAACAACATACAATTTATAAATATTTTATTTTTAATGAAATTATAGATTCTATTCGGATTGTAACTCTTGCCGAAACTTTGTATGTGGGGTCATTGTTGAAATAAAAGAAAGATTTATTGGTGCAAAACCTTGACCTTATTGTACAATATGTCATTACACTTATCATATAAAAACCCCTTATATGACATTTTATGTATGGAACTCTAAATGTTAAAAATAGTAAAAAAAAAATGCCTATTAAAAATGAATAATTGTAGTTGTGATCCCAAACTTTTTTGTTTTGCAGATTATTTTCAAGTTTCTTATTTGTATTACCCACAATCCTAAACTATTAAAGCTTTTATCTCCTTTTCCAATTTTAAAAGGTAAAATGATAATTTTATATTATGTAATTTATTCCCTGCATTACAGTTGATTTCTTTGAACCCTTTCAATCAATTTTGTCTATTTTTTCAAGTTTTCTTAGTAGGACTAGACCTGAGGAGAGGCGTCCGCCTCAGGCCCAGATTTTTTAGGGGCCCATTTTTTTGTTAACCTAAAACTCACTTCCCTCTACAGTTACGACACTGAGTCCAAACGGAAGAAGCTGTAGATGTGTGCCTGTGCCGCGGGGAAACTGGAAGTCGAAAGGTCCGACCATGAGGGAGAAAACCGTGACTTAACATCTCCGTCCTCTAGTCTCTAGCAAAATACGGAGAGAGAGAGAGAGAGAGAGGCCTTGACGTGTGAATTCATATCGTGTAAGTAATTAAGTATTTACTGTATTTTGTTTAAGAGTAGTGCCCTGCGTACCGGGCATTACTTCACAGGGCCCTCACAAAAGGGTGGGCCCCATAGGTAAAAAAAAAAAAAAAACCCTTTGCAAGGGCCCTGTGAAGGAATGTCATGTACGCAGGGCATTACTCTGTTTAATGTTTACACACAGACATAGTCACGACATCGGACACAGAGCCCGTTGCTTAATATTTTATTGTGATTGAGTATGGATGGATGATTAAAGATTTAAGGTCTATATGAATTTGAAATGCTTCTTTATCATTGATTCAACATACAAAAAATTAGACATCACGTAAATAACTTAAGAAAATTATAAAGAATGGGAAAAACCAGGAGAAAAAAAGTAAGATTAATACCTGAAAATGTGCAGCAGACGGCGCTTGTGAGAAACCAGAGACATGCTCCACTTAAGTATAAGTGCTAGCAGGTGCCAAAGTATCCTGAAATTCAATAATAAAATACATTTCAATGAGAATTTTCTAGGGCCTGCAACTGATTCAGAATATTGTGATGTTTTCACTGAACTTGCCTAGGAAAAATTACACACAGGAGGGCCTGATGAGTAATGATCGGGATTGGATAGTTGGACTTAATTTAGTGCTATTTGAACCGGGATTTTATAAATCTGCATATATTAGTTATGTGATTTTATAAATTGAGTTTGTGATTGAATATGTATTATTATTTATCTGGGTTTGGCTTAATTAAGTGTGAATTTGAAATGGGTTTTTGTAAATTTACATTTGCTTATGTTATGTTCAATTTTGGTAATGTAATCTCTAATGGGATTTTCTAAATTGAATATGTATAGTTAATGTTCTGGGTTTGGTTTAATTAGGTGTGCAATTCTAAGCAGTATTTTAAAAAGCGCGCATAGGCGTCGCATAAGCGCAAAGCGTGATGAAAACGCTTCGCCTTGAGCTTAAACGGAAATTAAGCAGTCAATGTTGTTGTCGACCGCTTAAGGCGCGCCTAGGCGCGCCTAGCCTAAGTGAAAATTAAGCGATCAACGTTGTCATTGACCGCTTAATGCGTGCCTAAGCGTTCTCAGGCGCGGCCCAGGCCCACATATTAAGGAGGTCCAATTTTATTTTATTTTTAAATAAACCCTCCAGATTCAGTAGCCCACAATCCCTCCAAACTTTAAAAATTCCAAACTCCAGAAAACTGAGAAGACGGAAGAACGGAAAAAAAAATAATACTTTAAAATGAATTGGAGTCCAATAAGAAGTTAGATTAAGTAAGATTTAAGTTACAAGTTATCTATATTATGTGATTATGATTATGAAACTTATCTTTATTTAGGAATTATTAAGTAAATACATTATTTTATAATTTTAGATGTTTGGTATGTATTATTAAATTATTGAAGTTTTTTACAATGATTAAAAATTAAAATTAAAAAACGTTTGTTTACACCTAATCTTCGCCTATGCTCTCCTAGATTTGTAAAGTTTGAAGTTTGGCCTCTACACCTAGTCACACTTTACGCTTTTAAGAACACTGATTCTAAGTGACCTTATACAAAATTAGGTATTCTGGATTTGAGCTGAAAAGAAGGGAGCATTTTTTGTGTAATACTTGATATATTAGGTCTTATGTATGGGAAACTGGAAAGTAATTAAACTTTGTTCAGTTCCGTAAGACTCTTTTAAATGAAAAAATGGATTGTCTATTATGACTTAGGAGTTCAAATTTTGAAGTTTGCTTCGGACCCTATGAAACACAGGTACAACCCTGTTTCTTAGTCCATGTTTGGTAATCATTATTTGGATAAAATAGAATTTTGAATAGAGATTTTTTAAAAAAAAATTGTGACTAAAAAAGTAGGATTTTGTTTTTGAATTTACATGTAAAATATTTTATTGTGAGAATGTATAGTTGAACAATGAGAAAATAGATTTTGAAATAATAGTCTTGAAACAAGGGCTCCTTTTTCTTGATTTGAAAATGAAAGGCCTATTTGATATGGTTAATTTTCCATGGAACTTGAAAATTATTTTTCAAATTCCAACTTTTGTGGTGTTTGATGGCCAATTTTTTTCCATAGAATTCATTTTCCCCCTAACCCCCACTTGGCCCATTTTTCCTTCTTTTCAATGAATTTGTTTTCCCGCCATTGTGGTGGGAAATTGTTTTCCTTTTTTTTTTTTTTTTGCAATTAGAAAAAATTCAATCAACAATGGTAATTAAAAAAAAAAAAAAATTCACTTTAATGGACAATTTTATGCAAAATAAAGTCAAACGAATGATATGGTAATTTTATTTTTTTTCTTATTTTTTTTATTTTTTACAATTGGAATAAATTCTAGGCCAATGGTAGAAAAATTTATCACTTTTATGAACAATTTTCATAAAAAATAAAGTCAAACGGACATCAAACTTTCAACATTTTCCAGGTGGAAAATTATACCAATCAAACATAATTAATTACAATTCTCAGTAAGACAATTTCTAGACAATTCAATTCCATGTAAATCGTTTTCTTTCCATCCATTTTCATCTTTACAATCAAACGGACCCGAAGTTCTACTAGTCTAGAAAGTTAAGTACCAAATAGTCTAATTTGATTGACACAATTTTTCTTGGCACTGTTAAAACTTTAAATAAATTGTCCATGAATCAATTCTAATGCCATCTCTAATGGAAACCCTTTGCACCAAAATGCACCAACTTTTGGTGCAAAGGTGTCTTAAATGGAGCACCATCTTTTGCACCATTTTAGAAAAATGGTGCAAAAGTGAATAGTGTTGCACCAATTTTTTCATAATGGTGCAAAGTCAATTTTGCCCTTCATTTAATTTGTCAAAAGTTTGTTTGGAGGGTATTTGTGTCATTTTAGGTATATAATTTTTAATACAATTATTATTATTATTATTATTATTATTATTTGCATTTAAATTAAATTTGAAATGTTAAAAATAATAATTACTGAATTAGTTAAAATAAGAATAAAAAAATTTAAAATATAACTAACACAATTATTTATAGTTAACATGAAATATTTTATAATAATAACATATTAATCGATCATTTGTGGAAAGAATATAGGAATTCCGATAATTAAATTGCAATGATATTTTGACTTCATATTTAGTAATTTAATATGTTTTAATTGTACCATGTTTTAATAATATATTTATTTAATAGATTTAATATTTTCCTTAATTTCACATAATTATTTATTTAGTAATTTATATATTTTCTAAAATGAATAAATAATTAATATTCTGAATAAATAAATTACTAAGAAGAAAAAAATAGAAGAAAATGATTAAACACTGTTCATTTGGTGTAATGATTGGAGATGAATTTTAGTTTGGTGCAAGATTTGATGCAAAATGGTACAAAATTTGGTGCACTGGAGATGGCCTAATTCCTCCTCTCCCACTCCTAAAGAATCTGTGTTTTTCCAACTGAATAAAAAGCTTGCACACTAGGAATCTGTCATAAGGCGTTTGTTTTTATTCCGAAGAAAACTTCGTTAGTAGAAAACTGTGTAGGATTTTGTTTGTTAAACCATGTGGAAACCTTAGCACCGATCTTCTTGTTCTTGCTCTTTTCCTTTACCCAACCAGTTTTATGTGATGATACTTGTAGTAGGGACAGACCCAGCACCTGGTCAGCCCCCACGGCCGCCCGTTCTGGGTCCGTCGAAAGTTGCAGGTTCTCGCCATCAAGTTGCCATTCGCCGGGAAGGACTGAAGCCTGAAGGAGATCTGCTGCTATCTCTGTTTGGCATGAATTTCGTTTTTTTTTTCATGTTTTCATTTGTTTGGGCCTTACTTAAAAAGGCCCAATTGAAATGCCCATGTCCAGTAGTGATTAGCCCACACAACTTATCCAATTTAACCGAATCCAAATCAATTACCATTTACCCATTGTTTGTCTGGCAGAGAGAGGGGGAAAATAGCAACTGACGATTACGAACGAGGGCGAAATTGCTGTGGCTGTGAGTCTTTGACTGTGGTCGGTGGACGGTGCGGTGGTCGGAGGTCGGTGGTCTGGTGCAGAGTGCAATGTGCAGTAGCTGGAGCTTCGAAAATCGAAATTGAAGGTATTACCTCAAAAATCTTGGCATCTTGTCTTGGATTTTTGAATCTTAATTTTGCCCTTGTCAGAGTTGTGACTTGTGATTACTGATTTGTGAACCTGGATTTTTCTAGGAATTATGAATATGTGAAGTATGTGGTGTGTGGACTGTGATTCTGGATTTTGAGGGGCCTCACTGGGTGCACAGTGCACCATCGTGCTGCATAGTGCATTCTGTGTGTGTGTGTGTGTATTTTTTTTTTTTGAGTTTTTGTGAATTACGTATTGAGAAATAAGAATTTATGACATATTATTGTTTATGACTTATAATTTTGAGTTGTGTAATGTGAGTTACACATAAGCTAAACATGAATGAGGTTGGAGAAGGATATTCAGACTCTAAAACTAAAACTAAGGGACCTTAACAAGTTGCCTAGGCTTATAGTTACAGAGTATGGTTTGTATTTTATTTTTTTAGTATTTTGGATTGTATTGAAATATATTTTCATATGTATTTATTTTTTATGTTTTAGTGTATTTAAATATGTAACGAATTATATTTTCGGATATAGCGATCGTTGATTGTCAACGGTCTTCGCGACTCCGCCCTAGCTGAACAAATCTTATGGACTCGCCCCTAACTTGTAGCACTGCATCTTGTGATAGTGTTCATGGGCGAACCCGCTTCCCGTTCCGACTGATAGGCTGGCATCCAAGGCGTTGTGGCTACCCGAGCTTCGACAATTTGTGCAACAACCAAAGCCAAACAATTCTTAGCCTTCCATTGTCTGGTGAATTTGTAGTAGACTAAATAGATTACACTATGAAACACTCTAGTGAAGTTCTTAGAGAAGATGAATGGTGGGGACGGAAAATTGGGGAAGAAGATGATGCGGAGACTTTTGGGTATGCAACCCTGTATTGAAGTTTTGAGTCTTTTAATCTCTGTCTCTCTCTCTCTCTCTGTCTGTCTGTCTCTCTCTCTCTCTCTCTCTCTCTCTCTCTCTTTTCTCCTTATTTTCTCTTTTTGTTCTTGTATTTTTTTATAACTTTATAACACGTTATCAGTATGATGGAGCTCCGTCCAAAATAGAAAGAGAATATATGATCAATAATGTAGATAATTAGTAGAGTGGGGAAAGCCTATGAAGTTGTAATTAAGTGTTGATATCTTGATGATCGTGGTCTGATCTTCGTGAAATTTGAACAAATAGTTCACTATTCATCGTTCTTTACACTCAATGGTTAATGTCAAAATTCATCGGTTCATTGACTATGTGAATAGTAGCAAATTTTGAATTGTCTGAGAAATTGTAAATTTTATTGTTTTTAATGCCTAAATCAACTAAATTGGACAATAGGGATGCCTTCACACCTCAAAAGTTATATAAGGAATTTTTTCATCAATCTGAAACGATATGGAGATATTACACAATACGGTCAAAGGTTAGGGAATTTTGTACCAATAAACATAATAATACATTTGATTGTCAATATTTTTCAAGGAAAGTGTATTTTCTTTTAATTTCCTACTTTTGTACTGTTTGATTGATAATTTTTTCCAAATTTTTTTTTACTATTTTTGGTTACGTGACCATATT
This sequence comes from Fraxinus excelsior, assembly GCA_019097785.1. Taxonomy (NCBI): domain Eukaryota; kingdom Viridiplantae; phylum Streptophyta; class Magnoliopsida; order Lamiales; family Oleaceae; genus Fraxinus; species Fraxinus excelsior. The sequence goes on along the minus strand of CM032636.1, from coordinate 12,661,285 downwards.
TTCCTTGAAAATAACGAAAATATTTCCTTTAGAGGGATGTAATTTTTATTTTCCAGATAATTCAATATCTCTTTCTCTCTCTCATCTAATATTTTGTAAGTTGAAAACTAAATTAATCAAACAAACTTAATTAGTAATTTTCTTACAAATAAGTTCTAGGCAAGAGAATTACCTAGCAATTATGTTCTTTTCATGCAAATTTTATTCTCTCCCTATCAAACAAAAACTTGAGTTTTGAGTCTTTACTCTCTCTTTTTTTCTTGTATTTTTTTTATAACTTTATAACACGTTATCAGCACAATGGAGCTCATCCAAAATAGAAAGAGAATATATGATCAATAATGTAGAAAATCAGTAGAATCGGGAAAGCCTATGAAGTTGTAATTAAACGTTGATATCATGATGATCGTGGTCCGATCGTCGTGAAATTTGAACAAATAGTTCACTATACATTGTTCTTTAAACTTAACGGTTAAGGTCAAAATTCAACGGTTCATTCACAAAAATGACTATGTGAACAGTAGCAAATTTTGAATTGTCTGAAAAATTGTAAATTTTTAAAGTACTAATAAAAATTTTCTTTGAAAAATATAATATCGTCAACTATTCAAAGTTCTCTAAAACTTTCAAATTTGAATAATAATTCATAATCTGACTATCGCATTTATAAAGTTTTTTAAGTCTTATCAAATTCAACTAAGCATATTCTTTGAAATTGTTTTTATTGCAACGATTTTGGAAGAAGCGTAATTTTATATTTATATGTTATTGATTTTGAGGATGCACGTATTTATATTATGTCGATATTTTAGCAGAATATTACTTGCTCCTAAAAATTATAACTTAAAAAATATTGTATTCTACAAGAATATTGAGTTATTACTCCTAGAAATTTTAAATTAGATAAATATTTTCGAATAATCCGCTACAACAAAATTGTGATTTAACGATAACATATATTTTGATATATAAAAGTATGTCGTAATAAGAGATTTAGCACGATACGTATTTAAAGGTTGTCGCAAAAAAATTTGGGGTAAAAATAAGAACAAAAAATTCTCCGGCGACATAAAAGTTATTGTAAAATGTCAAAAGACGCAACGAAAAATAAAGATTTTCGCCAAAAACACAATGAGGAGGAGCATGGTGCCAAAATATTTTTTGATGGGAAACTTATAGCAACAAACATTTATTTCTTGCAACAAAGTATTGGTGATGCAATTGGGTCTACTTTTTTTTTGACAGCACATATTTATCACTAAAAAATATAGGGATAAATGAAAAAAATTGCGACACCATTATTTGTCAATGCTTTACCTCATAGGGATGTAGGGAAAAAAATCATGACATCCACATTAATCGTTATCCGTCTTTGTGATGAACAAAATGACATGTCTATTAATTCTACTATTTTTCATAAATAAATGTTTTAAACTAATGAACAAGTACATAGCAAATTATAATTTTTATGCACAAACACGCAATTGTATATTTAAAAATATAAATTTATTTTTATATTATTTGACTGCTACTTTAAAAATGATAAATAATATGATTACATGCATACACTAGCAAATACACTACACCATTTTCTAGTTTTATAAGATTTAATTATGAGTATATGACATTGCTAAATAAATTTTATAATTGAATTAATATAATAGTAGCATTCAGCCCACTTTAATTAAGCATGAAAATTAACGTTTTGGCCATTATTTCATGTGTTGTGTTACATGTACACATTTTCCTTATTTCATACTCTCCCACCTCCTATCGCCGAACACTTTCCTTCTTTTCTCATATCTCTCAACAAATCTATCGCATCTCTCGACGCTAAAACTTTTTATTTCCTCTGATTTTGTGCCATTTATCTAAAGTGTTTACAAAGTTTAGTAGATTTTGAGTCCTACAAGTCGTCTTCGAGGTATGCCCAATTCCTTCCAATTTATGCAATTTATCCATTTTTCAATAATCCGATGATAGAACTTACACCACTTGTTATTAATATTAAAGCCGAGAAATATGTGCAATGAAAAGAATCACAAAAGAATACAAGATTTACGTGAAAATTCAAATCTGGGAAAACCCACGGGTAGAGGTAAAGAATTTACTATAATCAATATTAGAAGAAGTACAAAAGGATCTCGTAAGACTTTCAACATATCTCAAAATATGCTAATCTCTCTCTATAATCTAGATTATCTCACTTTGATATTCTCTCAATACTATATAATATTTTTCTATGCTCTCACTAGGTTATTAGGGTGATACATAACGTGGAGTATATATAGGAACTCATTACAAGTGTTTTGGATGAAATACATTACAAGAAATGATTCGAAATCAAAAAAGGATTCTCCAGTCGGAACACACTGCCACTCGAGTGACAGGCTTGAGGTAAGCGAGTGGGGGGTTGGGACACTGCGTCTCAGGTAGAATTTCGTCGTTTCATTCGTTATGAGCGCTTAGACGCCTCGAACCAAGCGCTTGGGCACTTACTTTCTAGACAAAACCCCAAAACCAAGTCTTCAATTATCCAAAGTCCTTTTACCAATCAAACTTTCAATCCTTGATGAACTTTGATCCCCTTTTCAACTGGACTTCCAAACCAAGAAGACTTTTGTTCCTCTTATCAATTAAACCAACCCAATCCTAATCCAAATAGAAATTTAGGTCATACTCTAACAATTTGCAACCCCATACTTATATTTTCAATTTATTAATCTATAATCTATGTTATTTTCAGCGTTGTCGTAATATTGTTTTATATTTTTACCATCATTGAATCCATGTCGAAAACTCAAAGTCCACATTGATTAAATTTAGCTCGCACTTGACAACATTCATGACTCCGCCCCTGTTGATGAAAACATAAGTGAAGGGGTCGTGTGATTTAAACATGATTGGGAAAATGTATGTCAATGACGATGCAAATGTTTTGACTATATATTTGGGGTTAGTGTATGGATTGAGTTATTGTTTTGTACGGTAATGGTGGAGGTGATGGTCGAATTTTTGGGTTTGTGGTAGTTTTGAGGTTGCAATAACATAACATAATATAAAATCTCAAAGACGAGTGTCATTATAAGTTATTAAGCTCCTGATTGAGCCCAGTTTTTCAAAAAAGAAAAAAAAAAAATCATTTTTGTCAAACTCATTTTTAACCACACTATCTCTTAATAAAATAATTTTTCGCATAAATTCAAAAATATTCCATAATTTTTAACTATACATTCTCCAAAAAAATCGATATCACAAAACTCATTTTTCACTAAAAAAAAAAAAAGGAGCTCAAACAAAGTTTAAATGTAAGCTTCTCCAATTTTACTACAAAATAAATCACATATATGTCATAAATTACACACAATATTAACAAACAATATGTTATAAATTAAAGAGAAAATGAGAACAAAAGAGAGAAGCGAATAGAATTGTATACTTTATTAAGAACTAAAATGTTATAGTTATAAGGAAGATGGTGATAAAAACTAGGAATGTAATGGTATAAAATTAATTTATAAATACTAGGGATAATTGCAGCAATGGTTCCAAACCTTTGAGTTTTTTTGCAGACTTTACTCTAATCATAACTTTGTGTCATCCAAATCCGTTAGTTGATTAAGAAATTTGATTTTGACCAAATTTAGACAAATTTTTAAAGGTAAAAATGGTAATTTTGTATTTTATACATAAAATAAGTTAAAAATTTAAACTAAAAAAATAAAAAATATATAAACTCACCATCTACTCTGGTACCACCGTGTCCATCCCGTCTATTCACAAATCTTTAAAGCACACTTTCCACGCTATTATTTCTCTCCAAAAATAGAAACTAACTTACTCATTACTCATCCCCGCACCCGCCACGCCCCAAGAAAAATAGCCACAGCAAAACGACAGTAACTCTGAGTAAAATGACAGCCGAAACTTTGAGTAAAACGATAGTAGCTTTGGCTAGCAGTAGATACCATGAACTCGAGCAAAAACTGGTAGAAAGTTCGAGATTTAATAGAAAAAATTATTGATAAAACATGTGAAATTATCTTATCTTTTTGCCATTGTTGTGTAAAAATCGAAAGCTTTTGACATTGCAAAAAATTTATTGCAATATACCCTTACTCACGTTGAATTACTGACAACAATCGTGTTTCTTAAAGTCCCCCCCATGAGGTTAGGTAAATTAAGGTGGATGGTTGGTTTGGGTAATGAGAGTTGTGGTGGCAGTGTGGTCGGTGGTGGCTGAGGAGAGTTGTTGTGGTGGTGGGTGGTGGCAGTGTGGTATATCGGTTTTGATTGGGGTGGGGTGGGTTTATATGTTTTCTTCATTTTTTAGTTTAAGTTTTTTAACTTATTTAACGTATAAAATGCAAAGTCACCATTTTACCATTTAAAAATTGTCTAAATTTGGTTAAAGTCAAATTTCTTGGTCAACTAACGGTCAAATAGATGACTTTCATCCATTTGGACATCAGACGCGAATTTATGAAATGTTTAACACAGTTGATGACATAAAATGAAGGTTAGAGTAAAGTCTACACAAAATTCAAAAGTTTGAGATTGCTACTGTAATTATCCAAAAATATTACTATATTTACAACACAAATAACATATTTTGAGATATGTCAATCCTAGAAATTATTATGATTTACCCCATTTTTAACTTGATCCCTAAATGTTGCATGATTGTGTAATGAGAAAAATTCATTTTTCTTACTTTTACTTTACATCATTTCAAAAATAACAAAACAATTTTCACATTTCAAAAATCAGATATTTTAACACACACACACACACACAAAATTAACCCACCCCCACCTCCACCACCCCTACCGCTCCGGCGGCTATTCCTATTCTGACGACCGTCCCGACGACTATTCCGGTAACTGTTTCGAGAACTATTCCGATTCCGGTGAATATTCCGGCGACCATTTGATGGTCACAACTTACTTGTTGTATGGTCACAGTCCAAGTCATAAGTTACAAGTCACAACTCAGGTCACAAGTCACAATGCATGGTTATTTGTTTATAATGATTGATGATATGATAAGTCTTATGTCTCACATTTTTGTTAATAGTCACAAATTATTTTCAAATGGTCACAACACATGTCACATAATATATTGCATATGGCTCACGATATTATTCATAGTCACATGTTATTTTCAAATGGCCACAACACAGGTCACAAAATATTTTTTCAGTAGCTCATGTTCTTGTTGATAGTCGCATATTTATTTCAAATGGCCACAGTACATGTCACGGAATATTTTGCACATAGCTCAGGTCACAACACATGACTTAAGTCACAGCTCAGGTCACAACAGATCGGAGCATCGCCAAACATCCGACGAAGCAGATTGGAGCACCGCCAAACATCCGACGAAGCAGATTGGAGGAAGAAACCAACCCAAAAGCCCAAACCCAACGCCGCTGACTCATCACCAGCACTGCACACCGCTAGAGTCTCCACCACGCAAACATCACCACTGCACACAACACACGGTACCCGTACCCATAACACCACCTCGCCATACCATAGCCATCGCCACGGCTCGGCCATATCGACACCCTGCCACCGCCAATTCAATTAAACCCACCCCAAACTGCCGATCCACCACCACACAAACACCATATAACCCTATCCCAACCAATAGATCCAACACACAACCCGACAAACCACCAACGATCAAAACCAAAAATATAATTGGTCACAACAAGCAGCAGCGTTCACAGCGCCGACAATGGCCGATGATTTAACGGAGCTAACAATGCCTGATGAGAGAGAAGGAGAAGGGACGGAGCCGGTGCGACTTTACTCCACGACAACACATATGGCATCGCCGCCAACAACACCATCGCCTTCTCACAAAACCACCACCAACAACTCAGCCCCACCATCAGCCATTTATCTTTATCACACCACAACCACGATGCCTATCCCAAAAAATTTGGAGCAGTCGCAATTGTCGGCAGACTTGGCACCACCAAAGACACAACACACCTCGCCTAAATCACTGCACAACCACCACAAGATCAACTTCGTGACGTTCAAATTCGATTACGTGTTCAGCATCATAATAGGCGATTCGACAATGGGGAAATCGAAGTTATTGGCGCGATATGCAAGAAGTGAGTTCAGTTTGGAGGGGAAGAAGACGGACTGCAGCATCTAAACGGCGTCTACCTTCGTAGTCGGTTGCCGGAGATGTCTCCTCCGACGGGCGATGCATCTCGGCATGGTGGCGGTGCAGTGAGAGAGAAAATAGGTGACGGTAGGGAGAGAAATGAATTTAGAGTTTTTTTTTTAGATGATATTTAATTGGGATGAAAAATTTATAATTAACATTTAATTATATAATTATAATCTGTATCTATATATAAAATATTTGATTTTAGAAAATTAAACCATGAAATTTGATTTTAGAATATGGATCTTCAAAACTCAAAAGTAGGGAATTGGGTAATTTACAATTGTGTAATTTGCACTTGTGTAATTTTCCCCCGTGTATGTCTACCGACTAGCATAAAATGCCTGGGCCCATTGGCCCAGACACGAAACAAACTAAGCAATGGCAAAAGTCGTCTAAATTTAACGACGTCGTTACGCTCTTCCCTTCTACTTTTCATTTGTGAGCCAAAGTTATTTTTCACTACGCAGTTCACATACTTGGTGAAACGCTATGGGTTTCGGAGCCTTGAGATCCATAATTCGACCCGTATCGCGAACCCTCTTGTCGACTCGACCCGCATCTCATTTCTTCCCAGCTGCGATCTCTCCGTCTCCACCACGGCAGCTCCGCCACCTCTTCGGTTCATTCCACCGCAATCTTCCTTGGATTCCACCGTCTTCCGCCTTCCACAGCCTGACTGAAACCCGCTATCCGAAACGCCGCCCCAGTAACAAGCCTCGACGGAAAAGAGCCAGCTTAAGACCCCCAGGTCACCGTCTCATTTTACAATATTCTTCTCAATATTTAGGGTTTATAAGGTTAAAAAATTAATCAACATATATTATCTCAGATGTATTTTCTTTAACATAGACAAATTATAACTGTTATTGGCAAGAGGAATGAAAGTAAAATGCAACTGATATTGTTGCTGTGGAAAAATTTTAGGGCCATATGCCTGGGTGAAATATGTTCCGGGTCAACCGATACTTCCCAACCAACCAAATGAGGGAAGTGTCAAGCGAAGGAATGAGAAGAAGCGAATCAAACAACAGCGCACATTTATATTGGTATGTGCATTTCTAGTTTTATCTTCGCGTCACTTTTACTGTTGTATCTACGAATTGATTCTTTATTTTTTCTGTTGTTTTCACGTTGTTGTTAAAAATGCGATATTACCAAATTTTTAGCAGATAGTTTAATAACTATGAGTTATAATGCTACTTGACTATGAGTTAGAGTGCGACTTGCGGTGGATGAAATGCAAATGTTTGAAGGTGGATTTGTGTGTTTCATTAGTTGATATGTTAGTGGTGGTGGTGGTGTTTTGATGATCTTTCTGCCTTGCCGATGACATCCTTCGGTTTAGGAAAATAATATTGCAGTCTTGCAGATTAGAACCAGATACTGGAATGAACTTTCCAGCCTTTAAAATCTTAAAATATCTTTAAGACGAGCACAATAGCGAATTAGAACATGTCACCGCATACAGATTATAAAGACAAAATATAAAGAGAAGACACCGAGCGTGTACCTTGAAAAGGTAATGAAGTGAGATCTTGAAGCATTGTCATTGACCTAACGAATTTGAGAAAGGTCCTGCAAATATAAATAGAAAGTGATATCTGAAAGAAAAAAAATCTCATTTTGCGTATCATGAGAGACACCATCGAGTTATTGCCTGTCAAATTGTCTAGAGCTGGTACTATGAAAATTTTAGAATGGATATTTGGCAATTAAGAAAGGACGTGATTCATTTTTGCATTCCACTGGAAAGACCTTTTTTCTTTATTTGAACTATATTAAAGGATACTCGTGGAGAGTGTTGAAATCTTACTATGCCCTGTGTATTTTGTACTGATGAAGAAAGCTCAAAGTATGCTGAAACTTCTGTTTACATGTTGCATTGAGGAACACA